>JWIV01000059.1:0-345961 GCA_000966865.1 Fusarium sp. JS626 | reverse complement strand
TTTAAGGTATATTATAAAACTTAAAATATTAAATAAGTATTTTTATTAAGTATTATAAAAAGATTAAAAAATATAGTAATTAGTTATAAATCCTTAGTATTTTTAAATTATAGCTTTTTACTTAATTTTATAATTTCTATTATAAACTAATTAAAATTCTAATAGGCTTAAAAAATAATAATTTATATACTTAAAAGGTTAAACTTTAATATAATAAGGATTAAAAAATAAATAATATTAATATAAATATATTCATAGTTATTTATAATTTAATATTATTTCAAAAGCTTTTTTAATATTTAAATAATTAAAAAGTAAATAAATTTATAGAAAAACTTATAACAAAACTATATTATATATAAATATAACTATTAAACTACTATTCTATATAGTTATAAGTAATATAGCTAATTTATATAGTATTTTATTAAAACTTAAATTAATAGGGTATATTTAGGCCATATGTCGTAACTTTTGCCCGCCCACTGTACCTCTCAGAGGGTCTAGATCTTTGGTGTTAGTGACTTTAGTGCCTTTAGTGCCAGTAGTGACCCTTCCCCGCGCTACTGTAGGTGCGCCCACTCTCACTAACCTTAATCTGTTCCACTTATCTTGATACCAACAGCACCACGAAATACGATATCATCAACAATAAGGCACAGAGTACATGAAATATCGTTATCATCATTATTAACCAGAGCCTTATATACTATAGCCCCTCGCGCTTGATCAGTTTCGCTATCTGTACTCATCCGCCAAACTATCAACTATCAACATAGTACACACCAAAGTCCGTCCTCGACACAGACAACCTAATGCAACCCTCCCCATCTTACTCAGACCTGATACTCTCGAGGCCATTTACCATACCCATAGCCCTCCACATCAACAGCTGAAACATCCTCCTCATTATGCCACCAAATCGACGTCAACACATCCAGCCCCAGCGGCTCAAACTCCGCCATCTCAACCTCCACCAGGTTCTCGACCTTGTCACCGCAGCAATTACCACACCTAAACGCCTCCCGCACACTGCTTATATCCCACGGTCCGCAGTCCCAGTCCCCCGCGTCTTTGCTGTAGAACTCAACCACCACGCTCGTCTTGCGCAGCAGCTGCTCGCACTCATCCCGACACCGCTCCGTCTGGTGAGACCCGCGCGGCTTGTCCCAGCTGATCCGGTACCAGGTGGCGTAGTTCTCTGACTGGCATGTCGTGCTGTGCACCATGTCGTATAACTGGCCCATGCTGACACCTCGTGAAGGAGAGCGTGGCTCGATAATAGTAGTGTGTACTTCGTGAAACCAGATGTCCACAGTGTCGAGCTTCAAGTATCCCAACGACGGTGGCGGCGGTTGAGAAACAAGCATCCGCCGCCAACTAGAGCTGCTCGAGGTGAAGTTCTCAAGACGCGGTGTCTTTTCCAAGACAGACAGGCTCCTCGCTGGACCTTGTTCTGCAGTCGCCCCCTCGGGGGCCCAAGGTAACCGAAAGAAGGAATCTGCTCTTCGTAGATACGTATACTTGCGATCGATATCAAAGAAGCACCTCCCAAACTTCTCTACCAACAATGGGTTGAGCGTAAAAGCCTCGGGCCTTTCCGCTACTGTTGAAGGCACAGGTTGAAAGAACAGCGCTTGCTGGATTCTGGGCGATTCCGCCATCGTCGCGGCCCAGTGATGGCATACGCAAGATGCAGAGACTAATAGAGTTTTCAAGTCGAGATGCAAGAGGATCAGCTCCAATAACTCTGGGACGAAGAGGATTTGTTCCATGGTGTTTGCGCTCTCCATTGTGTGGTTTGGGATAGATATTGTTCTGTTATCTCAATTGACTCGAATGCGCGACACAGTGAAGACTGACTAAACAAAAACCTGAACGATCAATGCATTTCTCTATTAAAACGTGTGGTTTGGGAATTACACTTACAACATCAATGATGATGTATTGTCAAAATAACGAGGGGTCAGCTTTAGGTACTATACTCAATGGACAAGTTACGTATCACACGAGTCATGATATTGCGTACTGTACCATTTTAGTGCATGCGACTAAAAAGGGAAATCCCCATGGTGAACAGCTATAGTAACAGTCAAACCAACAAAGTCAAGAATCCCGCCTCGGCTGAGAATGAGTGTTACATCTGTAAACCCCGTTGAGTTTTTACCTGCCTACTTGGGTTATGGGTGTCGATCTTGGTAGTATCAACATTGAGCATCATAGCATTGGGTATTATAATAATTAGTTAGCTTACTGCAACAGAGAGTAAAGTCATACGCCTTCAAAAAACGACCTGAATTTACCTTTCTATTCACTGTAGGGAATGGAGTACCATGCCCACTACCTTTACCCCCCAATCTCAAATCAAATGCCGAATGCCGAATGCAGAGGTATATATATCTCATATTCATTAATCGAGCTGTAGTGTACATCACCATCTTTGTCGACTCTTTTTGCCATATCGACTGGAGCATGAAGAGCAGCAATGCTCCCCTTATAACATAACACCCGTAACAAAATGAATTCCCAGATGCCAAGACTCCAAATCATGCTGCTGTCACAGGCCAGAACGACAGCCCATTCTTACCCAAACCTCAACCTGTAGTTGAATCCTCCGTCGTACAAATCCCCCCATAAAATTTAAGAGGTCATAAAGGAAAAGTAGTGATGCGATATAATATGGCATGTGCGCCAGATTACTTGGTTCGTTCCAACATCTCGACACGCTTGTTTCCGAGGTCAACGATCTTCCCAACAAGCTTGCCTGCCGCGTCCATCTCGGTTATATCATCGGCGCCTCCCAGGCTCACCCCGTTGACCATAATGTTGGGCACGGTCCTTCGGCCGGTCGTCTCGAGCAGCTGGTCTTGCAAAGCCTGCCCTTGGAGATGGGTGTCGAGTTCAACCACGTAGGGTTCGGGTGTAATAATGTACTTTTCGATCAATATGCTCTTGGCACGCTTCGAGAAGGGACAGTAGGTCTTTGAGAAGATGATGACTGTGAAATATTTAGCAAGACTACCCTCTTGGCAACTACGTAGGTTGACTTACCAGGGGACTTCTTAAGGATGGAGTCGAGCTCTGCGCGAGCCTCAATGGCCTCCTTGCTCCTTGTCTCGGTCTCGGGTTTCTTTTCAGCAGCGGCGGCAGCAGCACCACCCTGTTCTCCAGCGGCCGGCTTGACAATCTTGTCCTTGTTCTGACCTTCTGCAGAGCTTCCCACTCCCACGACCTTCTTGGGAGGGTCGGGCCGTAGACCTCCCTTCTCGTTCGCCTTACCCTTTGCCTCGGCCTCAGCAGCCTTGAGGCGCTCCTGCATTTGAGAAGCCAGCTCCTTGTCATCTTCGTCGATATCTCCGTCTCCATCCTTGTCGTGGTGAGGTTGTCCGGCCTTTTCTCCTGTTGCAAAATCAACGACAGGCGCAGGCGCTTCGTTCGCGCTCATGGCATTTTGGGTCTTCTTGATAAACTCCTGGCCGGTGTATGTCTCGGCATCGTGGTGCGCGTCGAAGCCCGAGGTGTAGAAGAGTATAAAGATAAAAGTTCCGATAGTCGCCAGGATCAATAGGCGTACCCGGCGTGGAGAAGGCATCTTGGTGGGATGGGTGATCTCAAGACCAGGGTGGATGCGCTAACAGAGCTGTGGTCCAGAGCTCCCGAACGTTGCGCGGCGAGGAATTCGAGTCGGACGGAGCAGCAATAGATAGAGACGGCACAGATTCTGCGATAATTAAGGAGCGTCGAAGAGACGGGAATGACAGTGCAAACAGAGATCGGTCGGCTATGGTTGGAAATGGGAGATGGCGAGGAGTGTGGAGGAACGGGATACGAGAGTCCCAGGGACAAATGGGACAGATTGGTATTGGAAATTGAAATTGAAATGGAAATCCAGTATCTCTAGGGAATCTAGGGAGTCTACCTAGGTAGGGAGCACTCCGTAAGGGAGAGGAAGCTGCCCAATTCCAGAGGAGGGTCGGGGCTGATGGAGCCAATCAGAACATCGTTGTGGAAATAAAGACGGTGCGCATGCCATCATGGACTGTGCAACTTGAAGATGTTGTTGTTAGCTGTTAATTGAAGTTGTCAACTTCTATATATTGTATTTGAACATAAAGGGAATCCAGCACTAGCAGAAGGTTAAACAGTCGGTTGACATTAAGGGATAATCAGAAGCCACAAATGGTGATTAAGGTATCTGGCTAAAGCCCACATGTCTATAGGTAAGTAACTCTGTACAAAAGAAAACAACACAACCCAAATCTAGATAAGCCAGCTTTCTAGTCTCTTCTCTAAACCTTCCGTACTACACGAAAACTTCTTCTTAACACTTATAGTCAGTGAGAATCCACGATACGATAGTACCAGGGTCGTGTAACATACTGTACAGCCTCTATACCATCAACCTCTCAATGGAATGGTCTTGCGTCTCTTGGTCGGGTGCAACCTGCACCCGCGCACTTCCGCTAGGCTCCTGAGCCTCTTCAAACGAAACTTGAGGGGCACCATGAGAATGAGATCTTGTGCGGCGAAGAAGCGCTGCTCTTGATGCGTGGAGGTCTCGAAGGTGATGATTGCCATGACGGTGATGGTGCATAGCCGGTGCAGCCTCAAGGGTAATGGCCCAGAAGAAGAAGGCAACAAAGAAAAGAAAGTTGAAGGAAAGCATTCTTCTTGGGTTCTTGAAGAGTACAAACTTGAGTGACTTGATCTGCTTGATGCTTGTCGATATCATGAAAACTCAACTGGGCTGTCCACACTCATATATATACATAGGTAGGTACCTACCTCTAGGGCCAGCCGCTCCTTTTCACTTACAAGACCTTATGACGAGGGGTCCACTTACACTTACAACTTGTGCTTACACTGAGGCTATTTCTATGCTTTAATTGCCGCATTCGGTCTGATATATCGTGCCTTGGTACCACTCGCCAGGGATTTTGAAGGGACATGGGCCGTAGTGAGACAATATTGTGCTAAAGCTGCTTGCAACAAGGAACTATTTCTGGCGGGCACCGCCCCTTCGACTTATGCTCCCTCCATCACATGAACCATTTGATATAAAAACAAGGTTTGTCTAGTCATGTTTCAATTCCCCATGTCGTTAATCTCCTTGGCCGTTAAAAACATCGTCAACGTTGATTGACGGTTTGACCCTTGTGGAAAGGGAAGACTGGTTTTTGTAAGACATTTTCAATAAGTGAGTTCCATATGACCTTACGCAGGCCTCGGGGTGAAATAAAATATCAGAAATAAGACGAAAACTAAGACGACTTTACACTATAAGAAGAATATTAAAATAATTATTGAGTTTTAATTATTCTTATTTCATATTTAATAACTTTTTAAATATTTCTTAAAGCTAATTATAATAATTATGGCATATAATAGTCTACATCTAACGTCTGAAGTCTTATTTCACCCCTTAGACAGGTAGTGTTCCGCGACTACATGGCTATCATCGACATCTACAGCCAAATATTCGCCATAAATTGTAGTTGACGTGTTTTAATCTTTCTCATGAGGTTGACTTACATGACGGACAGCGATGTGATTCTGACTAAGTCAAAGCTAGGTGTGTAAGCCAATCAAAACATGCCAAAAGTCTTTTCTACAGGGAGCTTGGGAGCATCCACGGTGACACGGGCGCCGAATGGATCTTGACAAGTTGCCATTTCTAGTGACTTCGATCCATGATCAAAGAAGTGTCCTTTTACTCGACTGACTCATATTTTCATGGTTTATACAATTCATGACATATAAACTCCGAGTTTTTTGCTTTTATATTTCTCAAACTTTACTCTTGTCCATCACAAAATAAAGCAAAAGTTTATCCTTACTTTACATACCTCTCAACCCTTGATACCCACTTGTTGCCTACCCTTTACCTTTCCTCCTCTGCACATTAAATCACCGCCCTTTCAATATTCCGACTCAACAACAAGAAAGGGTTCACCACCAGAAACATTTATTTCTCACTAGTTTCACCCTCCTTCACTATTACCGCCGCTTTCCCTAGAGACTTTGCTTCTTGATAGCTCTCATTCATCATGGCTCCCTCAAGGGCAAAGTCTTTTCCCTACCTTTTTGTGCTGGTGGTGGGCATCGTCCTTTGCGTCTTCGCATCACCTGTATTCTCTAAATCTCTGGCCTCGCAACCTTCTCCCAACGTAGATGTTGAACTCATCTGCCACACAGACAACGCCAAGGATTGTTACCCGAAAGTATTCCAGCCGACTGATGAATTCCAGATCGTCCATGATGATCAAGAACTGCCTCATGGACTCCACGTTCGTCTGAATATGTCGAATGGCAAGAAAGAGGCCAAGATCAACGTCCCTGATGAGGGAAACCCTGCACTTGAGGGCCTCCCAGTTGATCAAGCAATCGTTGTCGTGGACCAGGGACAGACAGAAGATTCTCAAATTCCCAAAGGCGCACCGGCCTACGAACCCATCGGTAAAATCAAAGAGCCTCAGGGCGAGGAGTTTGTCGGTAAACCATTCTTCACAGCCATCAAAATGTTGAAGGCTGGGGAGACCGACGGTGGCAAGGAATTTGACGATGCCCTCGAAGGAATGGAGGAACTATCACACGACATCTACTATGGTCTCAAGGTCACAGAAGACCCGGCCGTCTTGAAGGCTTTATTCTGCATGATGGCTGATTCAGATGTTGCCTACCCTGCGGACATCACTCCTCGAGACCATCAAGCAGCTGCCATCCTTGGAGCCTCCTTGCAGAACAACGCAGCGGCATTGAAGGAGGTTACGAAACAGTGGGCAGGCCTGATGGAGGTGCAGTGCCCAAGAACTGGCAAGTCCCTCAAGAACTCTCTTTACTCACCCCTCGTACCCGCTCATGTTCCAACCTCCATCAACACAAAGACCCTAGCCTCCACAGCGAAAGCAAAGGTTGGAGCCATCAACGGTCTCATGAAGAGCGATATCATCCGAGCAGAATTTCTAAAGAATGACGGCATGAAGCTACTGCTTGAGGTACTCGTTCCTCAGGGCAAAGAGTGGGAGACCACACAGCGCAAGGTCGGACAGCTGGTTCTCGACACCTTCCTGGACGAAGACATGGGTGCCAAGCCTGGCCAATGGCCTCGTACAGAGCGAACCAGCGATGCCAAGTGCCGAGTGTACGAGACGAGCACCGACGAGGGCTGCTGGGACTACCACGTTGCGAGGATATTGAAGGAGAACAAGCGGGACAGTGGCCATTGGAGCCGGGATCTCCATGATCGGCTTGCGGTACTGAGAAAGAACGGTAAATATCCTCCTCGTGTTGAGCTGTAGAGTATCTGCGAGACTAGTCGTTGGGGAAAATATAAAAATTTATCTACTTGGATTCTAAAACCTCATGACTCTTTCTATTTTAACGTGATCTCGTTATGGTCGAAGGTGTTGGTGGGTGATGAAAAATTGATGTGGTTCGTTGATTGAGCGAGCAATGGAGTAAATAATTTCATACGCCAATGGTGAATATGTCGCTAACAACAAACCGCACTCATACCACACATCGACCACATTTTAATATACAGAGATCTTGTCTTCACGGCCAGTTCAACTCTCAACCGCAATCAAAATGGATCAATCACTGCCCTTCCAGACAAAGCGCCATCATAAAGGCCGTGGCATGTTCTCCACCAAAACATTTGCTCCAGGCGATATCATACTCCCATTCACACCCACGATTATCATACCCTCGCTCTCTCACATAAACGCCATTTGCAGCCACTGCTTCAAACCAGCAGAAGTACGCGCCTGCTCCCGTTGCCACGCTGTATCCTACTGCGATGCTGCCTGCCAATCCGCAAACTGGACCGCTGTCCACTCCAAGGAATGCAAGGTCCTACGCAAGGTCACGGAACAGGGGCGCCCAGGACTGCCAACGCCCGTACGTGCAGTGATCCAGGCACTTGTAAAGCCTGAGATTGGTGCCGCATTAGATGATCTGGAGGGAAATGTTGTGCCTTGGAGGAATAGTGAGAAATGGGCGGATATGCAGATGATGGCTATGGGTGCGAGTTCGTTTGCAGGACTGGGGACGGGTCAAGCGGAGATTCAGAAGGCGCTGACTCTGCTATGCAAAGTATGCGGTAAATAAATTGAGTATCTTGAAACAGCAAGCTAACTTTATTGTGTAGATTCAGACAAATGCGTTTCATAGATATGATGCCGATATGGGCCAGGTTGGCATCTTTCTTGGGCCAAAGCTTGCCATGGCCAACCATTCCTGCATCCCCAATGCCATGGTACAGTTTGTTGGCAGAAGGGCTATACTAAGAGCAGAGAAGCCGATTAAAGTTGACCAAGAGATCGAAATATCCTATACAGGTATATCTTTCTAGCATTTACATGGCGACGTTTGTTAACATAATGTCAGATTACACATTCCCTCTGTCAAAGCGAACACAAGCACTTGCACCGTATTTCTTTGATTGCCTGTGTTTGAGATGCGAGAAAGACCTCAATGTCTATCAAGTATGCGCTGCATCTCCAGTTATCGACATGAACCGCCACAGTCTTGTCGTTGATGTCGGTAAGCTTGGTCGACATTCAGCGGCGAAAGATTCGATCAAGGTCTCGGCGGCGAGGAGGTACAGTGAGGAACTGTCTGACCTCGTAGATGAGAATG
The DNA here is from genome assembly GCA_000966865.1 of Fusarium sp. JS626. NCBI lineage: Eukaryota > Fungi > Ascomycota > Sordariomycetes > Hypocreales > Nectriaceae > Fusarium > Fusarium sp. JS626. Next base: position 337,321 of record JWIV01000059.1, on the reverse strand, counting down.
ACTCATCTCCATCACTAGAGACCCGGCGAGCAGCTCTGCGGGCACATTACCAACAGTGCAAGGGACTGGTGGCTGAAAGCCTGTGGGCGGTATCGCCACTCCCACAACTGCTGTCAGAGATATCGATTCTCTACGCTGAAGAAGAGAACTTCGTGTATGCTTTGGCCACGTCTTGTTTTATTGCAACATCCTGCGACCCCTACCGACACGTCCTGCCGTACCATCCAATTCGCATCAAAGGTCTTTTGCTTGTTGCCAAACTCCTGGCCAATACTGCAGCGGACACGGCTTCCCTCGGCAATTCACAAGCCGTGGCATCCAAAGGAGACTTCAACCAAAGAGCTCTACAAACACTACAAGACATTGATCAAGTGTCACTGTGCCAAATGCTGCTCATCATGATTTTGAAGTCTGCTCCCAGGGGCTATGCCCAAGAGTGGGAGGTTTCGATTACTGCCAAGCAGATGCTGAACGAGATAAATCAACTGCCGGGAAGAGACCAAGAGATGTCCCTGATTAACTCTTGGACAGGGAACCTTGAGGCTGACCAGGCAATGGCTTTCTTTGAGTATGCGGTTGTGAAGCAAATTGATGCTCTGGCGGATTTGGGAGTGGAGATATTAGGGATGGACTTTGGTCAGTGAATGGATTAGATATTCTTGTTACGATAACAAAAGATTTAATGACATAGAACCATAGTTAAAGTTCAAAAAATAAAAAAGTATGTACAGAAGTTCGGTATTCAAACAATACCTTAGTCAATGTCATTGTCAGTGAATCTAGGTATGTTGGTGTCGCGTTTAGACGCGTAAAGTGGCATAAGTTCTAACCCTCCTACTGGTCAAATTTTACTGCAAGCTTCTGCGGCCCACCTTCCAAAGTCCCTTGAAAATACCTGGAGACCAGGGCAGGTACGTACTTTTCCGCAAAGCAAGAGCGTTCTGCATCTGCATTCTAGATTCCAAAACTTTTGTTTCCTCAACATCCACCTTCACTCCAATATAGCGGCGCATTGATTGCGCTCGCATCACGTTATTATGGGTAAGAAAGCAAAGAGAAAAGCTGCCCATATCGTCAACAAAACCCTTACCGTCCTAGGAGCCGACCCAATTCTCGATCCCATTGACAAATCTTCTTCCAGCGGACCCCAGGATGTAGTTCAACAGCCAGAGAAGTTCGACGAGGGTGTCACTGTGACGACGGCGATTGCGACGCCCGAGAGAGATACCCCCGTGCAAAGCGACAGCAGTCTCAAGCGCGCTGCGCCACACGATGTCGGTGATGATGATGGGGGAGAGTGGCAGGTTGTTTCTCGAGCTACCAAGAAGCTCAAGAAAGTCCCCAAGCCAGGCAAGAATTATCCTACGATTGCCTTTTCGCCTAATGCGCGACTTCAGTCCAAGATCAATATTTCACAATTACGAGACTTGGTGACGTATATCTTCGCTGATGGCCCTGGTCCTCAATGGGTCGGCATTACCCATCGCCCTGCTTTCCGAAAGATTGTGGCTATCATGATACCCGGCATTGAGGAGGCCATGTTTAAACATACAGTCGATTTCGATACATACAACGATGCCGCACAGGAGACAAACACTGTTGTCACATCACCGGACGACTATTATCCCTGGGTACTGACAAAAGAGCGCCTACCTGAGGCCCTGCAGCCTTTTGCGGACATGTTCACGCATCTGTGGCCCGTCAAAACTCCAGGAGATGACCGTCACGGGAAGATGCATTCGCCGTTGGCTGCTTTCCTCACAGCTCCCAACCCTAAAGAAAAAACAGGAACTAAAAAGGGTGTCAAGCCAGCATCCGAACCCCAGGGCTGGAAGAACGAGAGGACCTCCATTACAGAGTTTCTTTGCTCCGTCGAAGATTTGAGCGACAATGGCTATTTGGTTCACCCAGCAATGCTAGAAGGAGTCTCCAAAGATCAGTTTGTGGTCCCTCCAGGGTGGGTCATTACGAACGTGGACAAACTTGAAGACGGAGAAGCCCCTGAAGAAGAGGTTCAAAAAGGTAGCATTACCGCGGGGCGAGAGATACTTGCCCTGGACTGTGAGATGTGCATGACTGGAGAGAATGAATTCTCCTTGACGCGAATTAGTATAATCGACTGGTTTGGCAACGTGGTACTCGATGAGCTTGTCAAGCCTGACAAACCTATCATTGACTACGTCACCCAGTTTTCTGGCATCACGGAGGAGATGCTTGCACCCGTTACAACTACATTACACGATATTCAGCAGAAACTCCTTGAGCTACTGACCCCTCGCACAATCATGATAGGACACTCTCTGGAATCAGACACCAAGGCTCTTCGCATCTCGCACCCTTTCATCATCGACACATCTATCATCTACCCTCACCCTCGCGGACCCCCTCTCAAGTCATCCCTAAAATACCTCGCCCAGAAGTATCTATCAAAAGAGATCCAAAAAGGCGGCGCGAATGGCCACGACAGCATCGAAGACGCTAAGACCTGTCTCGATCTTGTCAAGCAAAAGTGTGAAAAGGGCAAGTCATGGGGTACTTCTGATTCCCAAGGCGAGAATCTGTTCCGTCGGTTGGCTCGGGCTGGAACTGCATACAAGGCTCAAGGGGGCGAAGCGGGTGGCCTCGAGGTGGGCAAGACAAGTGCTGCTATCGACTGGGGCGACCCTTCAAAGGGTGCGGGGGCCGGCGCAACGCACCAGCTCGGCTGTAAGAACGACGAGGATGTAACCAACAACGTAATTCGTGCTGTACAAGGAGACGCAGATGGCCTCGAGATCCGTGGCGGCGGCGTTGACTTTGTATGGGCGAGAATGCGAGAGCTCGAAGCCCTCCAAGGCTGGTGGAACCGCAACCGTGTTGAAAACACAAACAGCGACGGCGGTCCCCCTCAAGACTCTGAGGCCATCCCCTCCGACAAGTCAGAACTCGAGCAGGCCCTTGCCCGCCTTTCTGAGCGTCTCACACGTATCTACGCCTCCCTGCCGCCCTGCACCGCCTTCATGTTGTACAGCGGCTCGGGCGACCCGCGCGATATGTCACGTCTGCAGAAAATGCAGTCTCAGTGGCGCAAGGAGTACAACACACCCGGCAAGAACTGGAACGAGCTCAGTGTCAAGTGGACCGATGTTGAGGAGCAAGCGCTCAAAGAGGCGGCGCGTAAGGCTCGCTCCGGCATTGGATTTATTGGCGTCAAATAAATGGCATGGGGGAGTATGGCTATTATTAGACAAGAAATGTCTTTTTCGTAAACTATATAACAATGCGGAGGGACAGGCAGTGGATGCATGTGTCAGGTGAGACTTCTCTCTCCAATGGCCAATACATATCCAATAGGCATAAGAAATCACAAAATCTGCAGTGTAGAGTATAGTGATCATTACAACTTCGCATTAGAATTCTGCCAGATGGAAATCCTGGTCCTTTATCCCATCCCAGGATGGACATATCCAGAATCTTGACAGGAGGGATCCTCCAAAATTATATATGTCAACTACTCATATCTCACAAAACCTACAAAAAAAGAAAATAGCAGATGTGCTTCGTTTCCACCACGCTTTGTGTAAGTTCCCTCCCCATCGCAGCTTTTTTGTTACGCCAACGCTAGTATGGACATTCTCAAAGAACAAATCCCTGAAACACAAAGAAAATACAAAGACAGATCAAGTAAAAGTGAAAATGTCAAAAAAAGTCCATGTATAACGCCTGCTCGTTCGCTGTACTTCCGCAGCTCGAGTCCCCCAAGTATCTGCGGTTGTGACCGAATATGTTGATTGATGGCTGTAAATGAGAGGTGAGCATGTGTGCTCATTTGCAAGGACCCATTGGACCTTAATCTATTGATCGTGTACATAGCGTTTGACCCTTGAGGTGTAAGAACAAAAATAAAAGAATATTAGATTATGACCCGAGAGGGATAGAGATGTTCATGTTGAGAACGGGAGTGTGTCATGTCATGATGGTCGTCAAACCAGGGGGTCGGCAGCCCATAGTCTTGGTAATGACAACAGAAATAGGACAATATCAAGTGCGGGGTCTAGCAGGGAGATCCTCAACAAGCTCAGCGGAGCTACCGAGCAGATTCACATCACGATGTAACGGGTCAACTCGGCTGACACCATGTTGTGATACCATGCCAAAGCTTGCAGGTCGGTCGTCGATTGCTGGGCTGAAGTCGATATGGGAGAATTCGCCGGGGAACTCTATGGAAGAGTTGGAAGACAGCCGCTTTTGGGAGTTGGTTCGCTCGAATGGTAGTCGCGAAGAAGCTGATAGTGTAGCTCGATGGTGACTCGAAGTACGACTTACGGCATCTGAGTCCCGTAACTGCGATCCGAAGGATATTGTTGAGCCAGGCATGTTCATCAGACTGAGTGACGGCGCTCGACTGTGGTCGCTGTTGCCTCCAAAATTGCCAGACGCACGCTTGGAACTCTTGCGAGGAATTTCCGGGGCATCATCATCCTCGGCTTCGCGTAGTGCGATGTGCGGCGCTTTGGATAGAGACTTGCTTGGTGGCCTTGGGAATCCCTCACTACCGGCGCTAAAGGTGCGTCGTGGCCGCTCTAAAACGGGACTCTCGGGCTCAGAGTCTTGAGGGTCCCCATTGTCATCTAGAAGAGCACTCTGCTGCTGGCGACCGGGTGATCGCCTTGGTAGAGGTTCGTCTTCGTCGTCCGAATCAATAGGCCCATTTCGGAGTACACCCATAGCCACCGGAATGCCCTCAGGGGGTGATTCTCCACCGTTCCTAGCCATCATGGCCGGTGGCATTCGCGAGCTTCTCACGACTTCAAAACCCTTGCCTTTCTCCTTCGTCTTACCACCAAACATATTTCGGAACCATCCTGATGCGGTAGCCACAGGGCCTGTTGGATCAGCAGGTCCGGTTCCAAGCTTGCGACCAGGTCCATCCGAGTTCAGGGCTGGTCCACGAACACCATAGTAAAAGTCTACTTCACGAGTGGCGTAATCGGGTCGGTTCGGAGGGATGCTGACTTGAGAATACCCAGCTGGAGGAGGAGGGGCTGGAGTTGGTCCACGAGAGATATCCGCACCCATGTCTGCAGGATCCCCTAAGCCTCCAGGTTGATTAGCTCCCTTAGCATCTGCTACGTTAGAACCACCATGTCCTTCTGAGTGGATTGATTCATTCATCGTTTGTCGTCGTCGTGGAGGTCGATAGTAGGGGTCGGCGGCGTCCATTGACTGTGTAGGATGATGGCGTCCTGCAGCATTAGGGGATGGCAGGAAAGAAAATGTGCTCCTCTCTCCGGGCGTGTTCGGCATATAGGAACTGCCGCTGTCAACCGGCATGCCGGAGTAGACGTCGATACTATCAAGCGCCGAGCTGCTTCTGTGCCGAGGGTTCATGAGTCCACCGAGACTAGCACCGGACTCGCTTCGAACCCTTCCGCTTGGCATAGCGTATCCTGACTTGCCACCATCGTCCATGTCCAACATCGCTGCCGTCGACAATTGGCTTGCTCGGGATGGACCAGTGTTACGCGGTTGTGTGTTGCGACGAGACAGCTGTCGCATACCAAAGATCTTTGTAAGTCCTCCACGGGTCAGACCTCGAGCGTCGTCTCCACCAGCACCAAGCATGCGAGCTGCAACCTCGATAATGGTCTGTAGAGCGTTGAGGAAGAAGCCAAATATCAAAGCGGCACCGTGGATGCCTAGAATGATATAGCCAATCCAGCCCTTATCCCCCTCTGACACATCGAGCGAAGGCAGAAATGCCACCATCAGCAAGAGTGAAATAAGACGTAGCGACCCGAACAGAGTGTGGTACGCGTTCATCGCAGTTGAACGCTGGAACGGTCGGAAAGCGTGAAGCGTGAGGATGTGGATAACTTCACATATGGCGAGCAGTACCACTTGAGCGATACCGCTCGGTTGAACTGCACCCACAGTGATACCCCGGAGGAATGTCAGGAACACAGGGATGAGGGCGTACGCAGCTGCTTCGTCAGAATAGGTATTATAAAGAGGACCGTACAAAAGTACAGTCGGTAGATCATCGTAGAGGACAGACTTGGGCCTCGTCTTGATGATAAGATAGAAAAGGTATGATGCAAATATGACGAGGGAAATCAGAGTGACAACTGCGAGAGCAATTGTATAAGTGGGCGCGTCACCTGCAGTGACGAGCTGGAAGCATGACAAGGCGACGATAGGGAACAAGAAATAGTTAAAGACGATGCGGACGGCGTTGCCGACAGAGAAGGGAAAGTTCTTTGAGCGCAAATCTTCTTCAGGAGTGTTGTTGATCTTTCGAAATAACCACTGGACTGCGAATCCACCCTGGACCAGGACTGTGACCGAGGCAATGCAGACGCATAACCAAACCATCATGCCAGCCCAGATGTCCCTAGTCTCTGCCATGCCAACCAATTGCCCCAGCTCTTGGAGTCCGTAGGTGCCATTGGTAACATATATGCCATCTACAACGCTCTGCCATGAGGGGGCATCTGCGACGAAACTTTCGTTAAACATTAGAGTTGACCATGCCATCTGACTGACAATAGGCTGATAGAATCCGGGGTAGTCGAGAGTAAGGCCGCCGGTCAGTGCAATGAACTGGATGTACTGGAGACAGTCACCAAATCCAGGGGTAACGAGGCGGAGCAAGTCAACGTCACGGCCGTAGTTGGAAGTCCAGTGAAAGATATCGGAGGAGCCCCAAGGGCTAAAGATGGCCGAGGAAACGACTGCAAACCCCACAAAAAGCAGCACAATCATGGGCAGAAACTTGAGGAGCCAAGAAAGACCTCCGAGGTCTGGAGTTACGGTCATGGAAACGCAGCCAATCTGAGGCGCCTCGTGAGTTCCATCTATGATGGACATGCTGGGTATCAGGGAAGAAAAGGCATATGATGCATATGCATCCCATGTGACGTTGAGAGAAGGCAAGTTGTATGGATCGCTATGAGTTTTCCAGTCAGTGTACATTCTTCAACGGACCCAAGGAGTAAACATACTTGGGATTGACTTGTCCAAAATAAGGGCCAACAGGGCACGAGTCATTGACCACCGACTGCGTACAGAAATCAAATGGATGGTTATATGGAAGATATGTCAAGAAGTTAACTCTGGAGAAGTAGGTCGTGGCAGTCTCGTTGGTCTCGGGCAATCGTGCAATTTTGCCATTAATCTTATCATTGTCTTTCCACGAAGGATCGTCCGGAGGTGGCAGTTTGGCAGTATTTCGGGCACCCGTAACATTTCCCCATACAATTACACGAAGGTTGTGTTTCTCGTTCTCGGTGTCGAATACAGCATCGGCGAATAAAGGAACCCATTGCAATCTCGTCGGTTCGTTCAGGCGGTAGGAATCGCTGAGGCAGTTCGTAAAAGGAATCCTGACGGCATGGGCAGGTGACACGGCGTGCAAGGCGATGAGAAAGGCGACTAATACACTTTTCGAGAATCGCGATATCGTTCCATATTGAGGGACCCACGTCCTTCGTCGGGGAGCGGCTTGTGACATGATATGGGAATGATGCTGAGATTGTGAGTGTTGAGATGAACCTATAGCAGCGACGGCAGCGGGCGCAGTGCCAGAGAATAGACGTTTCGATGACCGTGCGACATGTCGCCTCCTGGGCTGATCCTGAGAAGGGCCACGATGGTGTGTGCAAGGGCGACAATCCTGCGAGTGGTCGATGAGTTGTTGGCCAGCCAGACCAAGCTGCATAGCTTCAAAGTTATCCAGGAAGCTGAGATAATCAAGACTGAGTTGCCGATGAGGACTAAAAGCCCAGGGCGGGGGACAAGGGTTTGTGAAGTTAAGCAGGCGAGTAATCGAATGGGGTTTGTTGGTGGTGGTTCAGCCGGAGATCATCTTGGGTGTCGAGAAAGGGCAAGCCGACGGAAGGTTTCAGACCAACCAGCGTACAAGCGAGCGAGTGAGCGAACGAACGTGATTCTCGAGATGCCAGCGGAACGGGAGGCTTAGATACGATTGATGGCCACGGATCAAATGGTGAAAGCTACAGAAGGTTACCTAGAGTAAAGGGTAAGGTCAAAGTAGGTAGGCTGATGGAAACTACAGAATAGGGAAACGAAGCGAAACGAATCGAGCGAAGGAACGAACGAGCGAGGAAGGAAGGGAAAGGTAAAACGAAAAGGAAGAAAAAAAGAAAGGAAGGAAGAGAGACAAAAAGCGTGTGCAGTGCCTGTATGGTGTGATGTGGTATGAGCGCGCAAAGGTCAGGTCGTGTGCAAGTTCAGCGTGTGTGCCTTGATCCTGAACTGTGATGGGGTTTGATCGAACCTGACTGAAGGTGGACGGATGGATTCTTTTTTTGGGGGGAAATAAAAGAGGCGTCCATGATTCGAGTATGGAAAAAAACAACCGGGGTTCCCCCATGAAGGGATAAGCATGTTTGGGTGCAGGTACTGGATACATTGAATGGATGAGATAGCTGTCCCGTTGCAAATATGGACCTGACCCGTAGAAGGTCGAACTTAGAAGGGGCCGGGTGCCCTGTAAGACGCCGCCCTAGACTCTAACGGTAGTGCCTGGTAGCCTGGGTACCTGTGGAAACCTTTACGATCCATGATGGATGTGGATAGGTCTAGCTGCAATGGCCGCGCCCGGCCAACTGTCAGTCTGGGCACTCCCCACTGTGAACTGTTGGCGATCCCCCTGTGAGGATCTACAGCATACCTATTGTGGCATGGAGGTAAGCGGACATCTTATGCATCCGTATCTACTCCGTACTACAAGATCTATACTTTTACACTTGGGGTTCTTTTGTCTCTTTGTGGTACTCATATTTATTCTCTTTTATCTAAAATAAAATTCAGCCCTGGCATAGAGGATTTCGAAAGCTGGCCTCGAGTGAGGTTTTGTGGAATGAAGGATTAGTCAATGATAGGTTTGGAGCTTGTGCTCGTTGGGCAGGGCGTTGTGGCTGGGTCGACGCTAACGGTCTATCTTTATCTCAGGCGACGAACCCGAGATATCTCAGACTCAGGGTTTAAGATTTAAGAGCTCAATTTATGGATACTTATCAAGAAAATAGGGATGATCTACGGATATCTCGGTGCGACTATACTCGGACTACACGAGGCTTGTAGTATAAAGATGATTAAAGGGTTTTTTTTTTTAGTCGCTCTTTTTGTCGGACGATATCTAATGCTCATCCTGACTGATGGTGAAATGATGATTTAGGTACTCGGTACTTGTCTCCTGCAGCTCTCGTAAAACAAATCCCCCCTCTAAGCCCCATTCCGAGTTAGCCTGTGACGTTTGGCGCAAAACGTCATGGCGTGCGGCTTAGATTGAGCCCATCCGAGATGGAGCTGTCGATTTAGTACCAAAAACGTGCAACAGCTGCGAGTAAAAAGATCCCTTTCATTGGACAGTTTTTCTAATTCATGAATATCGACATCATGATTTTGTGATAGAGAGGTAGATGAAACGGCGGTATTAAACCTCCCATGTCTCCTGTCTCCCACCTGCAACATTCGAATGTTACACTTTAGCCATGTTCTGGATTAAAATTGAATCATTGAGCAAAAAATAATTTTTTACAGTAAATGAAATCCCTAATTCTGAACCAGACCGGCCATGCAAGGAGGTGACTTCTGCCAACCACCTCCACCATGAAACGGAGCGGAACGCAATATTCTAATAATCACATAGTTAGGTACCTAGGTAGGTAGGTACCTTGCTGTGCACTTTCTATCAGTACCTAGTACCTAGGTAACGGTCATACTGCTGATATACAACGTTTCATGCAATGCACTTATGAGATGCTTTATTGGACGCCAGATCATGTCTGCTTACTTGCATTGGAAACCGATCTTTGGAAGTCTCGAGATTTGAGTGCCGATTCCGTGTTGAGCATAATGACATGGAACCACACGTTACGGAAGAGTCATATCATCACTAATTGTACAGTTATACTCCGTGTGCCCTCCAATTAATGTTTTAATGCCCTATTCGCCCTGTAGGCCTGTAGCTCCAATGCCCCTATGCAGCACAGCGCAGATACGAGAGAGTCAACAGTTGTTCAGTCCCATTCCCCATCGACCCTTTTTTTTGTTCATGCCCCTCCACTGGTCTCAGGACTCAGGCCGCCCTATTCGCCGACTGTTTTCCACAAGCCCCAGTGGAGTAACATACCTAACTACCTTTTCGCCTATACCACCTTTTAGCCCACCCCTCGGGATATTAATTACGACTTTAATTAGGAATTATATTATAAAATTATATTTAATTTACTTTAAATTACTAGATTTCTTTCTTAAGCCTATCTAGAAATAATATCTAAGTATTAACTAAAATAACTAACTATTTAAGCTATATTACTACTGCCTTTTTATATAACGTCTTTAATACCTTAGGCTTAGCCTTTTATATCTTATCCTTAATAGAAAATTATCTTTTTAATTTATAAATAACTTTTTTTTCCCTTAGGGCTTTATTAACTTTATTTATATTTCTAAATATATTATTATAGCTTTATTTATAATATCTTTTATTATTAAATTATTAATTTTTTTATTTACCTTTTTATTAATATTAAGAAGTAATAAATTTCCTATATTTAATAATTTTGTTTTTACTTTAACCTTTAACTTTATTAAGCCTAGGNCTTTATAATATTAAAGAATTCTTACTTTTTATTATTAAGGCCTTTATCTTTTTATAACTCTTTAAGTAAGTATATCTCTTTATTAAATTAGTAATACTTACTATAATAAGTCCTAGACCTTTTAAGACCTTATAGTTAAAAATAATATAGGCTAGTAACTTTTAATTAATATTAATATTTCATTTAATAATTAATAACTGATTAGCCTCTTTTTATAGGTTTTTAATACCCTTAAAGGTAATATACTTATTTAGTATATTAAGTGTAGTTATATTATTAGGCTATAGCTTATTATAGATATTTAGCCCTATTTATAGCCTTTAATAAGTAGTAATTATAGTAATTATAATTAATATCTTAACTATAATTAAGGTTAGCTTAATTAATTGACTTTTAGTAAGTTTACTTTTAAGTAAATAAAAGGTTTTAATAAGTAGCTAATCTAATTATAATCTTTTTATAATCTTAGGTAGGTTAATTAAAGTAAAGTATAAAAAAAGAAAAGTAGCCTTAGTAGATTTTATAGAGGTTTTTATACTATTAAGAAATAGTTAGTTAATATAGTAATTTAAAATATTATTACTTTTGATTCAATTAGTATAGCTAGATTTCTTTTTTAATAGTATTATTAAACCTAATATAAAAATAATAATATTAGCTTTAAATACCTTAATAGTAATCTTATTATTTATATAAGGAAAATTAAAAGTAAATTAAATAAAAATATTTAATTCTTTTAAGTTTCTTATTATTAAAAGAATTAAATAAGGCTCAATACATATTATAATAATATTATACTTTTTAATAATATTAGGATATTTTACAATATTATTATTAATTATTTATATTAAGTCTAGTAATACCTTTAAAAAAGAGATCAAGCTATTCTAATTAAACCTATAAAAGTATTAATAAAGGTCTTTATATAGACTGAAATAATATAAATTTAATAATAACCTACTATATTAGCTATACTCTATTTCTTAATAGTATAAAAGCCTTATAAACTACTACTAGGGCTACTTTTCCCTCTTTACACTCTATTTTAATTAACCTACCTAAGACCTATATAAAAAAAAGATTATAATTACTAAGGAACTTACTAAGACCTTTTACTTACCTAAAAGTAAACTTACTAGCTTTTATAAGTAAATTAACTAAACNTTAAAATACTTTTTAAATAAATAAATAGTAAAGTAAATATTATAGTTAAGAACCTATGTAGTAAGGATATTATTTTTATATTAAAGTAAAGGGTTTTATTCTTTTTAAAGGATAGATTATTTTATTATAAAAAAGCTAATAAATATATAAAACTATATATATTATAAGATCTTATTAATAATATATTTAAGATAATATATAATAACTATTTTCTTTTTTTCTACTTTAACCTTTAACTTTATTAAGCCTAGGCTTTTTAAATCACTTAATAATATTAATAAAGCAAAACCTCTTTTAAGGTTAAAAACTTAATATAATATATAATAAAAGAGATTAAACTCTAATTAAAATATATATATTTTATAGTTATATATATAAAAGCTAGTTTCTTTATATCCTTAACTTAATCTATACTATAAGCTAATTAATTAATATTTATAACTATAATTACCCTAATTAATAATATTATTAATAATACTATATNGGCTTTATCATAGATAATCATGTAACTGCCGGGTATGTTTCACAAAAGGGTAAGCGAACGCAGCCTATGACGATTGGGTATGTATCGAAGCCCAAGATATGCCAAGTCGTTTCCTTTTAGTTCTTTCGGAATGTTGTGGCCTGAAACTCTAACGCTCAGATAACCTTCCAGCACATTGAGCTGAGCAACCGATGACTTGGCGGATATGAGTTCCAAAACAGTGCAACGCGTAGACTCACATCAGCCCACAATTGCACGCCGTAATCAACCCTCCTTAGGCTGGCTTTACTTCATCAAGCCTAACCATCATGACTCGAACGAATGTCCCAGGGGCCTAGCGCGGCTCTAACAAAGCTCTACGTCGCAAGTGTGAATCGCTTGGACGCCACCACGCTTTTCTCGCTGCTCGCAATTGGCTACCTAAGTGCCTTTGGCCACTAATTCTTCCGCGGCATCCGATTAAATGAAGCAGCCGACAATTCTCACCATTGGGCACGCTATTGCTCTGTCCATATTTCGTACGGGTCATAGGCTCGAGCACAGTCTCACCTCCACGGATGCACTGCCCTTAAAGGCTCAAAGGTCGGTTAATCCTTGCTGCGAATCCACAGAAATCTCACCTGGTGATGACACTATTCTATGATCGCCAGCCAGGAAGGACACGAACCGATGCGGGTTTAGCTGCATCTATGCTTCTCCCTGGAAGTGAGCACCATCAAGGATAGTGTGTTTCAACAAAATGATCTGCATCACCCCGCCGCCCACGTCTCCATTGTCCTCTCTTCCCACGTTTTCCTCCCCCCTTGCTCGGCAGATATTTCTTACCATGCCCGTGGATCTCCCACGACTAGGGAGTTCTTTCCTCTTTTCTTACCCTGCCCTTGCACCTATGTGAGGCTTCATTATGAAGCTTGGCGTTCTGAGCCTTCTGTTTGCTTTTGCTGCAGCCACTGTCACAGTAGGCCTTGCTTCAAATGTGAGAGATGCTGAAGCGACTGTTGCTACGTTCCCAGAGTGTGCGGTAGGTCATGTGACTCTTCAGTGCTTGGAGCCTTTGCTGACTGTCAAAGCAACCATGTCTCGTCTCGGCGTTGAATGCAGACTGCCAGTCGCAGGATGTAAAGACTTGTATTTGCAACATTAGCGACTTTCAAACAAATTGGAGACTTTGTCTCAGGGCGCAATGTCGTAAACCTGAAATTTTCGGTACGTTGCCACTGCTTGAGTACTTGCTGTTCTCCACTGACAATTCATTCAGCTTCATTACGCCAAGTAGATGTAATGTGTCAACGTGCGCGGCGGGACCGCAGGAATGACGCATGGCCTTACATCTCCATCCATATTCTCTGTATTTTGTGTGTTGTCATTCGGATTTACACGAAGGCCTTCATCATAAAGAAGTTTTCTCCTGAAGATTGGTTATCTCTAGCTTCTTTTGTTATTTACATTGTCTATTTTGGCATCGGACACCATGGTAAGACATATCCCGGCTGGTGATGGAGCGTCAGTAACTAACCAATACTTCTACAGCCCTGATGTCAGCGTTCGGTCAAGATATCTGGTGGGTAGAAGCTAAAGACCTATCCCACGCACTCAAGGTAAGCTTCTTGTCATAACTAACCTAGCTTGTGCTGATCAAGTCAGCTATTCTGGGTCGATTGCCCTATATACAGCCTCCTCCTCGGAATGACCAAAGTCACCATAATTCTATTTTACATCCGCCTCTGCCACGTATACACCCGATTTTGCCAGATTTGCTGGCTTTGCATTCTTCTTATCTCTTTATATACCATCATCCTTATGTGCTTGAATATCTTCCAGTGCACACCGATACGCTGGAACTGGGATCGCTTTGGAGGGGAGGATGTGGACTTTTGGTGCATGGACTTGAACAAGCTGACATGGTCGAACAACATTACAAATATCATTTTTGACATTGTGGTCCTGGTGCTGCCGATACCACTTGTTTGGAGGAGTAAGCCTTTAAAGTCCTATGCAGTTGCGATAAAAGTAACGAAAATACTGACTTTACTATAGCCAGATCGACATTACGCCGAAAAATCGCCATCGTCTTCATGTTCAGCCTCGGAATCGTCGTTTTAGTCGCTAGCTGCCTCAAAATGCGCTACAACATTATCTACGGACATTCCACCAACATTACATGGGACTATATGGACCTCATGGTCTGGGCCGGCATCGAAACGTCAGTCAGCATCGCAGCACCGTGTTTACCAACAGTCCGTCTTTTCTTGCATAAAGTCTTTCCAAGATCATTCGGGCGCATGTTCGCGTTTGCCTCACACGGCGAAAAGACATTGGATGAGGAGATCAAAGCAGAGGAGGAAGAAGTGGCGCAGTGGGCAGCAGATATTGAGAAGCCAGGTAACTCTGGCCTAGCTGTTGCGAGACCGCGTCGTGCGGCCGTACAAATGGGTCAAGGCTTTGATCTTGCGAATTGGGACGAGCGAAGAAAGAGGAAGAAACCAATGACGGAAGCAAGTCGGATTCTTAGAAGTGTAGATGCTGACGAACTACCGCTGGCACCATAGACGAATGGCAATGCCATATCCTTTCCAGTGTGCCTAGGGAGTTATTGTCTCAATCCATGCCCTGACTGTTTTCACAAAGTGGAGGGAATCTTTTCATCCTCGATTTCCTGTCTATTGCAATCTCAAGTAGCAGCGGTAATACCTGGAGATAAGGTATTGTGCAACAATAAACCTTCATCGATAAAAGAATTCAGCTCCTCTGCATAAGAAATCCTTGTAAAGCTCCCCTTGAATGACTCAAACCTCGAATCGGAAGCGCTCTGGATACCGTTTGGGTCACTGAACCCATCCACAAGCGATACCACTTTAGAAAAGCTTTTCACCATGGTGGCATTCTGAGATAAAAACAAGTTATTGATAATATCCTGGAAAGGCTGTTGAGCCAAGACCTGAAAGCAAGACAATTCTTCATCCCTTCGTGGAGTCGTGATATGCCTGATTCGAACATGGACACCAGTGAAAGAATCCACGATCCCACGCAGTTTGTCGACGTATGTCATTAACCCACACTCCTGTAGGCCATACATTAGCTCTGTCAGGAGAAATCGCATATCCACCTCAAAGGCCATGTTAAGACTTAAAGTCTGGCGATTAAAGTAATACAGTTCGCCCCAGAAGGAATTGATACTAAATCTATCAGCCATGATGCCCCGGCTATAGATTATCAGTGTTTTCTGGTGCCAGTCCTGGCATGTCTGTGACAAATGGCATATGATATCAAGTAACCCTTTGTCATGCTGTCGTGTAGCACCCCAAATGCCTCGATTAACTGCTGTTCGTAAGAATAATTCGAATGCAGTAGATGGCTTTGCGATGAATGGAGTTCCTTCAAAAGCTCTTTTCACTACTGGAGGTGTGCCGATTGCATGTGGATCCACTCCTAGATCAATAATCTTTTGTATCAGCTTTACTGGAGTTTCTTTGTCAAGGCCAAAGTCCTCTACTGCTATGCCGTGTAGGCTAGTGGTTAAAAGGGGGGCGGTATCCGACCGAACACAATGTGCCAGGAAAGTATCTTCGAAACTCGCGAAGTAGTATCCAAAGACAACTTCCAATGGGGGATTAAAAAAGTCTTCGGAATTCTCAAAATCCAAGGCACCCATTTCGTACAGGCCTTGAATGACTGAGAGCAAACTCAAAATAGTGCTTTTGCTAGCGCCTCCATTTTCCAGTTTCACAAACAACTCAATCACCGCATAGAGGTCTTGGAAAAGACCTTTATAAGACTGGAAGTACAAGCGTACCAAGTAAAGCCAAGACTGAGCCAAATTTATATGTAGATCAAGTAGTGCCTTGGCATCTGTCTTGTAGTTCAAGATATTTTGTCCGGGTTCTGTGTCAACAAGGAAGTCGTGAGCCGTGCGATGAATGAAGTCTACTCGCAGTGTAAGTGGTGAGACTTCAGATAGAACGTCTTTGTTTTTGCAGCCTTGGCTGTGATAAATGGATGTTCCGCCAATCCGGAGCATTCCAGCGCACCGGGTCTTGATGTTTTCTGCTGTCTTGCTACACAAGACACTCAACCGTTTGAGATCTTCCATTTGAGCTCTGGGAGAGAGAAAGACCTGGTTTTGGGGTTGCGTCACCAGCGAAAGATGAGCTAGAGTAGGGACATTATTTGCAAGCCAGCTTGTCAAATGCCTATTCAAGATGATGCGGGAGTCCCATCCCCCGTAAATGATGCAGTTGAAGTACTTTGCAGCAGTCTCCCGATACACTCGATTATTATCACCTAATCTTAACCACATGTTTTCGTAAAGGGCTTCAAGCTCGCCGGGAAGCTCTTGGACCCTGTCGAAAAGAATTTTTTCATCATCTCCGTTCAGAATTCCTGTCATGAGACTGTTTGTTGCTAGAACCAGCCAGAGGAAAACGCCTTGAGCTTTCCGAAGAAGCGTAAGTTTCAAGGTCGCAATAATTGAGTCAGATAACAGTCTGGGAACTTGCTTAAACTCTTTGTGTATGTAGACCGCCATCTCGGGTTTCGTGAGATCCTCTAGTTGCAGATTGGGAACCCCCATTGTTTGAAATCTGGAAACCAGCTCTGTCTCAGGCCGACTGGATGTGCAGAGTTTAACCTCGGGACATGACCGCAGCCTTTCGACGATGCTCATGAGCGCCCGGAAGCCATCTTTGTCTGATATCTCATCGAGACCGTCTATGAAGACACATTTTGAGCGACTTGAAGTGTGTAGAAGCGAGAACAAGACTTCATCCGCTTCTTCAGTTGACCATTCCTTGTAGAAGTCTCTGGATTGAGAGAACGCGAATTGTTGCAAAACCTGATCTATTGCCCTATTGTCACCTGACAGGATGTCGTGGAGTAATGAACATAAAAGTCCCTTGATACTGTTTTGCGACTCACTGCCTATCTTCCAAAAGAAGTATGACAAGACTAAAGTGTTCTGATTCCAAGAGTCAAGCAAAGCTTTGGTGTTGTCGTTGTTGATAATGAACTTCATTAATGTGCTTTTGCCAGACCCTGGCTTCCCTTGTACCCAGAAGATGTCGTCGTTTGACCGAAGCCATGCACTAAAATTGCACCATGCAAGATCAATCTCATCCACCTCTTTTATTAATACCGTTCTATCAAAGTTCAGAGTTTTAGCCTCGTCAAAGTTTGACCAGGCTTTGTGTTTCGGGTCTTGGGAGCAAACACGCTCGTATGAAGCAAATACTCTCTCGAAGCAGGCATCTGATGGAGACATCACATCGTTGTATCTCTGTCTGATCTCTTCAGACTTGAGACTCTTGACGAGACGTTGCCATTGTGCTTCTGTGACCATCCGGTCGTTAAGTGTATTGAATTCGCTGGCAAGGCTCGTGTTGATCATGTCCCTCGTTGCTTTCGATTCCTGGGTGAGCATATCTTCGATCTTTACGTTTCCGCTCGCGATCTGAGCGATCAGAGTCTGTACATCAATGTCCAGTTTCTGGAATGCTTGGCTCTGCTGTTGTTCTACCGCGTCACTTTTGTTGCTATCCACCTCATGATATCAGCATGGGCAATCAAGGCTTAGACGATATAGACTTACCAAATATTCTGTAAAATTTCGGTTTCCATGATTCCCTTGCACCTTTTCAGACACAAATCCAAATTCTGTATCTTTTTCTTGTGGTAATCTGTCCGGATAGCGCCAATGACAGCTTTGAGAACTCTGCCCTTTCGATACCCTCTGGTGATGCTTTGTGCTTCCTTCCTCAAGCCCTCCGCCGCAGCCACACATTCTTGAGCGACCTCAAATAACTTCTTCTCCTGTGGTGTCATCTTGGGCACCTTTCTGGCTCGGATCCGAACTCGATCTGCCGCGTCTGACATTTTTGCTGCGTACTTTTCGAGCTCATTTTCGGGAGTAGGTCTGCCATCGTATATTTGGAAAGTAAGGGAGACAAGCGATCCAGCGAAGGAGATGAGCTGAATAACAGCGCTGGCAGCTCCAACAGCCTCCAGCCCGGTTGCCATTGGAAATGAGCTTCAGCCGATTGGCTTCACAAACTCCGTATGTACAGAGGCTATGGAGGGGGATAAAAGTCCAAATGATCTAATTGAAAGATAATTATGTGTATACGGTGCGATTGAATAAAACCAATGTCTTTGAGTTGGGTATGAAAGAAGGGAAAAGGGCTTGACAGATTAGGTTGGGCATTGTGGTCAGGTATGGATGGCATTAACCCCTCACGAGGCAACCGAATATGTGAGACAGCCGCATATGTAAGGCAGGTGACAAGTCTTGCTGTTATTCGATTAAGCGGTCCCCAAGACAGACCCGTCCCGCCTGGCTTGTTTAGTGGAGATCATAGCCTGCTTTTTGTATCGCCACCGAGTCATTGACTGCTTCTGACATCTGTTTAGCTGCAAGGTCGTGAACGCTAAGCACAAATCGTTTATAAATGCAAATTCTAAAGCTTCGACGTAGCCCATCAGCAAAAGTGTCTCAAGGTTCTCGAGATTCTATAAGGAAATCATATTATAGTAGGGTATTAATGAACATGAGCTATGGTCAATCGTACTTAGCTATGAAGTAATAAGCTGAATGTCTATAGTAGAGTGAATTATAGTTACCTGAAGGTGAGTGTTAATACACCCCAAAAAGCTCGTTTCCCATGTCTTTGGGATGCAAGTAAGAAATTCAAATGAAGTAAGTCTCATTATTAGTAACTGTATAGCTCACCCTATTAGCCGGTGCTAATTAAATGCTTCTATTGGTCTTGTAAGTACTCCGTAGCTTACGGAGTAGTATATAGTACAATGAGTATTGAAAGATATATTTTTAAAATTTTACACTTTAAGCTTCAAACCTACCAGACCTCTATTTATGGAATGCAAGAATATCTAGTAACCAACACATCGATCAAGTGCAAATAGCATTTTCTACCAAGCGACCTCAATCGCAGAACGCGAAGCCTAATAGGGGATCCAGCACCGATGGTCCGTGACTTGTCCCCTGCAAGGTTGCGGCACATTCAAAGCTAGGTTTTCAGCTTTCACGAGATTGCGGGGATGATCGCTGTTTACAATCAGCCTTATGCAAATCGATGTAACGGTGGCCACTGTGTCTAGGCTATCTTAGGATTGGAGTGCGAATGGTGCGACAAGGCATAATTAAAATTAACGCTCGACTGCCGTTGTTAGTTAGATGAGATACTTGTGTGGCTGCAGTTTGCAGTCTCGAGCTGCCTAATGTCGGCGGAATCTTACACCGCTCAAGTTGGACGGTGGGATATAAGAAGTTCATTCCTCAACGCTTTCGAACCGCCTTGAAGATCAAGCCCTCCACAAATATCACTTTAGCATATCAAAAAACTATCACCTCACACAAAACCATGAAGTTCAGTGCCGCCATCCTTCTTCTCATCCCCCTGGCTATCGCAGGCCCTGCATCACAGTCCGCCCAAGGACTCCCAGACCTTGCCACCGCTGGTGAAGGCGGCTTTGAGTTCAAATCCCACGGCGAAGGGCTTGAGCTTGCCGCCAAAGTCTGCCCTGCCAAGTTCCCCAGGAAGTGCTCTATTGGCAACTTCTGCTGTCGCACCAAAAAGTGCTGCAAGAAGGAGTGCTGCAAGAACACTGCGAAGTACTGCAGCAATGGTCGATGCTATAGATAATTGACCGCTGGTATTTCTGGATCGTGGAGTAAGTCATCCAACTAAAATCCCAGAGTGAAACATCATGGCTTACGCAAGTAGGGAAGGAATTTCGTGGGATTGGGTCATGAATTATGCGAGGAATTTGAGTTACGAATTAGGGAACAAAAATTTATTTATCACAATATATGTTAAACCTGAAGTCTCTAATGATAGACTTGTGTTTGTATGAATGGAAATTCGTTGCAAAACTAATTTTGTAATCAATTAGTCAAATCCCGGTACATCTGGCAGTCATTCTGTTGCGATTCCTAAATTCATGCTTAGTGGTTGGCATCGCGAGTCTTGATCTTCGCGGTCAGCTCCTCCAGTGCAGCAATGTCTGTCGCCCATGTCCCCTCCTCCGGCTCGAAGCCCACATCGTCAAGCCTGTATGACCAAGACTTCTCATGCCAGGGGGAAGGGTGAGTTTTGATGTCATACTCAATGTACCGCAATTTGAAACCGCCCCGCCCGTTAATACCAGAGCCTTGAAGATACTTGCTTGTGGCGCAGATCTTACTAGGGTCCTCACCGCCGTATGCCCGATCGATAGGCTCCGGGCAGTCGAAGCTTCTGTGTGTGTTGTTCGATAGGCGATACCTCAGTACACCTTGGTGTTCTTCGTCTTCCCCACAGGCTATAAGGTGAGACTCAAAAGTATCCTCTGGAGCTTCGTCCGCAGCCCAATGTCCATGGCCCATGCGAAATTCTCTTAACCCTCCCATCGTTGTTGACCACCTGGAAAGGATATGGGACCACCGCATTGTGTAACTGTGTAGCTCACGGATCGCGTAATCGAGTACTGTTCCGAGATTGGGATATCCAGGATCGGATTCATCTAGCGGGCTTGCCTGAACGGCCTGGTACAGGATAGGGCAGTCATCGAGGTACAGTTCTCTCAAGCCTTCGCCGCCGTCTCCACGTCCGATTGAGGAAATCCAATCAATCTGCCAGTCATGACTAAAGACATAGTGCCCTAACGCGAGTACCTGGAGCTGTGGGAACTTCATACTGCGAAAGTCCATCTTTGGAAACCAGCCCCAGTAGTCACGAGCATATAACGATAGAACCGTTAGGTTATCGCTGATGCTTTGGGGCAGCCACGTGTTCGGTAAGAAGCCAAAGAACGCGTATTTCTCCTCATAATAGGCAAAGCTATAATCAGTACATTCGTTGATCTCGGTGGTGATCAATAGCTTGAGATTTGTAAGGCTAGGCATGGACATGACCTTTTTGAACGCGGCCGAGCTTGCAAGGTCGGGGTCATAGAAGTCGGCCAAGTTTGAGATGGTGAGCTCTTTGAGCGACATCACTTGGCTTAGGGAGCCAGTGAATTCATCCTCGGGGTACGTCCGTTTGTCGTTGATGAGTTCATCTTCGAGCTTTTCTTCGATCTCCTCATGTTTCTCGACGGTCCACATCCCTGCAATACAGTGAAATACGATATCAAGCACCCTATACCGAAATCCATAAGTCTCCTCGATTATAAGACCAACTCTATCATCCTCGCCGCAGTATTGGCTGAACCGAAGATGAACTGCCGAGAGGGAACTGAAGCAATGCATATATACTAAAGCGTCTAGAAATTCTGAGGGGTATGGGTAGTCGTTGTTACGGTTGTACGAGTAATCGAGGTCAACTGACGTATCGATTGTGAGCTTACGGACTAAAATGCGAAGTCCGGGCGATTTTGCAATTTTAACGAAGCGCTCTGCAGAATTCCCAAAGCCCTCCAGACGTATCTGTCTGTAGGCCCAGGGAAGTGCAATTGCATTGAGTTTGGAACAGCCAAGCCTCAGGCTTAATAAGCTGGGTTTGGGTAGGAAAGAGCATATATCATCCCATAACTCTGGTGGAAGGAGCAGGGCCCCTGTGGAATTGTCCTCTAGAGTAAGTGTGTCGATTGACATATTGTCAATGGCAGAAAAAGTATATAGTCAAGAAGAAGCCAACTGAAAATTTTCATTTTAACGTGGTCGAGTTTAAATACAGCTCTTGTTTATTTTGGCGGGGTAGTGAATCCTTCGTCGGGTATTGTCGCAGCTATTGTTGATGCCTAACAGATTTATGTATTGAAGCTGCTGCCTACACCGTTAACATGGGGTTATGCATTAATACCAGCATTTACTAGCATGGCTATCATTGGCTTTAACTATGGAGTCCCATATCCTTGCTGTATTTCCTAGAGGCCTGCCTTACCAGACCCATCTATAACTTGATTCAGCCACATGCCAATTATCCCATTCACCTCTGGCCCAGCCTGCGTCAACGCCCAGTGCGACGACTTAACCTCTTCCTTGGACAAGTTCGTTACATACCTCGCCATCCCCGCCGCTATAGATGGCAGCAACTCCGCATCATCACTAGACTCGATGAACAGCGCTGGAACCTCGATCTTGCCCCCCGCATGTGCGAATGGTAGCTCGTCCTCGTAGTTAAGTCGTGCAGTGCGGTACCAGTTCAGCGGCCCTCGTAGCTGCGGCGCCGGTTGCCGCATGTATTGCTGAACATAGAGAGCGAGGTCAGCATCAGGTAACAGCCGTGGCGTCTCGAGCTGCGGCAGGTTGTCAAACAGGACCCCAGTGCGCATGTCAAGGCCAGTCTCGCCATCAGTGCCACGCCCCCCGTATATTCCGCAGAAAAACTGCCGTAGCCCGTCTGCGCCCTGGAGGCGCATCTCCACCTCAGGACCTCGAAATTGCAGCTGATAGCCCAAATTGGGCATGCTGTCAGCGGCGAGCTCCTCTATATCGAGGTAAACAGTCTGCGGCGCGATGTAAGGGGTGCACACAGAGAATACGGCCTTGACAAGCTCCGGGTAGTACATGGATATGCGCCAGACGAGCATGCCGCCCCAGTCGTGGCCGCCGAGAATGATTTGCCCGTCGCCGACGATCTGGGCTGCGAGTTCCTTCACGTCGGTGGACAGGGACTTGAAAGTATACTCAGCGAGCTCTCGAGGGGCGTCCGTCCCAGCGTAGCCGAGCATGCTGGGAACGACGACACAGAAGCCGAGAGACATCAGGTACGGGACCTGGAAGCGCCACCCATGGGGGATGTCTGGGAACCCATGGATGAGGAAGATGGTAGCGACGGGATGGTCTTGGGGCGGATTTCCGATCATATACTCGTATGTCTTGCCACGGATACTGGCTGAGACATATTGGACACGGGCATCGTCTGGTTGCAGCGGACTGACGTCCATATTCACAGAGTACCCTCTCCTGTTTATGGTTATAAACTATTTTCTCTAAGTCACCGAGAGCTATATTAACAAACGTTAGCTACGGCTCGCTAAAGGTATATATGTAGCCGTAATGAACTATCTGCGAGTAGAAGAACTTCATACTAGGTTTAGGTGGTTATTTACTTGCCTTTAGGTAGGGTAGTTTAATGAGAGATATTAACATGAACGCAGATGTATAAATCAGCATTAGCTTAACCACCTGATTAATGCCTCTACATACAGTTATAACATCCTATAGAAGTGATGGTTGGTGGTATTTATACTTCAGACTATTACATATTAATAGGTCGAGGTGTGTTACCCTGCCAGTCTTCAAGTCCGCTAGTGGGTGTGGCGCGATAAGGGGTTTCCCACCCGTTACGCAGGTAGTGAGTATGTGTATAGCCTGCGGAGAACCCTGTTGGCTATTGTCTTTGCGGAGTTCGTGGAGTTTGACAAGAGATGGAGTTATTTACAGTGGTTAAGGACTTAACTCGGTCCAATTGATCTACAAAGTTCACACGCTAGCCCTTGTTTCATTCTTCGTTCATGCTGTTTTGTAGGGCGGGTCCGTGTTGACGTCCTCTTCGGCTCCATTCTGCATCAAAGTGTCTTCGATGCCCGTCAGGCAGCCGCCGTAGTGTAGTCGGCAGGACTGACGAGATCGGTTTTTAAGCCACGATGGTATCGATAGTTGAGGTCATGTTGAAGACGTTGCCAAACAAAATAAGTCACATGTTTAGTTCCATCCCCATTGAAACCCTGTCGCAGTTAATCTGCATGCATGGGTTAAACCACAAAATGCACCGATAAAATCCGTAGAGTACTGTGGTAAAACTACACTGATCCATCAGCGGATATGAGCATGACGTGGCAAAGCCAATTTGACACCCGTGGCTTAGCTCATTTGTTCACCCGCAACTACACGTGGAACTCATTGGCGTGGAACGAATGCCTCTGCGGAGGAACTGCCAAATTTGCTGCAAACTGTAACCTCTGAAAATAGGGACAAACTAATCCATGGTGCCAAGTTGCGGAGGGCGGAGGGGCGGAGTTGTGTACTGTACCAGTGTGGGGCATCCAGAAGCATTCATAATTCACAGATAACTCAAGTATTTAATATATATTTAGTACAAGCGAGCCCTTGAGAGTATCTCTGAAATATCATTCATTCCAATCTTTTGTAACCAAGCAGAGCCTATTCAGACTATTTCTCCTCCTCAAAAACGCATCATGCTTGTTCTAATTGCAGGAATTACGGGGAGCTTGGGTCAGCGCCTAGCACAGGAGGCTTTGTCACGAGGGCAGTCGGTCCGAGGCCTGGGTCGTGATCCGAACAAACTACCCCCTCAGATCCTTGAGATGCTGGAATCATATGTGCAAAGCAGTTCCTACTACGACATTTCTGCTCTCGAAACCGCGGTTGATGGCGTCGATGCGATCATCTGTGCATACGCACCCCAGCCTGAGCTAGATATGGAAGGCCAGTTATTGCTGTTGCGCGCCGCCGAAAGAGCAAACATCAGGACTTTCATTGCGCAATCATGGAACAACGACTGGACCAAGATCAAATATGGAGACCTCGAACCCTACGACATCCACATCGCTTTTTACAGGCACGTTGAGATGACGAGCAGTATCAAGCCTGTCTATCTATTTACTGGGGCCTTTGCCGATCTCCTTTATACGCCGTTTGGGCCTGGAGGCTTTGATACAAGCGGCCCCACGCCTAAGCTTTGCTACTGGGCGGATGGAAACACGAAGAAGTATCCTTGGACGACCCAGGATGACGCTGCGGCGTTCACTATCGAGGTCCTACTCAACGGTGCCGGCGTTCGGGAAGGACATGGGGGCCTTTTCAGCTTCTACTCTGGGTTGCATACTATTCAGGAATTTGCAGCAGCTTATGAGAAGGTCAGCGGAAGTATGATCGAGGTTATTAGCAAGGGAACTGCCGAAGACCTAGAGGCTGAGCTTGTCAAACAGCGCCACACAAAGCATCCATCCAAGTACTTTGAATGGGTTCCCTTGGCTTTCGCTCTGCTGTCAATCAGGGGAGTCTGGAAAGTGGAGAATCCAATTCCGCTGGAACACATTCGGAAGTCAACTACGCTGGAGGAATACCTAAAAGAACGCCTCAATGTAGGCTAGATGGGCCGTAGGAGCATTTTCATTCATAGTCTAACACACAGTCTTTCTGGAGAACTCGAAGTTTTACTAGTCCCAGGTATCACGAGCTTTTGTGTGCATCCGGAGCCATTGCCGGACAATTTGAATGCGATGCAGTCCGGTCAGAGGATGACCTCAAGTCGTAGATCCCAAATGTCTCTTTTCCGCTACGCTAGCCGTGTAGAGCCAAATTAAGTCGGAATCCGCAACGTTCCCTAGGAGGTTGGACATCGCTTGGCTGCTCCGATCCTCGGGGTCTCTTTAAAGAATGTATAATACCTCTGTTTTGTTGTTTAAGTTATTGAAAGATTTGGAAAGCCTGGACTCGATAAAGTTGAAGGTTAAAGCAAAAAGGAAACAAGCACAGTTCCTCTGCGTAGAGTTGCGGAGTGGTTTACTTGCGGGGTAGTTAAGTTGCGGAGTTACGTTAGGTCATGCCATGTAGATTTCTCGTCCAGGGGGATAACGGCCCTGAAAAAGCTCCAAGGGGAGCACAGAACGTGTTGAGCTAAACTACCTATCTACCACTACTGTCACATCTGAATTCACCCAGAACACCAGCAACGTCCACTCGCATTAACAGAGGGCATCGGAGGCCCTCTCCCCCAAGGTGGCACCCTCCTACCCGTAGCCAGCCCTATGGTAGTTTCAAGCACGTCGTCTCGGATGTGAAATCAGGTTCTCCACTTTCTTTGGCCATTGTAGAACATATAATTCCAACCTCAATCTATCTTCCTGAAGCAAGCCTGTCCGGAAATCTACCATCTCCAACTACAAGGCACCGTTCTACAGGTTGCGCTTGAAGAAGCTTGTAAGTCTGTCAAAGGGAATAAGCTCCACACGATCATAAAGATCAACATGACCAGCGCCAGGGACCCAAATCAGCTCCTTAGGTTCTATAGCACGCTCATAGGCATCCTGGCTGAATTCGCGCGAGTGAGCCTGGTCCCCTGAAATGAAGAGTAAAGGGCGGGGCGAAATGGTGTCGATGTCATTGAAGGGGTAGAAGTTCAGAAACTTGACTTGACTGGAGCGAGTGGGGTGAGTTGTAGTGTTGGGTAGGGCACCAGGGGGTGTGAATTCACCACGAGTCGTGCGGTAGAAATCATAGAACTCTTGCTGAATGGGATCCGCAGCGTCCTCCTCCCTATCCACAGTGCCTCCCATCAGCTCGGGCACGGCACCCTGGGACTCGTTGTTGCGCTGGGCGCTGGCAGCATCGATGAGTTCCTTGCGTTGGGCCAAGGTTTGTGCCTTTTGAAGGCCGTTGCGTGCGGCAGAGCCCATATCATACATGCTGGAAGTAGCAATAGCCTTGAGGCGAGAATCGATCTTGGCTGCGCTAATGATGAAGGAGCCGCTGCCACAGATGCCAACGCCGCCAATGCGCTCAGAATCAACATAGGACTGGAGAGTCAGGTAGTCAACAGCAGCACTGAACGCTTCTGCATAGTATTCGGGCGATACGGCATTGCGAGGCTCGCCAGCACTACCACCCCAGTGAGGAAGGTCGATCGAGACGGTGATGAAGCCCTGCTCGGCGAGCTTCGTGGCATAGAGGTCAGCGCTCTGCTCCTTGACAGCGCCCATGGGGTGGCCGACGACGATGGCGGGGGTTTCAGAGCTTCGGCTCAGGTTGCGCGGATAGAAGAGGTTTCCCGAGACATTGGTACGGAATTGTGTTGGAAACTCGATGGGCTGGATCTGGACGTGCTCGCTACGGTAAAAGTTATCGGCTCCGAAGGTGAGGTTCTGGGCTGTCGCAGCGATGGCGTTGACAATCGTCATTGCGCCCAAGGTCACGGTGCGGCTTCCAATCATGTTGATGATGTTGAGGATGGTATTGGCTGGAGCAGGTATTTAAACAATGTTGAAGTCAGGGAGCTGATGTCGTCAAGAGCATGAAGTTTGTTGGCAATGGGAGTAAGCCAAACGTCTTATAAGTGCTGCTGTTCTGGTTGTATACGTCATACCATGGTTGCTATTAGAAATTAAGAGAATGTCAATAGGACCGAAGCCACGCGTCTTGTCCTGACTGAGAACATGAGGCCGTCGTCATGCCAAGGCATATAATTGTTCAACGCCTCAATCGAAGATCTGTGTCTTAGGGACGGACTAACGGCAATTCATTATAATCATGCCAAGTCCGGACATAGCGCCGGTAGCTAACTAGCTCACTGGCCACATAAAGCCGAAATCGCCCCACTATTATATGCAGCCTGCTGATAGTTATCCTATTTAACTTCATGCTTGATATCTTGGCAGAGTGGATGTGGCTATGCTGTAAGTATTGATCCCCGTCGTCTGTGAGGATGTAAATGACTTCCTCAACGATACTGGCCTTCTTGTGTTGCCTACTTTGGCGGCCTCTCCCTCTTCCAAGTCTCTCGGAGCTACTGTTCTTGTTCCAGCAGGGCGTTCAATAAATACTACAGGGCTATATCTCACGCCAGGTTGATGCCAAATTCATTGTCAAAGGATAACTAATTGAGCAACGACCCATACCTTAAAGCCTGTGAGGCTTGCCGGGCACATACACGACCACTGAGTGCCTCCCTGTATATGGGATCATGCCTTCATCTAATAGGTTATCTAATAGTAAGATTTGAGACAAACATACCGCCCCGCCTTAGCTTAAGTAATATGACACATTCTTGCCGTGCCGAGGCCAAGGTTGCCCCCTAACGTCAGCATGTGAGAAACTTATCAAGGGGAATTACCTCATTGTGATGCCAACGCGATAATCCCAAAAGCATCTCTGAAGAACGAACAGTATTGGCAGTGCATTTTTCAAGCATCTTGCAAAATGCCCAAGCGCTTCGCTCCCTTTTCAGGACAAAGATTGGCGTCTTCGTACTTGGGCCGGCCTGGGCTGAGAAAGATGATATTGTAATGGGGGTAAAGGGCGGGAAGGCTCCTTATGTCTTTACGCCAAGAGACGAGTACCTGCGACGGAATATTGCCTTTACGGAGAATTACAAGAGTGGTTAACCGTTGGATGTCTTGCAACCATAAATTGGGCACGATGATATCTTCATGGGGAGATTGGTATAAGAGATTGTTATACACTGACCGGGGAAGCAAACATCTATAGTTCAAGTCTAACAGATCTAGTCAAGAACGGGGTCGAGTTCGATAGGGTAGAGATTGTTTAGGAGGATCAACTCTTTCATTCTCAACGGGAAGACTCGTGGCCTCATCCACAGTCAGTCAGTCCCCTTAAATGCACGGGTTATTTTGACTTTATCAGCCTTACATTCAATATTATTAATAATATCATCAATGCTCTAGTAGTATATTCATGTACAGCCTATCAAATCCCATGTATCTACCTGTCTATATTCTTTATTTTACCCCAATAATCTTTATCTTTTTTCTTTTTCTAAAATGCCCTTGTATGCCAAATGGGATGCCCAAATAATGTTTCTAGATAACCTTGACCTGCTTTCCAGACGTCAACCAAACGACTTGACCATTAAGTCCATGGTTTGTGAAAGTCTCTCTCAAAGGCTCTTCACCTTCGGTAAAGTGTGACCAGGATTCGTAGTGCATAGGCACGAGCAGGTCTGCTTCAAGGCCGCGAAACATCTTAACCGCATCCTCGCCGTTCATTGTGATCTGTTGAGGTGTTGCCTTCTCATCCGGGTAAGGAGCATGAGCATTACCCAAGTTCATGAGCGCTACTACAACGTGGTACTTCTCATGCAGTTTGGCCACGACATCGAGGAGGAGGATAGTGTCGCCAGTGAAATAGATGACGTTGGGTCGGCCGTCAGGCTGGTAGCCGAAGGTTTCTTTGTGAATGACGAAGCCAGTGACCTCTCCTCCGGGCAGATGAACGCAAGGCACACCGGTGATAGACCATGCCTCGCCTCCCCAGGAGTAGGTCAAGGTCTGCCAAGCCTGAAGCGCCCTGACTTCGGGGTATTCGGACAGATTTCGCTTGGCGTCAGGGGTAGTAAAGACAGGGCGGCCAACCAGAAGCTGACGGCCAGTCTCATCGAGGTTGTCGAAATGGTCCTCATGGCTTAGGAGGACTCCCTGAACGAAGGGCAGTTGCTTGATGTTAAGGGCGGGGCCCTTGCTGAGTTCGATGGGTACTTTCTGAGTAGCCTGAGGGAGAAGAGGTGCCGCATTGTATTCCATTGGGACGACATCGTCGAAGATAGGATCGGTGATGAGTCGTACGCCGTCAATCTCTACAAGTGCTGTGGCAGTAGTAATATGTGTGATGAAGACGCTGCTCTTAAAACTAGAGGGAATCATGGTGACTTGGTAAGGATTTGTCCAAAAATGAAATAGAGAAACAACCTGGTATGTCTTGTTTCTAACTTGGAAGGTCAATTTGGACTGGTGCAAAGTGCTTCCCTATATCCTTTTATCTCAACTTGAATGTTGATACATTAAACAATAATTTGATAAGCTCTAACGGCATTACATATTTTGAGATGACAAATATGCTTTGGGTTTACATACAGGCCACAGTTACTAATGCTCTTAAAACTGGCCGTGTTATTGTACGCCAATGATGTGGATAACAGTAGAATGACCGAGTAAAGCGATAAGATGGAGTCACAGTTATCACTTTAGTGGGGCGGGTTTTATTCCCTTTTTCGGAATGGTGACAAACGAGTTTCTCCGATAATATGCATTATAAAAAATAGAGATCTAGGGTAGCTCAACCTGTTTGATCATCACAAGGCTTATGCCAAAGCCAGGGAATTAGGTATTATTATAAAGGTCGTGCACGGCTAATTTTAGTGTTGCCACAGGTAATTGGTACAGAGAAAGCTAACAGGAAGAACTTCAAAATAAGGATTGTTTCAGTACGTACCTCTAATCTTCGTCCTTCTTCGGAGTTAACCAATTGGGCATTCAATCACCGATTGTAAGAGAATTATGCCCTGCCAGATCACGCTGGAGAACCAGTGCTATCACTCCCTCACGGTTGTTATCAGTAATGCCTGGAGCCCAGAATTACATAAGGTACTACTTGGAATAGACGTAACGTTTGAAGAATTCTCTGTTTTCATGCATTTGTCAGCTACGTACGTTGCTGGTGACAAACGTCAGCAACGTTGACAAATAGCTCAACTCACCCTTAAAATTACATTTGTGGAACAGGAAGGTTTACTCGCTGCATATGGCAGTAGTCAGGCACAACCTGGTAGCTGATGCCCTGTAGTCGTATCCCCAAGGGGACTGCCGAGGTCGATGTCGTATCAGTCAGAGGTTGAGTAAGGGTAGTTGATACGCTGCCAGACCCGGCATCTCAAATAAGCTCACATTGACACTCAAAGGGCCGATCCGCTTGGCCCACCATGGAAGGGCAGGCACTTCTACGGCAAGCCAATTCCAGAGTTCTGGAACCGGGCGTCTCTATTACAAAGCTCATTAATTGGGATGCCGGTGTTGAGCAACGGGGGCTCCAGAAGGTCATCAGTTTCAACTTTAAAATGGAGAATCTTGATTGCCAGACTACTAAACTTATTCGGGAAACAAAAACCGCCAAGACCTAGACCCCTAGCCTTCCGGCCCGCCGTGAAAGGTTGCTTTATTTGTCAAGAAAGGAGTAATAGCAATCCAATGTTATGGAGCTCTACAACTTGAAGTCTCTATTCTGTCAAATACAATTGCTAGGCGGATGCTGGCGCCTCGTTTAATAATATTTCTTCTCTTCTTCCTAAAGTGAGACTCATGCGCTTCGACCTTTTCCCTTACTTTGCTAACTATTCTTTCAAGATATTCAACAAGGCTGGTGGTACCTTGTTCGAGATATCTCCATCACGGACTTTGTAATCTCATCTGCAATATTGTTTAAATTTCGTGGTCTTGTTCGCCAAGGCTCCTCTGTTAAGCATCTTTTGCATTGAAGATGTCCAAGTTTGCAGGACGACTGACATCGACAGAGCTACCGAAGAAGCAGTTCACCGGCTCTAAGATTCTCTTCCATCTACTGTTTTGGGGCGCACATTTCGGCACATTCGCTATGGATGGTTCGTGCTAAAATATAACCCCAAGGAGAAGAGCAACAATAACTGACTAAGAATTATTAGGTGAAAACAAGCCTCAGATCCTCGATTAGAACCTTTGAACGTGACCCTGAGCTTTTCGATCTGGATATCCCGAGGTGCAGGTCTTGTACTAAGCTGGGATATGACTTTGATTCTTCTGCCTGTTTGTCGTACTATCCTTCGATGGTTCCGACCCAGAATGAAATTCCTGCCACTTAATAAAAAAGTATTTTTTTTATTTATCTTTAACCTTTAACTTTATCAAGCCTAGGCTATTAAAATCCCACTGTGCCTTCTTCCGTGATACAACGCACAATGGTATTAACAATATTATCAACTGGGGACGAAAAAGTATGGTTCCACAGGCAGGTCGCGTATGCGATGCTGATGTTCACCATCATTCACACGGTAGGGCACTATGTAAAGTATGTATTGTATCTTTCTACGACACTTCAACAAGAGAGCCGATTGCAAGCATGTGGCAGGTACATTTGTCAATCCCGGCCAAGGCGACGATGTATTACATGATGAGAACGGTCTACCAGCCGAGCGTCCTCAACGGCTACAACGCACTAGAGTGTGGTATGGCACTATTGGGTGGGGAGACAAGCTATTGAAGAGTGCGAAAAGAAGAGACGAACTCAGAGATCGGCATGGCATCATTGGTCTAGAAATGGAGGCAGCAGGGACCATGGGCCGAATTCCAGTCGGTGTCATTCAAGGTGTTTATGACTACGGCGACAAATACAAGAACAAACAATTGCAACCATATGCGGCAGCGATGGCTGCTTCTTATACTAGGTCCTTGCTCGATGGGGTTCCTCAGAATAATAGATACTAAGCCTCGGTATCTCCCCTACACTGCACTTCCCTCTCGGAGCTGGCAGCGAACAGGCAGAAAGTAGACATTGGTGAGTGAAAGACAAATATTTGAAATGGATTTCAAGGATACTAATTTCAGGCCAGGAGAGACTCCAGAGTTCTGCTACTACGTCCCATTGGTAAGGTACACACATTTAACTGATCGTGAAAGTACTATGCCTGCACTAGGTGAAATAGCCTTCAGCCATGACCGTAGCCAAAGGGTTGCATTCGTAGGGCTTGAGGGGATTAATAAACCCACATAGCCATACGACTGGTCAAATAGCTCACGGGTCGAGAGACAAGGATTTAGAGTGTTCGTCGTGTAATAGACAGAGCAAATTCCTTGACTCACGATGTTTCGGGTGATCAAGGCTGAAACAGTTACGATTGGTGCAGGTGACAGCATAATATATTTGCTCCAACAGCCCTCTGTAACCTGACTTCGATAGCGCCAAGTCGTGGCTAGTATTTGACTAACGATACGCTTCAGACATTCCAGGGACAATTATTATTCAGGCCATGACATGTGTGCTGTTAGTACAGTATAGTTTTCTAACCAGCTACCGATATTCTACATAGCTGAGATCGCCCAATCCGCGGTATCATCCATCTCAATCTCCTCCGGCAAGTCGAGAGTACAGCCTGAGAATAGTTGAGATATTCCAAGAGCCCAATCTTGGCAGGTAACTAATAATTTAAAGACTTGCTGCGCATCATCTTGTTCTCGACATACCAACTGCACCAGCTTCTCCATCACATAACCTGTCTGATACTCTAGCGTCTGGGTCTCATACAGTGAGATCTCATCGATCATGCAGAGAATTGCACTGCCAGGTGGAGTCTGTCCGATCAATTTCCGAAAGATCCTGCAAAGCGTCTTGGGGTCAAGCTCCTCTACTTTACGCCATGTCTTGCTGGTCATAAATGAGAGGTCGACGATAATGTTGCGGTCGCCTAGCTGCTCGATGAGCTGGCCTATCAAGCTTGTCATCATGCCCGCGGCCGAATTCTGGGATGCAGACGCATTGGTAGTGGGAAAGGGCTGACGAGCAGCACAAAAGTAACTGATGACAAAAACAGGACCTAGATCCGAACCCTTTTCTTGAGACTTGTTTGCTAGCTCTGCAACCACGAGGCTAAATGGAGATAGATTGTTTGAAGCAGCAAGGTCTTGCCGTCCATTAACTAAAAGGCTTGTGGAATGCCGTGTCTCTTGCATGAAGGATTTGAAATGGTCACTTGTGATCATCGCTGCTGCTCTGGACTTCTCGTGGTTGCTCAAGTGATACCCAAGACGTATGAAAGAGGATATATCTTGGGTCAAGGCTTCTTTGTCGTACCGGAGACATTCGAGCAGTTGCTTTCTCCGGTTCCTGGCGTCGGTTGTGTTGTTCATGTTGTTATTATTTTGGATTAATGAAGACGATGTCCTGCGTAGTGGTGAGCGTTCTTCTGGTGATTCGCCTAGTTCGCTAGGAGCCAGGTGGTCTGCGTTAACCCAGTCGTAGCCGGTGACCTTTAGGTGGGATTCTGAGCCGGAAATGCGATGGTTTTCTAAGGATCCAATCAGCAGCATTCTACCAGCTTTAAACAAATCCTCTGTGGTGAATAGGTCTGGTTCGAGTCATTACCTTGTGAATCGGACCGTAATCGAGGGTGCGTGAGTAAGAGCTCGTTCAGCATCTGGAAGATCACATGGGCTTGTTCCTTGTTCTCGTCAAGCTTATCAGAGATCTTGAAGACCATCCGCGCTTGGCACTGCTGTGCTTCATTGTTGACGGCCTGAGCACGTTTTCTGATCTCCTCAAGACTCTCGTTTATCTCTGCTTTGTACCCTTCCTGCTTCATCATTCCCTCGAATACTTTCCCTTACGATGTGTTAGTAAGACAGAAGCAAAGTATTTACGGAAGTGTAGACATACTGGTCTTACCGTCAGCAAAGAATTGCATGACGTAACGAAGCAATTGCAGAATAGCCCGGAAGAGCTCAAAGGTTCGCTGCTCTAGATACTGATCTCGCATTTTCCAGTACATATCGACGTATCGACCTGCACTCTCCATGATGATGGGGATCTCGGACAGGGCTTCGAATATGGATTCCTCGACTTTGCCATATTGCCCAGCGGCCTACATTTCGTGGTGAATGAGCTCTTGGTCGTTTTATACGCGCCCAAATCTTGGGGAAAAGGAAGGGTACTTCAAGACTTACCCCAATAGCCAGTTTGAATACACCGCAGATGCTAAGCCACCTTTTAGTAACCAAGACAAGTGTTGCTGATATACTGTTGAGATATCGTGAATGTGATTCTTACCTTGATCCATAATCACCAGACGGCAAGAGACCAAGCCAGCTCTCCAAAGCAGAAGAGTGTCTACCAAGCTTGTCAATAAAGACCATGGTCTTGCCTTGTTTATTCGGCCGCAGCTTCCACCGTTGTGCTGTCTTTTGAACCTGCCCCATCACCTCTCTCCAGCTACATTTTCTCAAGTCGACCATGTCTTCGAAGGACTGCTCTTTGGAAAGCTTCTTCTGAACCTGTTGCATCAGTTCGAAAAGCCGTTCTTTCTCCTCATCCACCTCCTTCCACAAAGCCGTACTGCATAAATATTTGTAAGCAGGGATGAGAACTGGGTTTATGTCGCTGAAGGCCAAATACCTTTCTTGCTGTTGCTTATTGGCCTCATTCAGAGACACGAAACCACCCCCTCGTTCACTGAAGACGGGCTTTTGCTGACCAGAAAGAGCGACATGATTCTCGATGAATACCACAGCCTCGCTGTGTGGGTGTCGATCCCGACTGCTCAGAAAGAGATTCCTCTGCTCGTCTTGCATAGCGCCCAAAAAGAAGGAAGAAAAGTGTTATTATGAAAACCCGAAATGAATAGAGCCCAGTCATATACATGGATCGACTAGAAACTAAGAATGTGGAGATTAAAAGCCGCAGGGCTTATCGATTTATCTACAACCACTTTTGGATGGAGATATTCCATAATAAGCAGAATGGGCGGGGTCAAGCATAAGCACATGGTCACATGCATGGTTACACTGCATGCAATATTTCGCTCAACTCGCCTGTCATTGGAGGTGAAATCTCTTATCACACCCAGCTGAAGCAGGCTACCGTCGATTGACCCCGTTTTGAACGAATGCGGCAATCACACCGAGAATTACAGGATGGGGGCCAAAGGCTGCAGTTTGCTAACTAAGCAGTATACATGTAATACGCGCCATAAATTTATAATCAGTGTCAGACTGGTCCATACCTTTTTACTTCATTTTCATCTTCTGGTTTTCAGCAAGACTACATCTGTCAGACAATCACGTCATTATCTCCCTCGTCAACTGTTATCATGGACACAAGTGTTCGATTAGAGTCGCCTCGCTCTCTGGCCAACGAAGAGACTCTACTCTCAAGTCCGCTCAAGAACAGCAATGGTTTCGAAGACTCTCACAGCAGTGAATCAACAAAGGTAGCAGCACCGAATGACGAAGTCTGTGCTGAAAGCGCCGACACTACTCTAGATCCCTTGCAGATTTTGACCGATATTGACAAGCTGGCCTCCCTTGACGAAGTAGAGCATGGAAAGAAGATCCGTAATCTGGCAAGAGTATCTCAATACGAGTCTCTGGGAAAAGATGTGTTGACAAGAGAGCGAGAAGCGGGAAATTTGACGATGCGCGCAAGGCAAAGCATTTTACACCATACCTTCACTACCCTCCGGATCGACGATCTTGAAAAGGAGGTGCGCGATTTAAGGAACATCATCCAGAATAAAGAAGGCGAGACAGAATCACCCGTATCTAAAGAGGACAAGTTTCCTATCCACAAACATGAGCTAAGAGCTTCAACTATGGACGAGTTTCGCCTCAACCGCGACAGGGTTATGCTGCCTCCGGAAGAACAGCCCGCGCTGGAGATGCAGCTTAATCCTGCGGCGATATCTGCTCCTTTGCCTAAGGAGGTAGGCCGAGAAGAATATGAAGCCCCTCCACGACTGACCCGCGCACCAACAATGGATAGCAAAGGAACTTATCACATGCCCATCGAAAAGCTGAGGATTCGATCCCGTCCGCTCATGGCCCATCTTGAAGCTCTCACTGGCCGCTCGATGATATCCGTCGCGGATAGTGACACGTTACTCTACGAGGACGTTTTCAGCGCGATTGTCATTCTGCGACCTTTCAAACTTTTCGTTAGATATGAGACAGCCATCAGAGAAAGTGTAGAAGACGTCGAGTCGCTGATAAAAGCTGATGCAGCACGAAAGGAAAAGAAGGGCGCCGAAGACCGCAAGTCCAACAACTCTTCAGAAGAGAAGTACGAGAACACAGACCTCCTGGAAGATTTGAACCTTCTGATTCGCTTCCTTGACAACGACCTTCGGCCCATGTTTGACTTCCGGCAGCAGATAAAGGATGGCACCGCGAGTAGGATCGAGTACTCCGACCTTTGGCACCTTTTCGAAAGAGGTGATATTGTCATAGCTCGAGCACACCAGGATCACGCCTATCTCGTCGTCAACTTTTCTGGTGGCCGTGACGTACTCGCAAAGGAGTCAACCAAGGAGGAAACACCAATCACCGTCGGGGGCTTTGTTGTGGATTGCGTGTCCCTGGGAAGTAACGGATCGACATACGTGCCCAAGCTTGAGAAAATCTCCATCAAGAAG
Source organism: Fusarium sp. JS626 (assembly GCA_000966865.1). NCBI lineage: Eukaryota > Fungi > Ascomycota > Sordariomycetes > Hypocreales > Nectriaceae > Fusarium > Fusarium sp. JS626. The sequence goes on along the minus strand of JWIV01000059.1, from coordinate 300,443 downwards.
TTCCACGGAACTCAGGCCATCTCCAATCTTGCCGTGTACCCGCTCCGCTTTGACCCCAACGCGGCCGAGATACGTGCCAGATTCCTCAGTGAGGGCCGGAAGTTCGTCCAATTGACGCAAAGCCCTTTCTGCCACAAAAGGGTGTGTGGCAGGACTCTGGATGAACCATCTCACGATCTCGATGCTCAAGTGATTGTCGACATGTCCCTCGCCATGAACGCCAAGAGTGAGTGGCGCCTCAAGCAAACTCTATCCACCGACGAATTAACTCCGAGGGATAAGAGAGAAACGGAAGAAAGGTCCTGGTGTAAGCATACGTATAGAGAATCCTGCTGTGGAGGCGATGTCATCTTGAAAGACTTGGAGATAGATGACCTGGAAGCTGAGGAGTTCGCTGGCAGAATGGGAAGAATACTAGGACCGCTGAAGAGCGAGGACCTAACGGAAGACGATCTGATGTTGATGAGACCTAACCTGCATGCTTTTGTTCTACGATCACGGCAGTGGGTCACTGTCAGAACGGCGGATATTCACGATGTTGTTTTTGAAAACAGTTTCAACGACCTGATTCTCCCACCCGAACACAAAAGAACGGTTCAAGCACTAGTCAAAACGCACGAGAACGGAAGAAATTCCCAAGACTCCACCAAAGGGAGCTCTAGCATTGGGGTAGCCCTTGATCTTGTAAAAGGGAAGGGAAGTGGTCTCGTCATCCTCTTGCACGGCCCACCAGGTGTTGGTAAAACATCGACTGCAGAGTGTGTGGCCGATGATACAAGAAGACCACTATACCCCATCACGTGTGGTGACATCGGCGAGACAGCGGCTGAGGTTGAGGCAAACCTGCAGTACAACTTCCAACTCGCCCACAAATGGGGCTGCGTGCTCCTTCTGGACGAGGCTGATATCTTTCTCGCCAGGCGAACTAGAACCGATCTTCGCCATAATGCTGTGACGAGTGTTTTTCTCCGCAGCCTTGAGTACTATGAGGGTATCCTATTCCTCACAACTAATCGGGTGGGCGTCATTGACCCTGCTTTCAAATCAAGAGTTCAGATGTTTCTGTTCTACCCGAAACTCAGTCTAGATGTGACCTACAAACTCTATGAGAAGTTCATAAGTCGCGCCGAGGATGAGCAGAATAGAATTGGGTCTTATTTCTTCAAGATTAAGAAGAAGGAGATTCTAAAGTTTGCGAAAAGTCATTTCCGTCGTCTTGAGAAAAGAGGATGGGAGACATGGAATGGAAGGTATGTCTGACCCCGCTTTCTGAATCATGTAGTCAAGTAATTCTCTTTACTTACTACCTCCTCAGACAAATCCGCAATGCATTTCAAACAGCCATAGCCCTCGCCGAGCACGAAAGTATGACCATGGACCCTAACGATACGAAACCGTCACTTGGCAAGGAACAGCTCGAGAGGGTAGCAGAAGGGTTCAGAGAGTTCGACGAGTACCTTATTACAGCCACTGGGTCTACCGAGGCAGACATAGCCAAGCGAGAAGGCATCCGAAACGATGCTTTCATGACCACCCCTGTAGTACCTATGGCTGCCATCTCGACGCCAGCGTATGGAACCCAGCACAAGCAGCGGGCTCGACCCTCAGCCTATGATTCCACTAGCGATGATGATAGCGAGTCTGAATCTGACACTGATAAGGATGATGGGCCGAGCAGGCAAAGAGTTGATGGCAGAAAGGTCACTGTTACCTTGACCAACAAACAATCCGACGGGCCGTCTACCGGGTTGAGCCAACAGGAACAATACCAACAGTTCCTAAATTGGCAGAAGATGCAGGCACAGTAGAAGACTAGATACAGTATTATACGAAATTAGATATCTTGGTATGACACTACGCTGCTATGAGCCTATGCGATAATTTTGAAAACCACATGTCGCGATTGTTAGTGTTCTTGGTATAAGACTATCGGTTGGTCAAATGTTATGGAGAAGAGTCTTATCTACACAGGAAAGGTAACTGCCTTCTACCTTCAATAGAAAATAACATGTCGTCATCATTATTATAAAATAACATTAAACTAAGTCATATACCCGTAACACATTCTTTAGTTGAAGTAATCCATCAAGATTACAAACCACAACCACACCCAGATTTATCGTGTGATCGGGTAAACCGGCGAGTATCCTGCCATTGTTCCTTGCCTTCCAGCTGTAGGGTCATTATAACCCACAGGGTAAACACCTGTCTCCATATAACCTTTTCCTTCTTCCCCATACGGTGCTGGACTTGCCATGCGCTGCTGCACAGGAGGCACTGCATGATATAAAGTGACTGGCATGCCCTCAATGGCTAGTGACTTCTTTGTTTGTCCTCCAGACTGCAGAGTCACCTCAGGAGCACGTGTGATGTATCCTGGTTTGTTTTTCTTGGGCTCTGAAGTCGTGTTGATCAAGTTTGCCAGGAGGGAGCTGGCCCAGTGTGCATCGGCAAAGATCATGAGACCCAGCCATAGAATGATGGCAAGGAACAGGGCGAGACAACTCAGGTACAGTTGTAGGTAAGACATGGCCACCATGATCTTATCAACAGTAATCTGCACAAGCGAAGGGTCGATACTGACAGCATATGCTCTTGCAATAACTAATGACTCGAGCGTCTCGGCCTTGTTATTAAACCAGTTAAACACATCGTTGTCAAGTGACGCTGCACTGAGGTTAGACCTGCCATCACCTAGGCCTTGGGCGATCAAGACAGCAGCTGTGTCAACTTGTCCGAAGAAACCGACAGTGCCATCACTGTCTTTCGAAGCATCACAGTCTGTTCGTGTGACCTTGCCACCAAAAGCTTCGTTCTGGAAGTTTGTCCTGTCGCACTTCTGGTAGGGTATGGGTGCTTCGGCAATGGTCTCTGATCTGATGAGGGTCATGTTGGTAGTGGTGATACTGATCAGTGAGTAAACAGTATTCCCATTAACCTCGAGTGTGTACATTCCCCAGTTACTTTGCGTGACAGTCTTGTTGTCATTGCTGGGCCAATTTCCACCAAAATGGAAGCTCTTATTCCGGGCTTGAGCGCCAATCATGCCATCGATAATTTTACCAACAAGAGGATCGGCTCTTTCAGTTATGTTGGGACTCCAAGTGCGTTCAACGAGATCTGTGACCTCTTTTGTGTCAAAGAGGCTATTCCCAGAAGCCAGCATAGTGGCTTTGAAGGTTGACTGGCTGAATGTATGCCGTCTTGTCTTTCTCGTGACGGTGAAGACTTGCTTCATAGCAACCGAGCCACCGCCTGCGCCTACGGATATCCAGATATTGTCAACTCGGTTGGGCAGAATATATCTAGTGTCATAGACCTTGTCTGTTGCGTCATTCCAGTGAACCTCGGGCTTTCCTGTAACGACTGACACAATGCCAGTTGAAAAGACATTACTAAACGTGCAGTTCCAGGACGCAGTTCCATTGTAAAACTTGATGCATGATGGAGGGAAGACTTCATTGCCCACTTTACCATCTAAAGGTAATGCAATATAGCCGTCAGGAGAGACTGAGAGACCATCGCTATCAAGCCAGATGCGCGCACCGACACGGTCGTGTTGTGTTGGCTCAACGACCTTTGGTGGATTGTAGTTGTCCACCTGGCCAGTCAAGGTGTAGTTGATACCAGTATGTAGAAGATCAGCACCTATTATCTGAGGGAGTCTAGAATCTGTGTCTGGGAGTGCATCCGGGGCGAGGGATAGTTGAACAATGTAGGGAGGGTTGACATTTCGCTGGTCTTCGTAATCTAACACAGTCGCATTCGAGGCCTGAAAGATGTACCCGGGGGAGTCTAGAGCCCACAGGAGTGTACCGTAGAGCGACACGACAATGTTGAGAAGACTGAAGAATAGTACCACGATTGCTGCCCGCGAGAAACCTCGAGATGTGATAAAGAGAGTTCGTTGGATGTAATCTTCGGTGAACATAAGATATGCTGTAAATTGCTTCGATCGGGCAGCTATCAACGAGAACAGCTTGAAGATGAAAATACCCATAAGAATCTCAGCGCATTTGAAGATGATGGATTTGACCGCATTATGATATAAGGGTAATGTGGAATGAATGAAAGCCGAAGTTGAATCGATCATCTTGGACAAGGCGCAGCAAAGTCGTTAGAAAGGATGATGGAAAGGGAACCGGAGAAAATGGGCTGCTTCTCCCTCGCATATTATCTCTGGCGCCCTCTTGCCGCTTGCTCCAGAATACTACACACATATTCTTATACAGGCTTGTCATTGCTGCCGTGTACGTGAATATGTTAGCGCCGATGGAGCGTTCGAGCCAGACGACGTCTCATGTTATTGGTGAGTGATAGAGAAGGTGTTGATCGCTACTATATCGGGCTAGACACGTCTTCCAGCTGCACGTTCTGGGCGTCAAGCAATCGATAGTCTGTGCGCGAGGAGGGTCAGGGGTCAGGGGTCTCGCGCCGTTTTCTCGGTATTAATTCCGCGATGCGATTCAAACTGGCTAGTCGTAACTGCAGTTGTTGATCCTTGGCCAAATAGGGTATGCAGGGAGTTTTGTCAGTTGAGATATTACAGGCCTCGTTTGTTACCTTACCATTCGCCAAATCCACGTCTCGGCACATGTTCATAGTTGAAGTGTTTTATTTATTAAAGTTGTGACTGACAGAAATAAGCCACTGCCACTAGCGCCCGAACTTCCGACAGTTCCTAAGCCCCTGGATGATGGCGAGAAGGTTTGGTTTGGAGGAATGTTTTCAACTTTTCGCCGATGTTCTGAGACCTACTCCGTATGCATTTAGCGAATGTCTTTCAACGCTAGTACACATCTGAACCATATCCAAGTTACATGCATGTATCAGAGATTATCGAAATGAATAATTGTAATAGCGACTGGTGCCTTATTTCTTTCATGGCCGAAACCTAGACTAATTGTTGGTCTTGGCTAGTATGCCGCAATATTAAGACCTCTCCCATTCTTGGAACCAGGGGATTATCTGATCATCCGCATAATCCCAGTCATCCGGGGGTTTATAATCACCCGGAATGGTCACATTGTAGTTTCCAGGACTCAAGAAGTAAAACCCCGCTGGCCGTTTATCCCGGTCCATCTTGATCATCTCAACAAAGACCCAACGTCTCAGTCGTTCATCCAAAAATTTCCTCCACGAGGTATGAGCGATACCCTTTGACCCATTGCTGTATGTATGACGTAATGTGAATGACTTGATCACCGACTGTGTACCGATAACGAGAGATCGATGAGTGGAATCTGACTCCCATACCATTGAGAACACGTTTCCTTCGAGAACGTAGTCGGGAGTGAAGTCTCCGCGGGGAAGTTTACTAAGCTTTATGACCAGTGACCTGGGACCTCCGATTCGATGGCATTCTTTCTGCGGTATGAGTTCTCTGGTCATATCCGGCCAAAGCATATCTCGCGTAGTCCAGCCTTGTTTGGTGTATTGCCGAAGTGCTTTTCCAAATGTATTGTCGAAGGGCTTCAACGGGTAGAATTTGTGGGAGGCGATTGTTGGGAGCGGCAGCAGGCAGTAGGCTTTGTTCCAGGATATTATGTTCAGATCAGCCGTCGTCTGAGCTTTATTGATAACCTCAACAATCGGAGAGGTTGCTGCAGTCTTGATGACTATGCACGGACTTGTAACACCATCTCGCCTGAAGATTTCTGGGCGTTTTGTTCCATTCTGATATCCTTCGCATTCGGTCAAATAATCCGTAAGACCTTGCGATTTTGGGCCTTCTTGAGCGTAGATAACGAGTCTGGTATCTTCCCAGCGCCCAAAGTCAAAGAAGTTTCGGACAAAGTCGCCGGAAATAAGGCCATCGTATTTCCCTAGCTCATATCGGAATCGTGCTGGGTCTTTAACAAATGATGCCAATTGTTTATTAACGTCAAGAAGACGTGGCGAGTCAGTCAGATAATCGACGAGCCAGCGCAATGATCGACTTGTCGCATGCAACGAATAGATGTCCGCAAGACCTAGATGAAATAAAATGGTGTCTACGATGGTTAAATTGGGATTCTTTGATTTGTCGCTTAATAGCTCGACCAGCTTTGACGTCGGCTCGATCGGAGGAGCCATGATGACGAGTTACCATTCCAACATTAGGGTGGCGGGGAAACAATACGTCCATGGCCAACCATTCCACCGGATTATCACAGTTCCGACAATAAGCCACCCAGTAATAATTAAAGATTATATAGCAATATGAAGACTTGAGATAAGGTTTCAAACTCAGATTGAATAATATTACAAATGTGTAAAGAATTTACTATTTGTTCAATCACAGTACGTAAAATAGAAAAGAAAATTATCAAAACCTTACTATGCCAACTGCGTAGTTAAGATCCTGAACCTCAACTTTTAGCACGTGGATGTACAAGCTTCACTTCGAATGACAATGGTCCTACTCATCTGTTAAGAATATCACTGTTCATGGTTTCATTAGAATAGGCGACTAAGTAGTAATTTATGATTTCATGGGAGAGAAAACTGTTGCGACCTGCGCTAAATTCAGACTATTGAGAGATACATAAGGATAATGGGGAAAATACAAACCTGCTGACAACCAAATACAAAGCAACCAGGAACAAATTACAAACCAAAAGCAAAGACCAAAGAAATATGCCCAATCAAGAGCATTATGCACTCAAGGCTGTGATGAAGGGTGTCTAGTTCCCCCCAACTGATTGCCTAACACATTCATAGGGCAGTATGACCTAGACTCCCACAACGAAACCCCCCGAGCCCATCCCTTCTGATTTCATCATTTCCCGGAGTGCGACGCAAAGAGGGTCGTCTGCCTTGACGCGAAGAGGGTCCTCTTCCTCTTCCTCCTCCTTTGAGGCCTGCGCGGCGTCTGCTGCCGCCTGTGAAGCAGGTCCATGAGGAGGGCGCTCTGGGCCAAAGAAGACAGGAGTGGAAGGCTTGTCGTTAGTGGAGCCGGAGCTTCCGCTGTTGGAGTTGGTGGAAGGCATGATAAATATTGATGGAAGGTGGAAAGGTTTCTGGTGTGAGTTTTAGTGCTGATGAAAGTGGTGTGTTGTCTGTGCTGCAGGTGAGATGCTGTTAGTTGATTTGGAAAGTAAGAGATTATTACGATGTCTGGATACTCTCCTTTTATATTGCGGTTTGAGAACGATTAGGGCGATTTTGCTGTCCTATATTCTTGGAACATAGGCCGAAGATCTGCATACGTTTGTATAATGCTGAAAGATATGTGATGTTCGTGGAATGTTCATAATTAGCCTGTTCTCAAGTTCGGATGCTTCGCTGGATTGTACGAGATCTTACCAAAGCAGCACTCAAGAACATGATCTTATTTCTCTTTATTTCTCTGGTCGGTTCGTCAGTCAGCAACTTGACCAGTAATTACGAGACTTCTTGGCATTTATTCTCGGAGAGAATGAAGACAAAGAAAGAGCAGCACTTCTCATTTTGTAATTCGTTACAATAATTTTATGACGTAAAGAGTAATAGAGTTACCTAAAGAAATGAATTGTATCAATAGCTACTGAATATACATTGTGGTCTTTAACCTTAAAATGTAAATGTTTTTATCTATCTATCGAGATCTAGTTCTAGAAATAATTACTACATTTCCATAATCATCAAGCTTTACACTGCCGCCTAAGGCTTTCTGTCCCTAACTTTCAGAGTATCTAGGTTAAATAGCATCTTTACAAAATATCTCTTTCTGGAGTCGTGTACAGGAAAGCACCATCTGCCTTCAATACGCGGTGTACCTATAGGTGATCAGCCACAGCATCATTGACCTCTTGTCATCGGATGTTCTTGAAAATTGTAGTTGAAGGCTGAGCATACAGTGCTTGGATGGCAGAACATACTTCTAGAAATTCCACAGTTGTGAACCGACATAGAACAAGGTTAGATAACAAGGTTAGATTTTATAAGTTTGTCCTCAGGAAAATTGAATATCATTAAAGTCACTCATGTTGTGCTCCAAAGAATGATAAGAAACACAAAATGAAAATAAGCCTTTCTTTGATACTGTTTAACAGCTCTATTATATATAGTTACAATACTACCGAACATATTCCATAAGCTGACTCAGTAGATCATCTCTTCCAAATTGCTTAGCGGTAGAAATAGGAGTATTTCCCCTCTTGCTCGTTGATTGTGGGTCAGCACCTGCTTCCAAGAGAGCCCCGACAACCTTTGCATGACCGTACTCTACCGCCCACGACAATGCAGTCCTCCCAGCGCCATCACGTCGTTCTATATCAACCTGGTCGTTGTTTACCAGCGCCCGAATAGTGCCGGCTGAATCCATCTGGATAGCCCATGCCAAAGGCGTCCAATTGTCGATATCCTCGTCGTCGACACCTGGACAGCCCCCATCAAGGAGGCTGACAAGAGTGTCATGGTGCCCCCCAGCAGCGGCCCACGATATGGCGTTTCGTTCATCGTTATCAACAGCGGACTTATCCACCTTCTTATTTGTTAGAAGCAGGCGAACTGCTCCGTCACAGCCATTGCCTGCTGCCCAGCAAAGGGGCGACTTTCCTTTCTTGTCTTTCAAATTGACATCAATCTTGGGAAATCTGAGCAGTCTTGCAAGCGTGTCGACCATGCCATCGCCGGCTGCCCATGAGATAGCTGTACGTCCTGCTTTATCCTGGTGATTGAGGTCAACAGTTCGAACCCTCGCTAATGTCAAGATAGTTGACTGGTGCCCTGCCCCTACCGCCCAAAATAACGGAGTTGCTCCCGAATTGTCCGTATCGTTTGCAAAGGAAGGATTGCGACGCAGTAACAGATTGACAATCTCATCATGCCCATTGCTACATGCAAAAGACAGAGCGCTTCTCCCCTTTCGCCCTGCGAGGCCTGCGTCGGTTCGACTGTCCTTTAGAAGCTCGATAACGCATCTGAGGTTGCCGTATTCAGACGCAGCTGTCAACGGCGTCTGCCCGTCCGATGTTGTCGCATTGGGGTCAGCCTCAATCTTAAGTAAAGAGGCAACGATGCGATCATGTCCAAGTCTAGATGCCCAATAAAGACTTCGATTCTTGGTGTCTAGTGACGGGCTTTCACCAACTAGCAGATCATTCAAGACAGTGTTCAAGTTGAACTGCGATGCTAGGAAGACGGGGCTTTGCTGGGCGAGATTATCATCATCAATCAAGTGGTCGGTTCGTGTGTAGTAGAAGTGCAACCAATTACGGCCGCTTGCCGTGTCGGTATCCAGAAGTGACTCGGCCGCGGCTCTGAGATCATCTGGAGCCACCTCTTCACACAGGGCATAGTGTTCTGCCCAATGCAGCGAGGCGTATTTGTAGAAGGCGTAGTCTGAGTTCATGGAGTCACAGATATCTGGATAAAGTGCGCCAGTTTCACCGAACACAGCATCGGTGGCCAGATCCGGACCATCGTCGTCCCAGAAATTGGCACCGAATCTGGTGATGGACGAATCATCTGAAAGGTCCGCAATGTTATTCTCTACCTCGCAAGAGTTGTCTTCTGTCAGAAAGAAGTCTGTTTCAAAATCTTGAAGGAGCAGATATCGGATGCAAGCGGTCGCCAGTTGCAGTGCGGAACTCTGAGCATTAACCATCTGCATGGCCGGGAAACTGTCGTACTTAGTTTCACTTTGCTCCAAAAGATACTCTTTCAACGACTGGTGAATCAGAGACACATGGCGTCCTGTCACTCTCACTAATGTGCCAAGGATTCCCTGTACAGTGTGGGTGATTGAACCTTGAGTTTCTGACATTATGTCCTCTGTTGTGATGTGCGTGTCGTTGACTGTGAAAGCGATGTTGAGCTCATCCAAATGCAGAGGTCTGGAGCACGACAGAAGTAACTTGATCAAAGTCGATGCGTCCTCTTGATAGTGAGAAGGAATAGCCGAAAAATACCTTTGGTAAACCTCCTTTAGGTCTTTTGGAATACCAGCGATTATCTTTTGGAAATCCTTTTTGGATGTAAGTAGACTTTTCTCTATGGATGCAAGAACCATATGGATCCACAGAAATGTTGAATCGGCCTTGGATGTTGCCGTTTGTAATAAGAAATCTCTGATCTCGGTTGGGAATTGGCGATTGAGGGTGATCTCATCAACTCGTCTTTGGATGAAAACACGAAGATCGTCAACGTAACCAGCATGCCCGTCATCAATGGAGATGCGAGATCTGTAAGGTTCCTCGGTAGATGCGTAGGCGTCGTGGAGAAAGGGACGACTCGTAATAAGAAACTTGACCGTGTTTCCACCTTGCGTTGTTGAACCCGACTCAGCGAGCATGTCAGATATGGATCCTAGAAGCTGCCGACAGGAAGCTTCTTCACACTCATCAAGAGCGTCGATAATGATGTACGGGGAGCCCGTTTTCGCATCCTTCAGGAGGTTGACAAATATACGCCACAATAATGCAAAGGACTGGATCATACTAGACCCTTGCCTTTCAAAAACAGGACGAATGTGTCTTATTAATGAACGATGACGGTCGACGATCTGGAGGATCAGACCAATAAGAACAGCCCTTCCATCTGTCTGCCTATTTTTGTTCTGACACAGGTATACTAGAACGTTGTGCGATTTCATGGCGTTGTCTTTGAAGTGCTCGGCTAAAGAATAAGACATCGTTGTCTTTCCTGAGCCAGGGTGGCCTGTTAACCAGAGGAGAGCACTACTGTTTTGACCAAGCCAACTTGCAAACATGTGGTGGCTGTAAATCCACTGACAGGTGCCCGGGACTGGCTTTGGGGGCGGCTCTGTCTCTTTTGCGGCATCGTGATCATTTAGAAGAGTCATGCATGTCCTTTCCAAGTCGCTCAGGACTGGGGACCATTAGCTTTCCATAGGACCAGTTCAACACGAAGGAGCTTACCAATAGTAGAAGAGTGAGTGCTGGCACGTTTAAGTGCGGGGTTATTGATCAAGCATTGAGAAGCAATTCTCTGGAGGGCTTTTGCGACTTTTTTGTAGCTATCTGTCTTGCCCGCAAAACGGCAGATACTCTTGTGGTCTTCATACATGGGGATTGGTTCCTCATTTGCAATATTAAGCGTTGCCGACGCACGAGTGACAATCTGTCCTGCACGTTAGCTTTGTTCGGCAAGCAAGGTCAGAGCTGCGGTCGAGAGGACCAGCGGTATGTCTACTCACCAAGGATGGCGATGGGGCCATGGGCTCATTCTCATAGCAAGAGACCACGGCGATATTACCCAACCTACTTCGTGCTGACATGCTAAGGTCTTCGAGGGCATCATTGTCGTAAATCAAAGTCTGTAGTAAATCTGTTCTTACAGACCTTGGCCCCAATCCCGCTGTCACCGTTGTTCGAAAAGTATTAATGATTGTCCCGACAATGTTGCCGAGACTTGCAGACTGACTGCCTCTGTGTGGGGTAGCTAGGAAGACAACGCCTACGATTGACTTCAACACTTCTCCATAGAGGTTGTTATCCTCGTGAGCAATTACAAGTGCCTGATAGATGTCAATGCTTCGCTCTTCACATGAGACCAGTGCCTACCTGTTTGAAAACGATTCCACCAAGGCTATGACAAACAAAAATAACAGGACGTTTATCCTAATCAGGTCATTAGATTACCTCAAGTGTGAAATGGAAGGGTTTGTACATGGTCTGAACTTTCGAGAGTATCCCTCAAGGAAACCAATAGGTTTCGTGCAAACTCCTGAACACGTGCTACCGACTGGGAGAAGACCTTAGAAGGATAGCCATAAGTATAGATTCGAGACCCAGGGAGTGAACCAGGGAGGAGGTCCTCAAGCCATAGAGTTCCATCTGATTTATGGCGCCAGGTCGAGTATGCGTCCCCGTTGAGACCATGCACCGCAACGATGTCGACAGGGTAGTGTTCAATGCCATTCGGATCCGGCTCACTCTCCGCGATTAGGAATAACCCCCGCTTCTTCTCTGCAGATTCCTCTGGATCCACCAAGTCTGTGGAAGACTGGCTATTTGGCTTTGTTGCGTTTATACTCGGGATCACATCAGCAGAAACTGGCCTGGCTGGTACATCAGTCTTCCCGCGAACTCGAGACTTTAATCGGTCGATTAGCTTCATAGTGGTACAAAATGTTCAATGATGTTGGGGTGAACCGCAAATCGCGCATCTTCAAAGAGCAGGTGTTGGCAGGTACTTCTACGTTATGAACCTGGTTCAAGGACCCCTCCATCAACAGCCACCTAACGGGCCGCTCCCGGTCCGCCGCCACGTCAGCCCACTCTTGCGGTTAAACAACTCCGGATAGAAAGAGAATGATCCATTCACGTGGTTCCTGACTGGACAGAGAACTACACTAATCATGTAATTCCGCAGGCAAATCTGGTAGTGGCTGTACAAGAAGCGGGTACACATGCCCACGTTCAACCACTTAAGCGCCCAGTGTTCTTGGAGTGATACTTGTGGATACAAGTCGAACAAAGGATGTCATATAATTGGTCCATGTACGGCGAGACGCCAGGCAGTACAACCCGCCTAAAGTTAAAATTAGTAACAATATTTGTTTCAGGGGTGTTGAAAAGCCTTTTATTCAAAACATCTTTTTAATTGTGTCCTGGGGAATTATGTGCTAGGACAGCTGATTAATTACAGCTTTCATTTCTGCTCACTAGTCAGTAATAAAGCATATCTTTAAATCACTATTATTCTCGGTCCTATAAAGGTAGTCCTTAGAGAATATTTAGTGTACTATTCGCTAATTAGAAAGTAAATCCATAGATTTTAAGGAACAATCATCTGTGATATCACCCTAACTTATGCGCATTCGTACTGTCTGAGCAGAATCTGATTTCGCTGACTCATCCTGACCAAGTCCTACATACCGTCATCTCACCTGAGGGGAACGAGGGATTTATCCCAGGCCTCCAACCAACACCATAAATATGACGATTTGCTCACTTTGTTTGCCAACTCTGAGGATACCCTCTCAGCTTCCAGTCTTCCCCGAATCTTGGAATGAGAGAGCTGGTATTCTAGAATGTAGCTCTACACCTTACTTTTTACCCGGCAAAAATGCGACACCTATCGACCAAATTGGGCTGCTCCATCATGCGGACCTCGATTCTCTATCATCGTCGGCAGAGAGATGTCCATTATGCAAGATTATATCGCAAAAGGTGAAGAGCTTCATCAAAGACTTTGAAGACATGCAGGAGGATCCACAGTCGACATACTTCGTCATTGAACGCCAGGGTCATGGCTTACCAGACAAATGGACTTTCAGGCTAGTCCAACGTCTCGATGCTGCTGATGGTTTTTCGGTTTTGGTTAACAGCAAGAACGAAGGAAGAATCTATGTGATTGATGTTTTTGGGTTTTGTGTCGAACCTGAAAAGTCATTATACTCCATCTCAAAGGAAGATACCGACAATACCAAGACGTTATCTTCTAGACGTGTTCGTGGCGCCAAGGTCGGGCCTGACGCAGCTTCTAACAATACCCTCAGTGTGGTTAGCGGCTGGGTCAAGCACTGTGTTGACGAGCACGAGCGCTGCCGCCCTCCTCAAACTCCTCTTCCCTCACGAATTCTCGATCTGGGCGCTTTCAGTGACCCTAACAATATCCGTCTCTTCGAAACACATGGAGTAGCAAGTTACGAGCCTTATGTGACACTGAGTTATTGTTGGGGTTCTGATTCGTCAGTCCATGTAAGAACTACACATTCCACAATATCAGGTCATTTAGAAAGAATTTCCGTGAAAGACCTACCTCAGACTTACCAAGATGCCATCAGAATCACCCGCCATCTTGGTATACGATTCCTCTGGATCGATTCGCTTTGCATCTGTCAAGATGATCTTGATGATTGGACCAGAGAGTCAGCTGCCATGCAACAAGTTTATGCAGGAGCCTACTTGTCTATTGCTGCAGATAATGCGCCGAGCTCAACGCACGGGTTCCTGAAGAGGCAGGATCGTATGCATGTGCCTGTCGATCTGAAGGTAGTAAATGACAGCAGCGATTTAGACAGCACTGCACCAGACTCTTCAGTGGTGGATATTCCAGGGTACGCTTTCGAGGCTCCGCCCTCAAAGACGTTTTATAATCGCTGTTGGCTGGAGCTCGACGAGGAACCTCTTACCTCACGAGCCTGGGCCATGCAGGAGCGACTGCTCCCTCAGCGAGTTCTACATTTTACTAGTCAACAGCTTCGCTTTGAATGCAACTGTCACACGTTGTCTGAAGACGGTGCTGAGGTGTTAGGTCGTTGGAATTCACTGCGTCGAGGAGGAGAGAAGAATTTCAAGAATATAGCTCGCAAATCTAGGATCAGCTACAATCATCAAATGTGGTATTTGATATTGGAAGATTATACCAATCGGCTCTTGACAGCCAATACGGATCGGCTGCCAGCCATCTCGGGTTTGGCGGCGTTGTTCCAGGAAAAGATGAACACTGAAGAGTCTGAGAATGTAGCTGATAAACCCGGGGATGTTCAATACGTTGCAGGGCTCTGGAGCAACGCGTTGATAGAAGGGTTAGAATGGACTGGCTTTCGTTTACGAGCGAAAGACGCCACTATGCCAGACGAGTTCCCTCTACCGGGCGAGGAAGGTTATATCGCACCGACCTGGAGTCCAGCATCTTTCGAAGGCGGATCGGCTCATGGAAACACTTCGAGTGGCTGGGCTGATATAGCTGTTCCTACCGGCTTCAACGTGACTCTCAAGAACACACAGAACCCGTTCGGTGAAGTCGTCAACGGCTGGATTAGCCTCCGCGCTCCAATGATCAAGATGGAACTTAGCGAGCTACCGGAGCCGGACGAGGACAAGCTCAGCGGTTTCCGTCGCAACATGAGACTTTGCACACCTCAAGGTAATCGCTTTGGAGCCTATTCGTCATTCGATGGCCTTAGTGGACAAACAGACGAGACCCGGTCTTGGGTAAAGAGCAAAGAAGTGTTTGCGCTGGTTCTCTCCGAGGGAAAGAACCTGTGGTACACTACCGATGATAACGTATCATACCATGCCTTATTGATTATGTTAGTCAATGAGGAGAAGCGGGTTGAGACCAGGCGGAAGGAGTTTAGAAGAGTTGGGACTATTCGCTTCGATTCGGAATGTCTGAGTGATGATGAGGAGATGTTGCGGGATTCGAGTGGCTTTGTGGAAGTCGTTTTGGTTTGATGGTATTTCTAGCTAGCCGTATCACGATTGGATGTAAATTTGACTATGTTTTGATATCTCAGACGATTTCTAAAATATGAAGTCAAATCTTTCTAGGCGACTTCGCGTCCGCAGAAGAGGGTCGGGGGTCGAGGGATCTAGGAGTTTCTTTTCGTCCTTTTGCCTAGCTTCCAGTTGCTCACCAATTGTTTAGTCCAAGCAAAATCAGACATGGAAAGTCCAACATGAGCACTCAAGCCACCTACTCTTGGGAATATTTGTGCGGACCGTTGGCGGCCCCATCCCGGGCTGATCTTCATGTCATAAGTCCACTTTCTCCGGATGAAGGCATGATGCATCGTGACAAAAGGATATAAATCAAGATCCTCAAGGGAGTTCAAGGCTTAGATTAGATTCCAGGCCAGATTATTCAGCGGTGTCACAAAAAGTCTAGTGACACTCTACCATGACGACCACTCAGAAGGTTACTTTCCCTAGCCGGGGACTTCAAACAGCCGCCAACCTCTTTCTCCCCCCTGTGATGTACAGCTCCCTGATCGAAAACACGCTGCCATCATTGTGGGACACCAAGGAACCGGCATCAAAGAGCAAGCTTCTAGTCTCTACGCAGAGACTCTGGCTACTGCGGGTTATGTCGCCCTCGCTTTTGACGCAGCACATTGGGGTGAAAGCGAAGGCATGCCGCGAGGGTTGGAAGATCCTTCACAACGTGTGGAGGACTTCAAATGTGCGGTTACCTTTCTGAGCCAGCTCGGAGACGCTGTCGTGGATCCATCCCGAATTGGTGTGGTTGGGATATGCGCGTCTGGTGGCTACAGCCTTTTTGCTGCCGTGACAGACGTCCGCATCAAGGCCGTCGCTGGTATTTCGCCAATGTGTAACGGCACATTTGCGCGTACAGGACTGAAGGACCCCGCCACTGGTATCATCAATCGCGAGACTCTAAATCAGCAACTTGCTTACGCCGCAAATTGTCGGCTGGAAGAAGCGAACGGCACCCCTGCGCCTGTTCACAATGCTCTAGATGGCCTGGCGAACGTCTTTTCGAACCCTAAAGAGGATATCAAAGGTTACTACAGCTCTCCTCTTTGGAATCATCCTAGGTGTACCAACGTGATGGCGATAAGGAGTGTGGAGCTTCTTGTGCCTTTTGATGCATTCCAGCATATTGAATGGATCTCGCCGAGGCCGGTCCTGTTCGTCGCTGGAAGTGAGGCCGTAACGCTACCCTTTGTCAAAGAAGCCTATAAGCGTGATGTTGAGCCAAAAGAGCTTGTAATAATACCAGGCAAATATCACGTCGACCTTTACCAAGATGTTAGTGAGACCGGCCCCAAGTTAACTAGCTTCTTTGCGGAGTCTCTGTGTAAATAGCATGCTAGTTCATTAGGTGCTTGTACTAGCTCGACCTAATATTACAGTTCCTGAATCATGGCTGCTTCACGAATAAAAGTAAGACAATACCTAACGGAACTTGGACGTGAGATATTTAGGGACAAGCCTCGGGGATATTCATCCGTGGAAAAAGTAGTGCACTATATAATTAAGATTTCCACCGATATTAGTACATACGACCAAAGGTAGTGGAAAATACGGGATCCCGTCCGCTCTCCCATAGTCAAGCCACTAACCGGCGGATTAGTAGTTGGGTCGGTGACGACCAGCGAATCCCCGCTGTTGTATGTTTTTTCCTTTTTTACTTCAATTCTTAATTATAGACTCTACTTCTATTCGTTTTAATCGTTAGGTAACTCAACTTTTAGTAATTGAATTTGTATAAGCTATGTATATAAGAGTAATCCACTTAATTCCCCGGCACTGCTAAAGTTCCTTTCTTTCCATAATCCTGTAAATGAAAGCTTATCTATTGACTGGCCATAAGATAAATGGCATGCTTCTCAATTCTCAAGCCCGTATCTCCAGCCTCGCATGATCTACCAGACCTGTATGTGTAAATTTGCGATGCTCTTATACAAGGTATATATAGATACGTACTCGATTCTACAGGGATATTTCGGGGCAGTCTTATCATAATCTTAAGGAGTGTTTGTACAACATCAGCACCACGCCTTACTAATCATTTAGGCTCAACATTGTAAACGAGTGACAAGATCCATATGGCGCTGAACGAACCAGCGTTCAAGACTAAAAGAGAGGATAAAGCCAGTAAATGCGGGTAATACAATTTAATTTCCATAACGTCTATCCTTCCCAACCTCAAACAAAAGTCAATCGACTCTTTCTCTGCCGAGATTGCGGCTTCTTAACTAGATCCTCATCGTCTGAAAACCCCTGGTCAGTGTTAGACCTAGCAACCGGTAAGACAAGGTCATTGGCATTGACCTGACGACTAAATCGGTTGAAGGCGATGACGGTCTCCTTGTCACCCGCAATCGCGTTGGCGGGCAATGGAGCCTGCGTGGAAATACGTCTCATTTCAATGGCATCATCCTTAATGGGTGACTTGCCAGTGAAGTGATAGAAGATGTTAAGGGCGGGGATCGACAGTCCGTGGACGATGATGGAGAATAGCACCAGCCAGTAAACGGTAGGTCCCATAGCTCTGACTAGATCTGTCTCCTCATTGTCGCCCTCTCCGTCATGGGGAAACAGATGTCTGGCGTGCTCGACATAGAAGACGGCACCAGCACCGATAGGTCCAAAGTAGCCCATAAATAGAGCCTCTTTCCAGTTTGCGCAAACACCTGGCATAAGCTTGTAGAAGGCAAAGATGGCAGGGAGACGGCGAAAGATAAGAACAAGGAGACCAAGACCAAAGAGACGACCCCAGGTGATACCAGTGCCAGTAGGGTCGTTGAAGTCCGACCAAGGGAGGATAGCACCAATATACATAAAGCCGCCGAAGTTGAGAAGGACGTCGACACATGAGTTAACTTCGTCATGGCGGATCTCGGTTTCCCGGAGATAGTGACCATCCCAGTTCAGGGCATTACCAGCGACGAAGCAAGCTAGAAGGTCGTCGGTTCCGATGGCTCCGCAGCTACCGACGAGGAATAGGCCCAAGGCTGTAGGGAAGAGAACGTAGGATTCACTGTCGATCCACTTCCTGGAATAGTATTAGCAAATGGAAATGAAGAAGGCAGTGCGAAGCTGATATGAGTTATCGTAAACGTACCACCTGAGAGCAAGGCGAACAATCTTGCAGGATCCGTATCCGACCACAGCACCGTAAGCAATGGACAAGACGATAGTATACATCCATGTCTCGACGAACCACTGGGTCAGAGCCACACCAACACCACCACCAAGACGTCCAACCTCACCAGCCCTAGCCATTAGAGAGTGAGCGGTAGCCGTACCGGCTTCAGCACCAGCCTCAGTCGAGTCACCAGCAATCTCGGCATGCTGGATCAGGTATGTAGCAAGCATTAGAAAGGGGAAGCCGAAACCGTCATTGGCACCAGCCTCAGATGAGATGATCTCTCGTAGCGGGCGAGCGACGTATTTATCGGCGAAAGGACCTTTGGCGATGGCTTGTGAGAGGATGGGGTCGGTACATGTCACGCAGGAGCCGATTACGAGGGCAGCGAGGAAGGTGACTTTTGGGATAGTGAGCATGATGCAAGCTGTTGTGCATAGCCACATGACGGTCATAATAGGCAAAAGGCAGAGCGCCATTTCCTTCCATCTTGTTAGACCATATTTTGCTGGGAGTTGGTAGCCTGCGATAACAAGCTGGACGCCAATCATGACACGGGTGACACCCTAAGATGTAAGGTCAGTACATGCACAAGACATTAGTGCAAGGAGAGGCAACATACTAAAGTGATGGCGTTTGTTTGACCCTCTGTCGCAGAGCCCCATTTCTCACTATCGATGAATCTGGCTGCTAAAGGCCCAAGAATGACTCCGAAGAAAACAGCGGGGACTTGGATGGCGTTAGGTGATTATTCTGATCGGGGATGGGGATGGGGATGGGGATGGGGATTAACTGACGGGCTTCGCCAAGATACCAAGCCTGCTTGATCTTGACAGAGATAATTCCATAGAGAACTGTAAAAGCGCCTAGAGATCGAAATGTGAGTGAAACCCCTTGGCAAGGCAATGCAGGAGCGCCAAGTTACATACCCAAGACGCTGAGCACGATGTTTAGCTCACTGAGGTTGAGGACCGGCATCCTGGCGGTAACGCTGTGCGTGGATGCGATATTGACAGATAACTGGGATGGTAAGTGAGGGCAAACAAAGGAATTGCAGAAGACAAAGGGGGAAAAAAACAAAAGAAACAATAACAATAACACAAGAGAGGTCCAGCCTACGAAAAGAAAAGAGATATGGAGCAGAGATGAGAATTTAATTAAACTAAATAAATAGCTTCTCTGGGCGACAAGCCATGCGTCTTAATAGCCGCTCGCATGAGAATCAAGATTGGAGATCTTCCTACTAGCGCAGCAACATGAAGTTGAGCTAGTGGCTGTAAAACACCGTGAAACCCATATCTTTTTGATATTTAGCATCTAAAAATGGATAACCACAAAGAGGCCATAAACAAGAAATTCATTGGTTTGTGACACAGTTAACGGATCAGTTGGCGATTCAGAGGGTGATATTGGTGTCTCAGCGGGATTCCTTGCTCGGACTTTGATAGCCATAGAGGAGGGAAGGAGCGGAGGCAGCGGCAAGGAGCTGTGAGTGAAACCCTTGGCGGAAGTGCCAAGCTTCTTAGGCGGACTTGGCGCGTGGGATCAACACGGGGTAAGCTTGGCGATCACAATATGACAATAAAGAGTGCTGGTTCTTCGAAAGTCCACTGGAAATTGAACCAGAGAAAGAATTAGTAGACGGCCGAATCTTTTAAAGAATATCCTGTTCTAGAAAGGTAACTGTCCCCATATCTCGGATGTTGAAATTAAGCAGAAGTAGGCGCCGTATGATGCGCAGGGCTACAAGGCTCGTACACGCGCGTCTAGCTGAAACGCTATCTAACTATAACCCGTAGCGAAACAAGCACAGATCCCGTTCCGTCTCGCTCTGCGGACGAGTTGCCCGGGGTTAGTATTGAGAAAATGTTACGAAGCGGCCAATCGGAGTGCTTTGACGCGCGCAACCGGGAGTAAGTTGACTAAGGGGAAGACCGACAGCCCCTAGAAACCGACACCCTCCATCACATACACGGATATAATTAGTTACGTCAATGATATCATCCATAATTCACGTGAGGATTAGATAGAGTATAGTGGGGGTGTCGGTTTCTAGGGGCTGTCGGTCTTCCCCTGGGTCAACTTAACTTGTTTTTTCTAAAGCTTTAAGGTTCTTACTCTATCGGCTATTGTTTCAGTATCTATATGGACGATGACGATTGTGGGATGTAATGCGTTTATGATCCTCCGTCGTAGTGGAGTGGCGTTGCGCTTGGATGTGGTTGGCTTATCTTGAGGCTGCGTGTCTTGTCAACTACTGTGTTACGGATTGTGATTACTAAAATAAGAAATATTATGATACCTGTAACTGCCCGGAGACGTTGTTTCTCATCGAGAGCTCCTCTAGATAAAACGCAACTTTAGGAACTAGAAAGTATACGTCTATAAAACCCGGGCCTATTAATCGGGAGACCTTAAATTAGCAATTTACTTATACCGCAAACTATTTGCTAGAAGAAGTATAGGGCCATATTAACCTTTACTAAAATATTAGTAAGACCGGCCTTAAGTTAATTAGTTTCTTTATAGAGTCTTTATATAAATAATAAGCTATTTTAGTAACTATTTTTACTAATTTAGTTAAATATTTTACTTTTTAAATTATAACTATTTTATAAATAATACTTAAATAATATTATTAAAACTTAAATATAGAGTAATGATAAATAAGCCTTAATAATAATTGTTTACATTGTTAATAATATTTTATATAAATATACTTCTCTATATAATTAATAAATATAACTAAAGGTAATAAATAATATATAATCCTCTGTACTTTTCTATAATGAAGCTACTAACCGGCAGATTAGTAATCAGGTTAGTAATAATTAGTAAATTACCGCTATTATATATATTTACCTTTTTATTAAAGTTCTTATAACTACTATAATAGGTAGGTTTTTAAAGGAATATATTAAGCTATATTAAGTATATATTTATAGAATGATAAAATATATTCTAAATAGTAATAAAGGAATTATATTTCTAAATAATTAATAAAGTAAGTTAGGTATATATAACGGTTAGATTTCCCAAGGGATAAACTAGTCCGTATTAGGTTTATATTAATAAATACTATAGGGTATTATACTAAGCGATTATAAAGTATTATGTCTCTTAATAGTAAATAAGGCAGGTTAGGTATATTTAGGTAAAGAAGTTATATTAATAGCTAGTAAGCTAAGTTCTATCTAATACTAAATAAATATATATATATACTTATAGTAATTACGGAAGTAACTGTTATGGTTATTAGTAATTATATTAATTACTAAGTAATTCCTAGTATTAAAGGGTAACTATATTATAATAGTTACTATATATATTTAGTAATATAATAGTAACCGTACTTAATAGGTAAGAAAAGTAAGAGATACATAATATAGATACTAAGGTTATAATATAATCTCTCCCCTCTCTAGGGTCTTATCCTTAAGACCTATATAACTATTTTTCCTATACTATTAGTTCTAGGTAGGCTAACTTAGACTTATAATCTTTTTATTATTAATAATATTATCTATAGAGACTATTTATTAAAAAGCCAGAGCTATATTAATTTTTTCTAAGGGTTATGTCGTTATGCCGTATTCTTTTTATTTTATAAAAAGCCTTTAGTATATAATAAAAAAGGGTTATAAAAATTATTCTAAATATACCTATTATGGCCGTTCTTATAATAATAAAGGAGTGTCTATTTCTAAGGGTGTATGTATTTTCTCTTTAAGGTTATTCTATCTTTATTAATATATTCTAGTGGATCGCCTGGTCTAGGCTAAGGCTTATTTAAAGGCTAATAAAAAGGTAACTGAGGAGGAGTTATTAGATTTATAATATTAACTAAATAAATATCTTTCTAAGTTAATATACCTTTACCGTTAAAAGT
The DNA here is from genome assembly GCA_000966865.1 of Fusarium sp. JS626. Taxonomy (NCBI): domain Eukaryota; kingdom Fungi; phylum Ascomycota; class Sordariomycetes; order Hypocreales; family Nectriaceae; genus Fusarium; species Fusarium sp. JS626. The sequence continues at coordinate 278,281 of JWIV01000059.1, read as the reverse complement.
GTCTTCTTTAATCTAAAGGAATAAAAATATTAAAGTAGGATTTATAGTCTATTAGTAAACTAAAGGCAGTAAAGATAGCTAAATTAAATACTACTATAAAGTCTTTTTTTATAGTTAACTTAATTATTATTAATACTACTAATCTTATTAACTGGTTAACTATTTTTAAGGATCTTTCTTTTAGTAGAAGTTTTTTAGGAGTTATTAGGTATTAGTAAGGTATTTAGGTGGTTTCTATATATTTTTATTTTCTAGGTAGTTTTTCTATTTAATTAGGTATTCTATTCTGTCTTTATATTTATATATTTCCCTAATTGCTTTTACTTTATAGACTTCTAGTCTTTTAATTTCTTTTAATTTATTACCGATTTTAATTTAAATTGTATTGGCTACTAATTTAAGTAGTGTAATGTAAAAGATTAAATAGAGTCTAACCTTTAGTAGCAGATCTAGTTTATAGTTATTTTTTAATATTTTCTATAGTACTTTATAAGGTCTAATATATTTATAATTAAGTTTTTTTATTAGTCGTTTTATTAAAATGTTTTTGATAGTAAGGTAAACTATATCTCCCTTTAAGAAGGATAGTCCCTTTATCTTTTTTAAATTATAATAGTTTTTTATTCTATTTTTAATAAATTCTAATTCTATTTTTATTTCTTTATATAGGTTTTTTAAGTTATCGCTTTTAATTATTATGGCTAGGTTAATATTTTTAGCTCCTCTTATATTATAAAAAACGGTTAGGTTAAATCCGAAATTTATATAAGCCGGTGTAAGTTTTATAGTCTTATTATAAGCGGTATTATAGGTAAGTTAGGTAACTAGAAGCTTTTCGACCTAATTGTTTTATTTATAGTTAATATAATACCGTAGGTATTATTTAAGTATGTAGTTTATATATTTAGTTTATCTATCTACTTAAGGCCTAAATGCTATTATAAGTTAATAGTTTAATCTTAAATATACTATAAGTAATTATTAAAATTTTAATATAAATATAATTCCTCTATTTATTAAGATCTTTAATAGTAATTTATATATATTAATAATATTTTTATAAAAAATATAGGAAAGTTTTTCTATATCTATAGATTCTCTATACGGTAGGTAATAAGAGAATTTTATAAATCGATTTACTATAATTATAATACTATTATAAAAGATATCGGTTAAAGGTTTTTTTAATAAAGGTAACTTAATTATATAGTCTATTATAATTAAATCCTATAGTTATTATATAATTAGTAGTACTTATAAGTTCTTATAGGGCTTATATTACTATAGCTTTATTTTTTTATATAGATTATATTACCTAATAACTTTCTTTACTATTTTCTTAAGATTTTCTCTTTAATAGTTTTTTTATATCCTTTTTAAGGTTTTTATAATACCTTGGTGGCCATATAGGGAATATTTATATATTTTCTATATTAATAATTCTTAATATTTTCGCGGTATATATTATTTAATAGGGGTACTATCTAGTTTAAAAGTTATTTCCTATAAGTTATAGAGGGAATTTTATAACCATTCTTAGTAATCTTTCTAAAGTGGTTCTTTATTATTTTTAGATTTCCTTGCCCTGGTTTAGGTAATTATTCTAGTTTATTAGGTAAATCTATATTCTCCCTTATTATTATATTCTAGAATTTATTTGTTAAACTTTATCGTATCGGTATTATAGTCTGCTTTTTAACTAATAGTATCTATATATCTATTATTAGATCCTTTATAATAAATAATTATAAAATTAAATTTATATAGATATTTTACGTAATATAATTATTATCGATTTAGTTCTTAAGTAGTAATAAAATATACTATATTCTGATAATCAGTATAGACTTTAACTTAATAGAGGCTTCCTATAAGGTAATATTAAAATTCCTTAAAGTAATTAATAATAGTTAAGAATTCCTTATCGTAAATAGGGTAGTTTAGTTTGGCTTTATATAATTTATATAAATAGAAGGCTATTAGGTATAGCTTTCCTTATTTATTATATTAACCAATCTATCCTTTTAAAGTAAAATCTAATAAGTCTGTCTTAAGCTCGATTTCCTTAATAAGGTTAAATATAATAAGTACTAGTTCGCTAAGGATTGTATCCTTAAGCTTTATAAAAGCTTCCTTAGTTTAGCTTTTAAATATAAATTTCTTATCTTTTTTAATTAATTTAGTAAGTAGATTTATAATTTTACTAAAATCTTTAATAAACTATTAATAATAATTAGTAAAACCTAAAAAGCTTTATACTTCCTTAACTATTAATAATTATAGCTAATCTTATACTATTAATATTTTCTTTTAATTTATTTAAATTTTTTTTAGTAAGATAGTATATCTTAAAAAATCTACTTTTTTTATATAGAAATGACTTTTCTTAGGTTTAATAAGTAAGTTAATGTCTTATAGTACCTTAAGTACCTTATAGATATATTCTAAATATTCTTCTTTTATATTAAAGAAGATAAGGATATCGTTTAGGTAATAAATTATAAAGATATTAAGGTATTATTATAAAATATTATTAATTATTTATTAGAAGGTTATAGGTATATTAGTAAGTCTAAAGGGCATAACTAAGTATTTAAAAAGTCCGAATTTAGTTTTAAATGCTATTTTCTATTTATTTCCTTCCTTAATACGGATTAGATTATAGGCTTTTTTAAGGTTAAAAGCTATAAAGATCTATTTTCCTTATAGGCAGTCCTTAAGTTCTATAATAAGCGGAAGTAAGGTCCTATCCTTAATAATAAGCTTATTTAATTATTAGAAATCTATAATAAGTTATAGTAATCTGTCTTTCTTAGGAATAAATATTACTAAAAATCCTACGGGTAAGGTAAAGATCTTAATATTTCCCTTAGCTAGTTCTATATTAAGATAATCCCTTAAGGTATAGAGTTCTTTCTAATTAAGGTTATAAATCTTTTAGGGCGGTAGGTTATCTAATTTAAGCTATATCTTATAGTCCTAGCGGCTATACTATAATACCTTTATCTTAAGTTCTTCCTTAAATAGTTTTTTATAAATACGATACTTCAGTAATATATTCTTAAGTCTATTAAATTTTTTTTTTTCTATTATATTTTTATAATTTATAGTTATCTTTTTATTTTATAGCACTAATACCTAACTTTTATAACTATTTATTATATAAATTTTTTTTTACCCTTATTATATTTATATTATATCCCTTTTAAAGGTAAATAAGCTTTATTATACCTATTTTTACTATGGTTTTTAGTTAAAGTTTAAGATCTCTATTTATTATCTAAATTACTAAATCTATTATTAAAGGGGTTAACTTTACAGTTAGCCTGGCCAGTCCTCTAGTTAATATATAGGTTATAGTATTATAACTATAGTAATCTTAAAACCAGATTATATCCTAGGCTTAAAAGTATATTAAAATTAATACCTTAATTACGCCTATTAATAAATACCTTTAAGTAATTAATTTCTCTAGTAACTTATCTATTATTATAAGTAAAGCATTTTCCTTTTAAGTTAAATACTAGGTAAGGGTAATACTTAGGCCTTTATAGTAGCTCTATTCTATTAACTATACTAGGGTTAATATAGTTATATTTAGCTTTATAGTTAATAAGAGTAGTTAGCTATTTCCCTTTAATTTTAACTTTTAATTCTAGGTAAGTTAATTAACCGTTCTAGGTTACCTTAAGAGTATTTCCTTAAAGGTTCCGTCCTTTTTACTTTTTACTTATCTATAGCTTTATTATAAATAATATTAGCCTTTTCTTATAGTATTTAGGTAATCTAGGCTATATTTATTATTATAGTAGTTCTTATTTTCTAGATATTTATTTTATTATTAAAGTTATTTTTAATAGTCTATTACTTATTATTAGGCTAATAGGTCTACCTATTCTTATTATCTTAAGATTTCTAGGTCTAAGGTAGCTTCTCTATTAAGGTCTCTATTCAAGTTATATTTCTATTATATAATAAGGCATTTATTATCTATTATTTATAGGTTTTATTTACTAACTCCTAATAGGGGTCTAGTAATATATTATCTCTATAATACAATATCTTACCGTTATTATATATAATCTAAAGCTTTTTCTCTTATTTCTATATAGGCTCGGAACTAGACTACTTATACTCTAGGGTATCTATAGTATACTTAGTAACCTAAGGTATTAATAATAGCATAAGGTTTCTAAGTTATATATTTAGGTACCTATTCTAGAAAGTAGTTATTATTAACTTTATATTATTAATATAAAGTGTAATAGTAAGCTATATATAAGATCTATAATAATTACTTATATAGGGGGTGGCTTAAATATTACCTTTAATCTATAAATGCCATTATTTACTATATCGGTATTATTAAGTCTTATTATTATTTATTAGTAATTACTTAAATATAGATATTATTATCTTATATTATTTCTACGTATTTCTTTATAAGTTCTATATATTTTTCTTTTTTTCCTTCTTAATATTAGTTTTTAAATTTATTATACCGTAAGGTATATAATGTCTTTTATAGATCTTTATCTTTTTAAGATAATTTTTATCCTTTAGATAGCTATTTTTTATATATTCTTCTGGTATTAAGATAGTTAAGATCTCTATAGTATCGGTTTAGTTATTTAATAGGAGTATTATCGTTTTCCTATTTCTATAATACTTATTTTAGTATTTAGATAGTTCTGTCTGTCTATAATACCGGTAGTTATATAAAGGTGATATTAAGTAATTTATTTAGTCCTTAGCTAACTTTTTTAGGGGTAAGTATTAGTTTTAGGTTAGGGTTAACCTCCTTTCCTTTTTATATTATAGTAATAGTTAATCCTTTAGGTTATTTTTTAGGTCCTTTAGGTACTTAAGTCTATATTAGTTTATTTTTATTTCTTTTTATTTATTTATTTGCCTGACTTTGGCGGCTGGATTTAATATTACGTTATTTTTATTCCTCTATTATATACTTCTTTAGATGTTTTCTATAGGCTTTTTCGATTACTTCTTATTCTAAGATATAGTAGTCTTATATAATAGTGTCTTATACTTAATAAACTATTTCCGGGTTATTATAATCTAATCGTATTATAGCTATTTAATAAGTACTTTTAATTACTATTTAAGGTTCTTCCTTCTCTCCTTATTTAATTACTTAGTTATTTCTTCCTTCTGGCACTAGTTTATACTTTTAGTTAGTCTTAATAGGGTTTTTATATTCTATATTAAAGTATCCTTTCTTTCTATAGTTTTAATAGGTAATTCTAGATTTATTTCGTCTAATTACTATAATAACTATAGGTCCTGGTTCTATTCTATAAGATATATTAGTATTTTATAGTTATCCTTAGTTAGTATAGTTATAATTTCCATTCTATAGGTTCCTGGTCTAGCTAGGGTTATAGGTATTTCCTTATTAACTAGCTTATTTTTCCTTTTATTATTTATACTAGCGATTATTAATATTAATAATAATAGCTATAAGGTTATTAAGCGTCTAGGGTTTAGCTTAGATATTTACTATAATGTCTTTAACCTTAGACTTTAAGCCCTGGTATACTTATATTATATTAATAGCCTTATTCTAGTCTAATTTAATTAACTAGTATTGGTATTTAGCTAGGTAGGTAGCTATAGATCCTTTTTAAGTTAATTATTAAATCTTGGCTTTTACTTCTTATTTTTTATTTATAATTCTAAAGGTATAGGTAAGTTCTTTTTTAAAGTTTTTATACTTTTTATAAATATACTTAATTACCTCTTTTTATTTATAATATAGGTAATTAATATAGTTATAAATAATAGGTTTTATTATATATAGTACTTTATCTTTTAGGAATCCTATTATATATTATATTTAAAGTTTATTAATAGTAAATTATATTAGGTAGTATATTTAATAGCTCTTTAGACTAGTAAGGAACCCCTAGAGTTTATCTAAGTTACTATTATAGCTATTAGGCTAGTAAGGTTAGAGGATTTCCCTTAGGTCTTTACTAGTTATAGTAAGGGCTATAGTATATTTAATATATTCTTTATATAACTTTTAAGTATTATTAATATCCTGGCTAAGTACTTCGGTAAGGTTTATAACCTTATTAAGTTTTTCCTTTAGGTCTTTAATCCTAGTTAAGGATTCTTTAGAGTTATATTTAGCGGTATTTAGTAGATTATTATAGTTTTTCTATATATTCCTAATAGTTTATTTAAGCTTTTTAACCTTATTTTTATAAGAGGTAAGGTAAGTCTTAAGAATTTCTTTCTCTTTTTTATTAATATCTATAGGTATTTTTAGGAGTTTTTCTATAAGAGTAGCATTCTTAGCTAGGGTTACCTACTGGCTACGTATAGCTATGGCAGGTCGGTTAGGGGTTATTAAAGCCATTATATTTATATTACTTAAAGTAACGTAGTATAATACTAAATAAAAGCTATTAATATATAACGGTTAGATTTCTTAAGGGATAAACTAGTCTATATTAGGTTTATATTAATAGATACTATAGGGTATTATATTAAGCGATTATAAAGTATTACGTCTCTTAATAGTAAATAAGGCAGGTTAGGTATATTTAGGTAAAGAAGTTATATTAATAGCTAGTAAGCTAAGTTCTATTTAATATTAAATAAATATATATATATACTTATGGTAGTTATAGAAGTAACTGTTATAGTCACTAGTAATTATATTAGTTACTAAGTAATTCCTGGTATTAAAGGGTAACTATATTATAATAGTTACTGTATGTATTTAGTGGTATAGTAGTAACTGTACCTAATAGGTAAGAAAAGTAGGGGATACGTGATATAGACGCTGAGGTCGTAATAGTATATTGAAATAAAAGAATTATATTAATAATTGATAAGCTAAATTGTATTTTATATTAAATAAATATATGTAGATATGTACTTAAGTAATTTTAAGAATTAAAAATTATATAGTCTTAAACTATTATATTAAAATAGTTAGTTTTAAGCCTAACAGTATTTAATAAATAGGATCGATAATATAAATTATCGGTCCTATCTATCCTTAACTAGATTAATTAAGAAAATATAAGGTATTATATAACGGGTGTCGGGGTCGTAACACCACCAGATCCTAAAAATTCTTTTCAATAGGCTACTTGACTTTTGGTAAGTGAGTTTGCAAGACCATAAATATCATATAAGAGTAACCCACTTAATCCCTCGGTCCTGCTGAAGAGCCTCTCCATCCATGATTCCGTGAACGAAAGCTTGTCCAACATAAGTATAAGCCCCATGTTCATGAACCGGCCGTAGGATAAATGGCATGCCCCCCCCTAGCAAAACACATACAGAATCTCCAGCCCGCATATCTAGCCTCGCGTGACCTACCAGACCTGTCCGTGTAGTAAAGGTCTGGTACTGGATCACAGCAAACTGAGATTGGAGTTTGGGCGCCCACACCTCTTCGATCACAGTCTCGAACCCGTCTCTGGTTCGAATTCTGCTGTAATCCCGGGGTTGATCGGACAAGACTGCGCATAAATCGCGGGCCATTGCGCACCATCCGACTTCCTCAAATGTCCCCAGTCGACACTCACGAGGATCCCTCTGTTGCCACTCAGAAACTCCTCGACCTTATTACCGCTAGTATACATAGGACCTACAACTTGTATAATCTCATCCAAGACTATACCCTGCAGGTCGAGTCGCGAGTCGACGGCTGAAAACCTGGTTCTCGGTCGGCTCGTTCCCCCAGTATGGTACCAGTTGTACATGTAAAGCCACCCGTATTCCTGGTCAAGATTCTCATACGTCCCTGAGTGAAACTTCCTTCCATAGTCTGGGCACCATGTAGGCAATGTCATTGATCGGTCATGTTCCTGAATCCTAATAAGAGCCCCAAGGTTGTTTGACTCGTCAATCATTGAGCGCACAAAATACTTGAACGCTGCCTCGGGCGAGATAGTGTAGTCAGCAAACGCATTGGCGCCCAAGCCCAGGTAGGCGTAAACATAGTCCCTCGGATCCGTCGCGTGGCGAAATCTGAACATCTCCAACGCCATCCTGACTAGTATATCCTTATCAGGTTCCTCTTGCAACATCCTGAAACCCTCCATGCAGTCCCAAAACTTGTAAAGAACATCATGGCACTGGGGGTCTGCCACGCAACACCCCTCTCGGTCGTGGGTCAGGGAGATAAGATGCGCCCGAGTGACTTCTGACAACGGATGTTGTATCGTACCGCAGTATAAAACCGCCGTTTTGGGTAGTACTGCTTCTTGTACTGTCCAGGCACGTTGCCACCAAGAGAGATTGAGCATAACAGATAATGCATCGAACTTCGCCTTCACCGCAGCCTGCTCTGACGGTTCCCTGCTAGCCCAATGATGGCTAGCGGCCATTGACTGCAGTAAAGAAAACGCTTCTTCAGCAGTTTTGTGGTAGATGTGATTCCCATCGCTAGGAGATATCGCAAGCCTTGTCCCTGATTCTGCATCAGAAAAGTCACCAAGCCATAAGATTGCTTGATTAGTTAATGAATAAATATCCCTCATCAAGCCGACTTGATGTGACCTTTCAACGTCATCGGACTGATTGATGCACAGCGCGTCAGCCCAAATATGCCGTGTTGTCTCAGCCAGGCGCAACCTTCGAAGGACATTATACAGGTTGGTAGTGATATATGCTTCTTCTCCATCGACTTCGATAGAATGACGAACATCCTGGTTGCCCCAAGCATAAGAAAGAGCCTCGTAGCCTGGTTCATCACTTGGAGATACGCTATGTAACTCGCAGCGGACAGGATCATCATACTCGCCAGGCAAGAGGTAAAGAATGCGAATCTCACGCTGACTGCGATCGAGAGGTTGATACATAGAAGCCGGGGATGTTGTGTTGTCAGCTGGGTAGTGCAATTACTATGTGCGCTTGGGATATCACAGTAGGTACCTCAACGTATATGTGTGGTAGAGATTTCTGGAAAGCGCGAATTATGGAATAATGGTGGGGTTCAAGCATGTCAATCTTGCATTGGCATAAGCACATCTTCGGATCCTGGTTAGCGTGTTAACGTGACTTGATAAAACCCCAGTCAAAGCCAGTTAACACGTTAATCTCATAGGCAGTTGCTGGCAGAAGTCATAGTATCTTGGTAGAAATTCTTATTTGTTTTTAACCTACCTCCTACTCCACAATATGGTCGAAATATATCAAGATAGGCAGCCGTAGATGCATCTATTTTAATTCACTTTCAACTTTAGTCCTTCAACATACTATAGTTTATATCAACGAAGTTTCCCCTAATAGTATGCCCTTGTCTCTTAACTACTTTGTTTGCATATAGTGGATGTACCCCCGTGCTGGGCTTCCCCGTAATAGACATTACACCCAACCTGAGAGGTCCTCTGATGCACACTTGAAGATGTAGCGCTCATCCTCTTTGGAATGGTGTTCTCTTTTGTCGTTTCTGTCCAGACGGCTCCATCAACGCATACCTTACAAAGTAAAATGTTCATTCTCCACACTCTCAGTAATGCTCGTCTCCAGTGCCTTCCACCCAATTTGGCCACCCCACTTGCGCAGAAGGTCTACAGACTCGGACTGATCAGTATACATGGTGAGATACTGCGGCTTAGGCCAATCCTCTATGAACTTCCTCTGCGGGCGAAGTCTACGGATCGTAGTGAGGAAATCGTTCCAGTGGGTTCGATGGCCCCAGACATGAAGTCGCGCGTTGTTCATCGCCGGGTCCAAGATGGCGGCTACATGCAGGGTCGCAACGTCTCCAACATCCGTGAAGAAGCCTGCAATCCTTTAGTAAGATAACTTGGGTAAGGGTAACTTGGGACCAAGGACTTACTGGCAGGGAAAGCATCTAGCTGCTCCTTTCCTCCTTTGAAGATGATACTGACCCAATGGGCAGGTGTATCAACATGCTTCTTGTGAAGCGGCTCCCCCACGACACCAAAGGGACAAATCACGTTGATGTTAAACTTGGGCTTATTCTCCTCTACCCATCTCCAGACTTCCTTCTCGGCTGCCACTTTTCCTGCAGCATACGCGTACATGCTGTTTGAATCTTCGTACGGCGGTGGTGCCGAAGCAAGTTCCATTACATAGTCGTTCCAGGTATCACGGCCCACGCGGATAGTCTCATCGGACTGGACAGGCAGTATAACAGCCATAATGGAACTTGTAAAGACGACTTCTTTGACAGAAAGTTCCTTGGCAGCTGCTGACATGATAGCTTGGACTCCAGCGATTGAAGGAGGAATGACCTTGTTCGGGTCTGGATCAAAACTGGTGATAGCTGCGACGTGAGCAACTGCCGACATACCTTTGACGGCTTCATCGAATGCGCCAGGGATGGAGAAGTCAGGTACAACTGCCAGTTCAAAACTGTCGCTTTCGGCATAAGACTTGAAGTGCCCGTCAATGAGCCAGGAGGCTTTGGTTACGTCCCGTACGGTGCCTCGGACTTTATAGCCGCGATGGAGGAACTGTCTGACAACGTGGGAGGCGATGAAGCCCGTGGCACCAGTAACAAGGACCCATGAGCCGATGGGGATGGATGAGGTTGGGGTTGACATAATAAGATGATTCTATGGGAGTGAAAAGTCTAAGTGTTGTTGATGTGTGGTATAGAATGAATCTTGGGGGGCGGGTTATACTCCTTTATACCTGAAAAGCTCGGTTTATTATTTATGATCCTATACGGTAAAGCAATCCGTGTAGCTTACATTGTATCACTCCATGTATAGAGAAACAAAGCAAGAATACCTAATTAATTTTTGTATTTCCGAATCAGGAAGTCTGAATGCTTGGCATGGTGGGCCATGAGAAAACGAAGCGGTTCATTTGTCATCAGTCGTAGTTGGCTTCAGCCTTCTCAAACTGTCCTTGTTTTACAGGCTATATGGTTAATTACGTCCTCTACCTTACCAATACTACTTATTTTATCTCCCACAGTTTAATCCTTATACCTAGTTACAAACTTGGTATATATCTTCTCCAACAGCCCTGTAATGCCAAGGCTCTGCAGGCCGCCAGCAATCTCAACCATAGCAAGAGTTCCTTCCATGTGTTTCTTTGCTATTTCCGTACGACCAACCGCTTCCTTAAAGTAGCCATATCAGTTAGATGTTATTGCATGGAACGTCTAGGAGTGGTTACCTCGTCGAACGCCATCGCAAGGGCTTGAGCAACATCTGCAAGACTAAATACCTGTTCTGAGTTAGAGACTGCTTTCCGCAGCGCGTAAAGGCCCTTTTGCTTGTACTCCAGGGTCATTTGCTTCAGCATCGGGTTATTCGGGCTCGTGCGTAGCAGTTCCTGGCTGGCAGATAGGAAAATGGCAGAGTCGAGAAGGTTCTCATCGATCAGGGCGAGACCAACCCAGTGTGTCAGGATTTGGTCTTCCAGAATATCGCAATAAATGACCTTGTACGGCACGTTGACGCTGATGTCTGTAACAGGGTTAGATACGAGAATTACGCCCTTTACCATTCCGCCAGGTCAAGACTGGGATCAGCGAAGTATAATTATATGGTACATACAGTAGTTCAACAGGAAGTATTCCTGAGAGGTCAACGGCCTGACCAAAGCGGAGAAGGGATCCTTGCAGTAGCCAAGCATCCTGCTTTGGAATACATTGTCCGGCTGCTCATTGTCCCAGTTTGGATTTTGCCGGACTTGTATTTTGTCTTGGTAGGCCTTGGTACGCGAACGTCTCTCCCTTGCATGTCTTTGGCGGAGAACATGTGAATGTGCCAGTTTTCTCGACTGCGCGGAAATGCGTTCCGTAGGATCTGGGACAGTAATGAATTCGAATCGACGTGTCATTGTGGACTTGTGCGGTTTCAGTCTCTGACATCAAATTTGTTATTTATTTCTCAGTAATTGCTGTATAAACAAGTTACAATAACACATGACCAACGCGGCCCTGGATTTGTCAGGTGGTTGCATTTGTGTTGTGTCAGCGTAATGCCAAGACCTTGAATTTCCTATTTGGGACAATATCGGCTGGAGGTAACGGAGATTGCATTAGGCCGAAGTGCCGTACTTATCATGACTCCTTACTAATACTCTGAAAGTAAAGGGGGGATAAAACCTTATTTTATTCTATCAAGATTTGGTGTCTCCAAAAGACGAGACACGTTCTGGCCAGAAAGGCTTAAATAATCACGACTGGGGGCAGTTTAGGCTACAGTACTCCTTAGGATACTATTCAAGCCTTCAAGGAATTAGTTTCACAGGATTAGCATAAATATTAACCGAGCTCTATTAGAATGAATCGGCCAATCCTGCTTCACTTCACAACGTCCTTTGTCATTTTGTCATACCCCGAAACTCTTGGCATACAGTTGCAAAAAGTGCCATTACTTTGAGATACCAAGTAAAACTGCTTGATTTATCTTATCTGCCCCCCCATTCCCGATTTTATTAAAACCTCAAATTTCCTCTGGCTATGGCGTAGAATATTTCGACCTCGTAGTATTCCGCCTCGGTTCCTAGACCAACAGTTGTTGCAAGATAAGACCATCCTCGTAACTGTTCCATGCTTTGTTGGCGCAAGACAGCACTCTGGCTCGCAAATTCTCTATGTGATCTTCATGTGTACAGTGACACTCCTCGTTAGCATTGAAATTGCTAAATGCCTTGTACAACTCTTGTAGACTGAACCCTGAGAATGGGGGGGTGGGAAGGGGCTTTAGGCCCTGTAGAAAGAGATTCTGGTCGATATATCCCAGCAGCATCCATTGACACTGGAGAGAGTCGTTGTGCTGGTTGGCATTTAAAGCATCCCAGATACTCTGTAGTTCTTGAAATAATTGTGAGATAGCTTCCTTTCTTTTCATTTCCACAGCATCTAATATTTAGTTAGGGTTAAAGTGCAGTTGGCAAAGCTTGCTGCAACTCACCAACAATCTGCTGTGGTATTGGTAAACCAAGTGTATGAATAGGCCCCCGACTTCTACGGATGGCGTATTTGGTGAGGGTGCTGAACGATTTATCATCAGAGAATACCATGGCCACAGTCAGCCTTAGCAAAAGGTCTCTAGAATAATATTCGGACACAACAGAGCCCAGTTCAGCCATCCAAATCTCGGCCCACAATTCAACCGCCTCGTGGCATCCGTAGTAGTCAACCAGGACGGCAATTTTCGCCAGCATTTCAAGGCTTATTGCTCGGGGAACAGCTCTCGTTCGGTGGTGCAGTACATTCATCAGTATAGTGACAGCTTCATCATCCCAGTCTGATGCTTTAACAGTCCACTGGAAGCACTTCTCGGACTCTGCCTCCTGCCACTTACTGGACATCAATCGTGCAAAGTATGAACATGTCCTTCTAAGAATATGGGAGCACAGTTTGTATCGGGTATCCTTCAGCTCTGGATCATCTTTGACTAGAGATGATGTGTCATTTGAAACACTATCACCACTGTCTGCAGGCTCGCTGGATAGAATTAATAGTTCTCGCTGTTTCGACTTTGTGGATTGATGCTGTGGTAAAGCATTGGGCCAAAGCTCGTCGATGTCACATACTGCGAACGGTGCGTCGGAATGCTGGAGAATGAGAAGAGTATCTCCACCAGGATCGATTTCATGCATCACTGAGTCAGACATGTTGAATTGAAAGAAAACAAACGATTTCCAGACGTCCCTGGGGTTTTGTGGTTTTGTGGTTGAAATGTAAAGAAGAGAGGCTCAGTTGAGTTGAAGCTATCTATGTGGCTGGTTGCCCCTCTTTGAAGGACGAATCAATTGCGTGCGAGATGATTCCCAACAGGCCATCCTGACTGGCCCAAACGGTAGAGGTGGGGGCTAACTATGCGGCAACTGTAAGGAGACAGACACATCATGGAATATACTTAGATTAAGGGGTTGCTTCCTAGTATGAGCTCCGACTTATTTACAATTTGAGAGAATTAAAGGTCTATATTCTTAATTTCACCACATATAAATCTACATACATCTGAGTATAAAGTTTATTACTAGGAAAAGGATTTAATACTAGCATAATTTCACTCCAACAATCCTCCCATAGCCTAGCTATTTATATACCGAGCAGAACAATACTTCTCAAGTCGAAGATACCCCGTCAGTCTTGCTTCGCTTCTTATCACCGCCATCGAACCAACCGACATCAGTCTGAAGAAAAAAGCTCTCGGCCTTTGCATCATCTGGCTCACGCTTCTCAGCAGATACAACCTCTGCAGCACGCTTCACCGGCGCGCGCTTCTCATTCGAGGAACGCTTCTTGTCACCACCATCAAACCAGCCGACGTCGGTCTGGATGAAGAAAGATTCCGCCTTTGCATCATCAGGTGCACGCTTCTCGGTTGATTCGATCTTCTCGGCGCGCTTGGCCGGAACTGGCTTATCGGTTGAAGCACGCTTCTTGTCGCCTCCGTCGAACCAGCCTACGTCGGTTTGGATGAAAAAGCTTTCGGCTTCAGCTTTCTTATTGAGTTGGTTGTCTTTAGATGTCGGGGCTGCAAGTGCCAGGAGAGGGGCGCTGACTGCCAGAATGCTTGAGAACTTCATACTGAAGGGTTTAATGGCTGATAAAGTTGGTATAGAAGTTATGAACAGTGATAGATGTAAAATGAGGATGTTGGTCTCTGTGAGTTCTGTTGATTAAACAAACATTGTGCCTATCTAGTCTTTTATCTTCATCTTTGAGTGATCTTCTCGGCGGAATGTCCACCGAGCTTCAAAATCCAATATCGCTATTCATTGAATAGCAACCGCCACGATGTCATCATGTGCGGGGAAATGAGAATTCCAGTCTCAAGTCATTCGTGGGATTCCAGATCTTGAATGACAGGACGGATAAGTGAAGCCGAAGCAACGATCGCCGCATACACTTAGACGCAATTCCTGACACAGATGAGATCTTCGAAATAATACCGTGATGTTAAGTGTGTGAGATTATTACATATTGTATTTAGGCGACTCCTTCGAAGGATTTACTAGTCCTTTTGGTGTGTAGTCTGCTTTCTGAGTGGTGGAGAAACATAGCTGCTTATATGCAAGCTTGGCGCAGCCTGAATCCTACAAAGAGGGGATGAGTTCCAAAAGGGTAATTGTTGCTATTTCATCGCAACGTTTCAAGTCATTCGGAACAATATGTAACGAGAGGTCAACTCACTCGGTAGAGGTTTGACCGAAGAAAGGACTCAAAGGAGTACATATGCTAGTGCGTGAAAAGACTAACTTTCCTCCCTTCCCTACGGTGAAAAGATCTATTGGTTTTATTTTAATTTAACTCGAGGAGACTCTTATAGAAAATGTCACGTAGCTTATCTGCAGATCGAGAGAGTCATGATCGACTGCTAGACAAAGAATATCACCAGGATGATGAAGGTGAAGGTTGGAGAGAAAATGGACAGTCTCCGTTGAGATACAAGAAGTCAAGCTTCAAGGTAGCCATCGGAGTTACCTCACTTGCCTTCAACGTTTTCCTCACCCTACTTTGTATCTGGTTGTGGCTTAGATCTCGATCACCATTGCCTCCCTGGCCAAACACTCTATACTGTAAGTTCTGCCATGCCAGGCGCTCATCTTATACTGACAACGTCCCTGCAGCTCCAGCGCAAGATGCAGTGGAATATGAGATTGTTACCTTCAATTCCGATTTCCCTGAAGACCAGTAAGTGCAAAAATACCATTTGCAATAGGTTGCTGACCAGGTTCACAGTTCAGGAAAGACAGCTTACTATGGGGCCTCTTCCAGTGCAGAAGCAGCATGGCAAAAGCTCATGGACCCATACCTGGTGCAAATCTCGTCAGCAGAAGCAGCCAGAATATCACACCCAACATCCCAAATTTCCCAGAACCCAGACTACTACATTACCAGTCTTGACGTGTACCACCAACTACACTGTCTCAATGACATTAGAAAGATGGTGAGAGACTACAACACAACAGATGGGAGTTTGGGAAGGCTGCAGACAATGCACAAGTTTCACTGTATCGACTCCATCCGCCAGAGTCTCATGTGCAACGCCGATTTAAGTCTGATCCATTGGTACTGGGCTCCTCAGGTTGGGAAGAATTTTCCCAATGCTACGACTACTCATATTTGTAGGAAGTGGTCGATGATTGAGGAGTGGTCATTGGGGCATAAGCTTGATCAGGATGATTATGATCCTCGGACACATTTTGAGTAGTAACGTCAAGAAAGCCAAATAATAACATTCGGCTTTTGCTTTTGCTGAACTAGAGTGGGTCCTTGAAATCATCACTCCTGGTGACCGACTTTCTTCTTTGTGTATAGGCGGATGGGCCATGGTAATTAGGCAAATCTTGGATGATGCCAAATATGCTCAACATTGGACGATAAAGTTGGATGATGCTAATATGTCAACATAACAAAGAATCAGGCATAATAGATAATCCGGTCGCGTGGCCCAATGGCAAGGCGTCTGTCTAGCGCCTTAGCCATTAGGCCACGCGGCCATTGTATTTCATTGGTTGGAAAGCTACGACTCGCAGTCTATGCACATCGCGCAGCTCCAAAGCAAAAACAAGGAACACTCATCCACGATTATATCAAAAATAAATATGGTTAAAGGTTCTAATTCTACACACTACCTGTTCTAATCTCTTCTTATAATATTATTTATAAATAAGGAGTTTAACCTACCACTGTTAGGAATGGGTGTTTAGAATTTGGGGTGTGTTATTATTATACAATCAATCTCTTTCTCAGAATAGCTTTCCGAATGTAAGACAATCTACGGGGAGACAATAAGTAATTTCACTCAATTCAAGTTAGTTCATATTATAAATAGGAAAATCTAGAAAATCTAGGCTCTGTACGGGGAGGTGAGGTGAGCTTGAAAAAGTGTACTTGTCCCCCAAGACTACCCTATAGCTTAAAAATTCTTATTTCGAGGCAAAACGCACTAGCATCTACTGATGATGCTGCCACAGACCATGTTATCTACACCCGAAATTCATTATCTATGAAGAAAACAAAGCCCCGCTAGCCCGCCCAGAAGGATTTATTCCCCCACAGAAACCCCAAAGCCCCGGTACTGTTTATTTCTGCAAGGGAGGCTTTCCAGGGTGGAAGCAAGTGCCGGCATTTTAATCTGTTACAATCCAACAACCCGGTTACGACCTTAGTAGTCTACAATAGCAGCGAAATCTTATCTAATGCATTTTTTAGATAACGATCCGTTGATAAGTCATATTTTAAATGAATGACTCAAGCATGATGCCATGTTGGTGTTTTGTGCCACGAGTCACAGTGGTATCATCATGATAAGATAAGATGAATGTCTCTCTCATCCTAACAAGCCACCGACTAATACCAGTGCTGATCATATCTACCACTGACTCACGAATCTGATATACTATAGAACCCCTTGCTAGTGGCGACAGCCCGGGAAAAGTTTCCCAAGGTTTTGGGATTTACTACCGGGGTCGACTTCACGTTACCAGGATTATAATGCTCGCTATGACATTGGGATAGAAGAGTGAGACAATCAGAGTGAGACATGCAGTTAAGAGCGGATAATTAGAGAAGGTGAAGAATTAGTTATATGAGATTAGGGGTAAAGGTGGTTGGATAGAAATCTGTATATCTATCAATTGACCCAGGTGACAATTTACGCTTTTGCATCTTCCTTTCCAAATATTGAATATGATAGCGGTGGGGCTCTGTAATCCATTTCCATTGCGAATAGTCAACTGTTGATAATATCCTGGATACTTTGATACCAAACCCTATCGTGTAGACTCACTATCGCAACACGGAACATATCGGAAGTTGCACTAGTCATACAATGTGTATAAAGTGATAAGTCAACCAAGCCGGCGACAAATAGAAATGGTTAGGTATACCGATCTGCGTAGTAACGGGATATTACTGCAAAGAAAATCGGGTATCGTTCAAAATCTGCCCACAGACAATAGCAAGGTTGAGGAGGTGATCTCTTGTATGCTGTGCTTCGACATCGATCTAATCAAGTCGGATACCCGATGAGATAGAGATCAGCGCTCTATCTCATTACTCCCTGCTATTCCCTAATGACTATATTCTTACATGAGACAACGGTCGTAAGTCAGCCCATGACGTGACGCTTCAAGGCTGAGGCCCAGCTGGAGCGGATCTTGGCACGGGACCAAACATCTGTGCGAGAAGCTAGTTGTGCCTTACGACTTGCTGGGCTGCTGGGGTCGCTCAGAGATATCAGGGCGATCACGCGGGTAAGTTCTCCCCGTTGGTAGTTCCATGATCGACAATGATCGCCAACTGTAATGAAAAGAGTTCGCCGACGGAAATTGCAAGCGAAAGCGAGTGGGCCGTAGGGAACAAATCGCAGAACAAAGGCGGCTGCATGTCAAATCGTGTGGAATGCATTGAGTCCGCCCTAATTAATACTACTACATACACTATTCAGATAGCATGAATCGTACATGACCTGATAAGAAGCAAAAAGGCTAAAGGCCACAAGTGCTTTTTGCTCTTGTGCTTGCTTGAATTACTTATTTCGGCCTACAACACGGCAAACAAGTTAGCTAGTTGGGCTTGAATGTCGTAAGAGGATGGTTCAAAGCGTACATCAGGTCAGTGCGCAGAGCTATCGAATATATGGGGAGTCCTTATTCAAGACCCGCATTGAGTCTAGCAGCACACAGGTCGCCGGGAAGTCGCTCCTATTGGCCTAGACCAAAACCTTGGATGATCTTCTCTTGCGAAACTTAATCTTGCCTGCCGGATTTAAGCGGTTTGAAGAGAATGGATCTGTCACTTGTTATGCGTCAAACTATCGAATTCTTCATGCATGGGTGATCCTCTCGGCGGGAAATAATGAGACTCTGCTGATGCTGGGTAATCTTTTGTGCTTACGGCAGACGTCACGTGGTGGCATCGTACGGTACATACGCGGCATGAAACAATGTGAGGACGGATATACGGATAAGAAAAAAAACAGATAAAGATGGGGTGACAGCGTCGCGTGGCTGTTTGCCGAAAGGATTCATTGACAGAAGACTAAATTCTTAGTGACGACCACTAAGCCTGTCAACTAAATCCTGAAAGCCAAGAGAAATTGTTTTCTGAGTTAGGAAATATTACGTTTTACCCCGAATTTGCTGACTCCAGTTGTGGTTACTGTTGTCCATGGATGCACAGACAAACTGGTTGAGAGGCTCCTCTCAGGGACCTGCAGAGTTTTTTTCCCTTTTGCATTCAACGACGTAGATGGTGATTCCATGCCTTACCAGAACAGGGCACCATGTGGCAGATCCTCCGGCTATCCGGTGCTATAAGACACCGTGATTGGTTACCGAATGGTCGAGCCAGGACTAGGCCGAGGCGAGATCTTTCATGGAACACACGCCGAACCAGGTCGTCCGTAGTGTCGGGGCTTGATGGGCTTGTCAGAGCGCGTTTACAGCGAGATGATTGGTTGTTTGACAGTAGTGAAACTGACTCGCGGAGCTTGTTGCCCCCTTCTGACTCGACATCCGGACGCCGCACCGGGAAGCCTCCTGATGGTTTCGAACAGGCTAGACAGCTCTTAGCTAGAAGCTCGTCCAGCTAGATCCAGCCATACCCAATTCTGCCATGGCGTACAGAGTTCTTCCCGATTTTTCTCCCCTAGAGCCGGGCCTTTAGCTCCATACTCCATACTCCGTATACTAAACGACTTGTACATGTTTCCCCTTTCCCAAAAGAATCCACCCTCTAACGAATCCCCACGCACAATGCCAAACCCTGGTCTGGATTGCGGTCCCGCTACGCCGTGGCGACGCGGGAGCCCGCGTCTTCAAGCACCCTTATATGCCATATATAGTTGTCTGTCCCTGTTCATTGCATCCGTCGCTTGCGGGTAGTAGTCCACTTTGCTGCGTTCCTTCAATCCCTCTTTTGGTTTCCCCTTGCATATGAACATCAACCCCGAAAAAAGCAAAAAACCCGATAGCTCTTCACAATGACTATCGATAGTCGCGCGGATCAGATTGCCGGCATTGGCATCACCTTCTTGGTGTTGACGTCGATTGCCACCTTGCTGCGAGTTTACTGCCGAGCGGTCGTCATCAAGGCCTTTTCTATCGACGATTGGTTTGCGATTATTGCGCAGTTTATGTTTATCGTCTTTGTCTCATACGAACTCACTGGTGTTAAATATGGAACTGGCCGTCATGTCAAGGACATTTCGCCCGAACACTTGCCCAAGGCGATGCAGGTACGTGCCCAGCGATGACGCACTGGATATCGAGGCAGTCCCTAACAATACGGCAGATGTGGTGGACATGCGAACCTACTTACGTCTTGGCCAACATGGCCTTGAAAGCCAGCATCGGTATCTTTCTCCTCCGAATTTGCGTGACCCGCACGCACAGAATGGTCATCTACTGCATCACCGGCCTCACCGAGATCTACAGCTTGTTCTTCTTCCTGCTCTTCGTTCTGCAGTGCCGACCTACATCTCTCTTCTGGCTCCGATACACCGCCAATCCCCCCAAGGGAAGCTGCCTCGACGCTACAGTTGTTTCCAACGCCTTCTACGGCTACTCAGCCATCAGCTGCTTATCCGATTGGACCTACAGTATTCTCCCTATCTTCCTGGTCTGGAAGCTGCAGATGAGCAGGCGAACCAAGATCTCTGTCGCTGGTATCTTGGCTGCCGGTGCCATGTAAGCTCCCCTGCTTCTCCAGTCTCAATAGAACAAGAACTAACAGCAGAATTAGTGCTTCTAGTGCCACCATCATCCGATTCCCATACCTCTACTCCCTGACCGATATCGACGACTTCCTCTACTCCACCTCCGACGTCGCCATCTGGTCAACAGTCGAGACAGGCCTCGGTATCACCGCCTCAGGTATCGCCACTCTCCGTCCTCTCCTTCGCAGCTTCTTCGGCAATGGCTCCAGCGCCGACGGCCACGGCAACTCAGCTCGTCCCTGGCAACGAACCGGTAGCAACCACCCTTCCAACGGCTACCTACGCAGCCACGGTGTTGGCGCCAACGGAGAGGAGGGCTTCGATCTCCACGACAACGCTGGAAAGCGTATTGGTGTTACCACTGTCATCGACCACGGTGATGATGCCAAGGCTGGCGAGTCTTACAAGCGCGGTAGCAGATCAGAAGAGTCCGACTCTGTTCGTGACCTCCAGGGCTGGAACAGCAGTCAATCAGAACTCGCAGCGGACAAGGATGGACAGCCCAGACCTGAGAAGGGCTGGAACGTTCTGGTCAAGAAGACCGTTGTTCAAACAAGAGGTTCAGACTTTGCGTAGGCTGGCTTAGCAACCTGACTGCACCCACACAAGGGTTGGACTCCAGCACCACCCAAAATTCGTTGTTATCGTGTCTTTAACCGATATTTTCAGATACCATTGTCATTGTTAGCATATTTAGCGTTATTAGTACTAGACCAGTAATGTAATTTAAACACGGTCACACTTTCAAACTACGTCGCCGAACTCCGATCTCAATTCTGCTAGATGGTGTATCAAACTTATCGATCGTAGCTGTTGCATTAGCCAGAAACAACTATGATCCCGAAACCTTACAGCCACAAATGTAGTGGCGTCAACATCGGAAACGTATCAAGACCCCTGAAAGTGTTGTAGAGCTAATGAATCGGAACCTGCCGCTTTGGGCCTGCCCCGAATCGCTCTGTTGTTACACAATCGATCGTGATTGAATATATGAGTAAGCTAGTCTGTCTGGTAAGCTGATTTCTCGGCAAACGACAGTTCCGTACATCCGCCCAGTTGCATACTTAATACTGCACTTGTCCCCACTCCCACTTGGCCGATGATCACAATTTCCGCAATCTATCGGGTGGTTCTCAACGTTTATCAATGCAACCTTGGTCCATAAATGTTATAAGATGAGCATTGCGTATATTAAATCGCCCGCCCTGATCTTGATCTTTTTTTGTCATATTTACTTGGTCATGCAGATCTTTCAGCTTATGCTTATCCGTTAGTTCTCGCCATCTCATATTATGGCTGAAAGCTGAGTTCTGTGCCCGAGATGTCACCTGCGCTGTAGAAGCTCCAGAAGAAGTCAAACGCACCCAGGCGAGAAATCAAATTAGCCTATATGTGTGACTTATTGACCTTCTAGTTGGAGGATCTTTTGAGAAGATCTAGACATCTCTGGTATATGGCGTAGGTTAACTAACTTGATCGAAGCACTCTTCCGGCGCTGGCACATGAAACACAAGACTAATCGCAGTCTATTCACAAATGGCTTGCAGTAGTCTTACAGATAGACACCCACGACTTAGTTCTATCCGTATATTGGCCAATAAAAATATTACTCTCTGTTGCGGCACTAAACAGTTCTTAGATCATAAAACTATTGGTCCTCCCGTAAATAGTCGCGCTAGAAGAGGTTGGCCTTTTAGTCGGAGATTTTATAGCCTATTGGCAACTGAACGGAGTCTATCTATGCTACAGGGATCCAGCAGTGAGATCGGAGTTTCTAAATTAGTTAGAAGATACGTTTAATTGGAATGGACTGGGGTAGCTGTTTCAAAGAGAACCACAGTGACTGAGCGGCAAGTAGTCCCAATGAGCTGGCTGAGTGTGGGTTGTGAGTGATGGAGAAACACAGGGAAAAGAGCGAAGGCTAGGCTAATGAACTATTGGTAGAAGCTGTAAAAGTACAAAAAGTGGCGTAGATGGGGCAGTTTTTTCAGCTTGAAGTTGGCGAAGATGGCAGCCACGGGTTGAATATTGTACTCGGAGCTGAAATAATGACCGACAGTCATAATGCACTTGGTTTAATAAAGGAGGTTTACATGGATAGAATGTGTGAAGTACATATGATAATGCTAGCTGGCCTTTTGGGAGAACCTCGTATTTCTGTTTGCAACAGAGGTCGCGATGACGCAGGAGCAAGCAACACCGTGTTATTCTCTCGTGTTGCTATGAGTAACTGATTGAGAGATTATTGCCCAGAACGCTTTTATTCTTATTTTCTACCATAGACAACTAATTTACGAATATAAACATGCGGTTTCTGAATGATCATATTTACCTCGGATCGGCCTTGGCCCTTGTTTTTGCGCGGCTTATCCCCCAGATCGATCGTTTAAGATTAATCGAGTAGCAAAAGTATACACCAGAGCTTGATTTATACGAGCGAAGACAATGGACACCAGAAGATCCCTGTCCTACTTCGATTCAGGCTAGAATCCCCGGCATTTCTAAGTTTACAACCTTTCAAGCTGTGCATCAAACTTTGAAGTTATGTGATACCATCGACATCCTTCAATTGAGCGCGAGCCGTGCAAGTTGCGTTGGGTTTCCAGAAGGATATCGAATCCCGTTTAGCCTTAATGGCAGTGATCGATATCTTCCAGCACCGTGCGTTTTGTCTTTAGAAGAATACGAATTCGATTACTCTGAATGGGCGGAAATTCGCCCCCCAGTATTACACTGGTCTGATGAGGACGGATCATGGCCTATGTCACCTTCAACAACAATGCCCTTGCGATGGATTCTAGATATGTTTTGTCGTGGAAGATGGCATTTGGACCGCTTAACTTATGCTATAAAACGATCAGCCGGCATAGTGAGATTTTCCCAATGGCAAAAATTCGGACGAGCTCAGCAGTGGTATGACCAAAGATACCTCCCCGCTGAAAGACAGTCAATGGACGATATATAACTCTGGCTTGAAGCCATGAACTTTTCAAAAGTGCACACCCTCGCTATCAATGAAGGGTTCTCTGTAACCCTCAGGGGGAAGGGTCTCTATGAACATTTTCCCCGTGCGCTAACCGGACTTCAATCCCTCACTATACAGGGTGAATGGAAAAATTGGGAGGCTGAAAGAGAGGGGATATACACTTTGCCAACCGCCAAAGACTTCATCCTAGGCTTGAAAACATCTTTGGAAAGTCTGGAGTGGAAAGAGCGTGGGACCTGCGATGAAGATGCTTTTGATGCCGTGTTGAAGCATCATGGTGCTACACTAAAACATCTCGAGTGGACAAACTCAGAGATAGACTTCCATCCAAGACCAGTGCCATCACTACGTCAGCTCCTAGATTTAGGAGAATGGGCACCTAGGTTGGAAAGCCTCGCCATCGATCTGCACCGAGACGCAGGTGCCCGGCCTCAAGAGGGGCTGAAGACAATTGCAGAGAATCTTCCTGACCTGAAAACACTGGTTCTTTACCTAAACGCAAGGGGCGAGGCACCATTTCAGAACCACAGCTACTACACTTCCAATAGAACAGTGCTGTGGGAACCAAGCCTAGATGCAGAAGCTGCTCTCGGCATGTTCCGCACTCTGCGTCAGTACAAGGTAGGTGATACTTTTGACACTGTGGAGTTTCGGGAGGGTGACTGGGCTGAGTCTTTTGGTGGTGGCCAGGTTTCATTTAAGGACGACTGGATGGGGGGTGTAAGGATATGGTACAAGTGTAAGATGGTGGAAAGGGATGGAGTCTCGGAAGCTGAGTGCGAGACTAGACCACCTCGATGGTGGTAAAAGTGTGCTAGAGTTATATCACATTTAATACAACCTCGTATTAATAATGGATGAGATAACAGCAAATAGAAGCTACTGTAAACCTACTCTTACTTGAAAGTCATACATTGGTATATTGTATAACTAATAGTTTATCAAATGTTCCTTGGAAGTAAATATCTATGCAGAGGCCCTGAATTCTCTGGGCCCTTTTCAAGTATTTCAGATCCTCATTATTGTCAAACAAGATACTTGTGTATTAATTCCGCTAAATGTAGATATTTTCCTTGATAAAAAACTACCGCTTCATAAACTTCTTAAACCTTCCACAAGGCTTCGAATCCTTATGCGCAGTAATGCTTGTCTGGGTGCCATATACAAACATACTGTTAGGCACCTTTGGGCCACTACCAAATGTGTCATCTGTTCCAACCAAGGTCGACTCTGTATATGCTGTGCCGTTCGTTCTCTGGAGTTGAATAGTGCTATCGCTCTTGCCAAGGCGAGGTAGGCAGCCGTTGATGCCCACCAGCAGGGGTTTATAAGTAGGAAGACATGAGCAAGCGATACCCGAGACAATTTCTGCCTGTGACCAAGATGCGGCTGTGACGTTCCACCATGTGATATCAGGCTGTGGTGTGAGCCAGCGGAGTCGGAAGATCGAAATGGTAACGGTGCTAGAGTAAAATATTAGTCTTATACGCAACAATTAATGGACGGGACTTACAAGATACCAAGACCAAAGATCCCAGAGAGGAGCCACTTTTGTGACCGAGGAAGATTGAGATTCCAGACGATTGGAAGTGGCATAATTATAATTACAAAGTCAAGGACAATATGCATCACTCCATTGACATACCACATCTGTGTTTGATGCGAAAGACACTTTCCCTCAACGCTCGGATCCCAAACAGCCTCAAGAGGAACACATATCAAGCAGACTACTATGGTCTGCGACAGGCTCCACAGCGTAATGAAGATAATGACGCCCAGACACGCCCAGCGCATGTTGGAGATGGACATGATGCGGTAGTATTGTAGTAGGAAGCTCAACTTGACCCAGTAGAGGGATATGCTGTAGAACAGAATCGATAGCCAGAAGCACTAGAGGTCGTCAGTGGATGAATGACTACGCTGGCTGAGTTGCAAAGACTCACTCGACCGTAGAGAACAAGTTGCTCAGGTGTCAATGTCCAGTCGTGTTTTCCAAGTCCGTAATGTGTCACTGTTTCTGTTAACTCTTGCGTTGTCGATAGCCTTGAAGAACGTGCTCGCAATAATCGATGCACCGCATCCTAAACAACAAGCCTGCACAAGGAACTGTCAGCCTGAGCCTCACATCTCAAGCCATAGAATCTCACCAGTCCTAACACAGCAGCTATATCATCCCAACCCGACGCTTTAGCAAGACGGCGACACCGCAAGCGCAACCCAACCAACAGAATGGCCAGGGCCATTAATCCAGAGATCACCCCGATCGTCAACTCAGACTTGCTCTCATGCGACCTCGCGGCTTGTTCGGCAGTGATGTTCATCGTGGATGGAGTGAAGAAGTTGAGTGGACTCGGAACTACTTTGGGGAAACAACGTCGCTTGGCTAAATTCTAGGACTAGAGGCAGGGGACTTAAAGGCTTCTAGGATCGGAAGATTAACAAGTAGATACGCCGTGGTTGCCGCTTTGGGCGTCTTATCTGCAGATGAACACCATTTGAGTTGAAGCTAGGGCAACTTCAGCCCAGGAATCCAGGGACTGGAATGTTTTCAGGTGGTTCATACCACTCAAGAGACAGGCCTGCATATGAATAGGAGCAATTAAACTTTGGAGAACAGCCATGGTTTGTCAGAGGCGTCCAATGCCCTGAGCCGGAGCACACCGTGTGGCGTTCTTGATCGAACGTTTTGGGACACATTTACCCATCAAGCCAGATCAGCACCTATATTACTGAAACTGTAATTATTGATCGAAATCAGCATTTCTGTTTGAAGTTAATTTTATAAGGCTGGGTAGGATCTTAGGAACGATGTAGATCTATCTGCAGCGCTACTGATAATGGTGCGGAAATGAAGTACATCATACCCACAGACCCGGCTACAAGATAGTTTTAAATAGCATTACCACTTCCACAGTGGAAAGTCTTCCAAGCTGATACGATGTGCGGCGATGTTGCCCTCTTGGCAGATCGGGACGGCTCGCGCAATCTGATAAACGTTGTACGATAAAGTGTTCATGCCACGTCTCGCGGTTCTCTTTCAAGCCGGTTTTAGGTGAAAGCACAGGATGATAGAAACAAATAACCTGAGGCCAGAGTGTTGAGTAGGACATAACGCTATTGTCTATACTATGACGTGGAGTCTGTCACCCAATGAACAATCTGCCGATACAAGCTGATACGGGTAAATGCCCGATATATAATTTGTGCCCTAAAGGACTTCCGAATTATCGCAGGTCCTTGCATATGCGGTCCAAGAGTCCATGATGGTGTTCGAATCGCCCAAGTCCATTCGATGCCAGACTTACCAGGCGCTGTCCTTTTTTGCAGGTAGAATGATTTAATTTATTAAACATGCAGTGCATATTCTGCCCTACCGAATCATGAGTGTAGGTTTATCAATCTCGGGGTATACGATCAGTTACCTAGCTAACATGACGTAATGGATGCCCATTCCCAACAGTGTTGACGAAGGTGTTTACGTATAACAAACACATAATTTCATTAAACAATACAGACAATGCAAGAATCAGAACAGCCCATTGATAACTGTTACCCCTTCCCCTGCTTCACTTATGGAAGCATATTTGAGTCCTATATCAACAGCCTGCTTCTCGATGGTATCTAGTAGTATCAGCAGGGCTCTTTTTGCATGGGGACTATGGACTTACCAATATCAGCAGGTAGTGCAGTTACTCCATTCTCATGCAGCGCGACAAGAGTATCATTAACCCAAGTACGGCAGGTAAATGTCTCACCAGTTCGTGGAGAAGGCCTTCCATTCACAGGCGAGCTTTGGATGAGCTGGGTAGCATGTGCATGGTTGCTAACATCGCCAACCCGTATGAGGGCAATGAGGGTCAGGGAATGAGTGAGATCGCCACGTTTCTCCCGATATGTCCAGGGACCGTCGCGGTTCGATGCATCATGGAGGACAGGTGTCGCCGTGGTATCAGTGAGGATCAAACCCCAGTGCTGAATTGTTTCGTAAGAACTAGTTGAACGGAATGGAGAAATGGTCATTCTTACATAATTCCCCTCCTTAGCACGGGTGTCCAAAGTAATATAAATGGATAATGGCTCGATGGCTCCTAGAAGGGGCATGGTAATAGACGCGAGTGTATATTGAATATGATCTATTAACCGCGTGACTGGCCGTAATAGAGTATAGCAGTCGCATTAATAAGAGATTTATTTCTTCCCTTCTACAGGCAGCCTGTTATAAAGACCACTCTCTTCTAGGCATCCATTTCTACGCACCCTCTTCTAGGCAACCAACGTAGACCTATGCCCTGCTGGGTTGCAGTGATATATACTCACTTCACAGTGAAGTCTCATACATACGACCATACCTATCAGAGAACTCGGGATCCCGTCCGCTCTCCCATAGATAAGCTGGTAAGGGGCGGATTAGTAGTTGGGTCGGTGACGACCAGCGAATCCCCGCTGTTGTATGTTTTTTGTGGATTCTTCCTTTTTATTTAGACCGCCTTAGACCAATCAGCATATGTCAATGGAGAATATCAATAACCTTCTGTCACTACGGACACCTGCCAGCCTCTCTATATTTTAACGGCATAATGCAAGTATTTCAGCAAGAAACAGGGAACATTTAACAAAGCCTGCTATAGCCAGCCCCGGTGCCTTCAATCCTGGGCTTATAACCTAGTGAGCTTGGTGATAACTTTGTTAAATTCAGCTTTTCATCACCGCTTTATCACGTCGACTTGCGATTTACAACTTGAGGAGCCATGATCGATCGATCATAAAACCCACGCCGAGATAGCTCTCGAAGCTATCACCCCGATGATAAAATTCTCGACTGCTTCATTGAAAACGCAACAGACCCAGATGACGCTGCTCGCTGTTTAATTCAAAGGTGTACCCATAACGATGGTTTTGAAGTTGCCTCACTGCTATCGGATTGGAAGCAGGTAGTGTCTCTTTGTACGTTCTTCTAAGTTGTTAACCAAGATGCTCTCTAACAAGATTAAAACAGTTGCGGATAGCCTTACCACAGTACGACCGAAACCTGATAAAGCCACCACGCTTGCCGTTGAAACACGAGATGGTGCCAAGTGTTGTATCACTGGATTAAATGGAACTTTTATGGATCCCCTGGTTGTTCGTCCTATATTGAACACCCCAAAGACACTTGAGAAGGTACGTATAATGGTGCAATCTCTTTCACGGAATGGCTATTCAAATCCAGTCGCAGTCTTTGTCTGGCCTACTTTATTACTTCATCGGAACCGAGATGAATCATCGGATAATGGAGGATCCTGCGCTTATTGCCGACCTCTAGAACCATTTGCTTGTCCGTGAGTCTGCTGCAGTGGCGTTTTCACAAGGATACTTCCAGTTCGACTTCTTGAGGGTTACAAGGTAGATGCCGTTCAATCCAGCTTAGATTTGAAGTCCCCGGCAACTGACTCACATTCGATCAGTATCATGCCGTCCAGGCCAACATCGGGGGTCCACCGCACCCTTCTATTTTAGAGAAGGTAGATGTGGTTCGACGGGGCAAATTTGTGGACCACTCGGGATCCGATCTTCCACCCTCAAACATTGGCCTCTTAGAGACCGTTTCACGCTTTTCGCCGCCTATACGATGGCTTTTGGTCGGGCGAGAAGTTGCGGTTAAAGCACAACCGCCAGCTTACACCATATCGTCCTTTTCTTTACTTTATGATCGCATCTCAGAGTATACTGCCGTTACCTTGATAACTATCTGCCGCCTGATGCCCCCTAGCCTCCGTATACCCATCTATCGCTTTTTGGGCTTTCTGGGAGGTCGCCTTTACGGGCCTTCCAGCAGCAGTTTTAAGGTGCAAAAAATACCTTTCGGTATGTATCTCAAGACAGGCAGGATGCAGAACTTCAAAGGATTGGCAAATGAGTATGGAGCTCTGCAACTCCTGCGGAAAAACACGCATGTACCGGTTCCCCGTCCATTGGATCTTCCTTCAAGCGGAGATACCTGTTATATGCTATCTACTCAAATTTCGGGCTACTGTCTTGGACAATGCATTGATTCTTTTACCGAACGCGAAATAAAGGCACTGGTTCAAGATCTACAAGATTGTCTAATTGAGATGCGCGCACTTTCCAACGAAGCGGCACCAAAACATGCCATTTGCAACGCCATCGGTGGACCTTGCTACGATTTCCGCTTAGTGCTATCCAAAGACGATGACGAGGAGCGCGGAGACTTCTTTGGACCTTTTGACAATGAAGATGAATTCAACGACTTGCTTCAAACACCGGCTTTACCAGGCGTTGCTCATCGTGGTGGCCATAAGATCGTCCTTACCCACTCGGACTTGAACATGAGGAACATCCTGGTGTACAACGGCAGGCTTGCAGGGATTGTAGATTGGGAGAACTCGGGATGGTATCCTGATTATTGGGAGTATACCAAGGCTCGCTTTATCACCAAGTTGGATAAGCGGTTTCTGGAGATGGTAGAAACGGTTTTTGAACCATTGGGAGATTATAAGAGCGAGTTAGATACTGAGCAGCAGCTTTGGGAGTATTGCATGTAAGCTTCCTTGTGGCCTTTAGCTATTCGTATGCATCATAGGCATATGCTGTTTATTGTGCCGCTATTGATGCCAGAAATGCACTGGTGACAACAGCAGTGCCATAAACCGAAGCAGATACCTACTGGAACCTATTTCACGTCTTGACTGGCTATGTGTAAAACATCATGATTTAATATTAATCATCAGGCTTCTGTAAAATGGTGGCTAGAATACCTGATAGTACTAGGGAGCACTAACCGAGTCTCCCGCCATGGGGTAAATTGTGTCTACTACATATGAGCTCGCTCAGCGCTGCCCCACGTACTTGTTTCAATTGTATCAACACCGCCAGTATTACGGCAGAAAATAATAGAACGAAGCTATGGATAAATAAGTCGCAAAACCAGTCGATCTGTGCTGTTTCAAAGGCAATTTTCATAACGGAGAGCCAACAGGTTCCATACAACATATCGACGGTATCGACACCTGCATTGCTAAGCCCGCCGCAGAGACATCCAGTGGAAATGCCATCCTCTTCTTCCCTAATGTTTTTGGTCTGCATATGAACAACTTTCTCATGATGGACGCCTATGCTGCATGCGGGTGTCTCACGCTGGGCGTGAATTATTTTCTCGGGGTATGGTGACCGCGGCCATTGCAGAGAGGTCATTAATGGAGTTGAACACAGGATCCTGTGATAAAACTTTCTTTGACCCCGTTGAGTGATCCCAACTTTGACTTTGAGGCTTGGAAAAACAAGCATCTCCATGCGTGCGAGGAGGCGGCTGAGAGATTGGTCAAGGCTGTCAAGACGCAATATGGCACAAGCGACGCTGTCCTGTTTATTACGGGTTCGTCTTCGCACCGAATCTTAAGCGGAGAGTGTAGCATGGACCAGCGGGAGTTGACTCGGGCTTCGTTCAGGGTGCTTTGCGAGCTCGGCCATGACGCTGGAGAGCAATAGAGCATCCTCCAAGCCCTGTGCGGCTCCAGCCGCTTGGAAGGGAAGAGAAGCGTGCGCGCTATCCCCAACGAGGACGATGGTGGATATCCTTCTCGTTCCTACTATGCCTCACGTATCCGTCCCTCATGGAAGTTGCCGCTGGACAGGTTATACCAAAGAGTTTAATCTTCTAGACTACACTGCTCTATCTTTCCCCGCCGGGAGGGCTGACAAGAAGCGCGACGGGGGCTGTTGCAAGGAACTCACGCCAAGGAACGAGATTGATGAGTGGAATTGGGGTTTTTACAAGCCTGCGGAAATGGACGGGAGACATGTTGGGTTGCAGTTGGTTGGAGGAGGTTTGAGGAGGAGAAGGTTACGGGAGCGGCTAAGCAGATCGAAAGGCTGCTGTAATTGATAACTTATTGCTACACCAGACATATCACAGAGTGCGTTGTTCAGATGCAAGAGTATTTAGCAAACAATTAATGGCTTAATTAACAAGCTTGTTCATACATGATGAAAAAGGCAGGGACAGCACTAGTTGGTAAAACATTTTTATCCAACTTCATTTCCTTTTCTTGTCTAGTCATCGATCACCTTGCCTAAACACGCACCGCACTCGTAACCAATCGCCTATTTCCCAAATCAACACTCCTCCTCCTGATCTTATCCGCCGGCCCAAACACACTATTTATCAACTCCTTCTTATTCACCTTACCCATAGCGTTCCGGGGTAGTGCCTCAACAATCTCCATATCCTGTGGGATTTTATACGCCGTAATGCGAGGCTTCAACGCGCTTCTCAACTGCCCCAGACTCATGCCCTCCTGGCTCTTCTCGGATACAACGACTACTGCCGCAACCTTTTGGCCCCATGCTTCTGAAGGAAGCCCAACCACGGCGCATTCATCGACTTCGGCGAGGGAGAGTATCTCACGCTCTACTTCAAGTGCTGAGACCTTCTCTCCGCCGGTTTTGATGATGTCGGCGCTTCGGCGGCCTTGGATGAAGTAGGCTGGACCTTGGGCCCAAGTGCCAGATTTTCCGAGGCCGGAGCCAGGGACATTGCGGCGTATGGCGATGTCGCCTGTCTTGAACCATCCGTCTGTGGTGAACTCCTTTGCTGTAGCTTCAGGATTTCGCCAGTAACCGTTAAATATCGTCGGTCCACGGAGCTGAATCTCTCCTACCCGTTCCTTTCCACTGTCTGTATCAATTTCCTCACCGGTCGCAATAACAGTTTGGATTCCAGTTTCGTCGTCAGTCTCCATCAATCGCGCTTCCACCGAAGGCAATGGCCAACCCACGGAACCATCCACACGGTCTATGTCGTTCAGACCGCAAGACAGAGCCATTCCAACTTCCGTCATTCCATAGCGTTCAAGTAAGACGTTTCCGCTGGAGAGCTCGATCCAGCCGTCTCGAATAGGCTTGGGAAGAGCAGCCGAGCCTGAAATGTTCAGACGGAGGAATTGGGGCGACACGGCTTCTTTGCCAGCTTTTTGCATTTTGGGGGAGAGTGAGCCGTAAGATTTCAGAAGGCGAGCCCAGATGGTTGGAACAGCAGTGAAGAAGGTGACTGGTGTCTTGGCCGGATTCTGAGTATTGCCGTTGGTGTTGCCGTTCGAGGGTCCGTTGCCGTTACAGTTACCGTTGACCACAGTCTGGCTCAGAAAAGGCGCAGCCAATCTATTCCAGACTGAGTCCACATTGAACGGATACATAAACTCAATGGTACTTCCCGCAAGAAGAGGCGTGAGAAGAGCATTCACCGTACCATGAATGTGATGGAGCGGTAAGACATGGAGGAGTCTGTCGCTTGGATCATACTTCCATGCTTCCATAAGACATTTTGCCTGGGCCGTGAGATTGTTTTGAGTTAATACGACGCCCTTGGGTCGAGCAGTAGTGCCAGATGTGAACAGCATCATGCCTGCGAGGGGGGCTTCGAATAAATCGCCCAACACGATATCCTTCTCCTCGGAGGAAGCATTGTTGAATCTGCCGAGTGGATGAAACAGAGGCGGGTTTGCCAGGTCTTTGCTGATGACTTCCTCCGCCTTGGCTGCGTTCTTGGCAGATGAAATAAGAAGAATAGCCTCGCTATTCTCGAGGATGTATCTTAACTCGGGGGCAGGGAAGGCCGGAGCCAGCGGCACAGCGATTGCATTTGCGGCCAGGATAGACAAGAGGGTAACTGCAAATTCAGCACCGTCTCAATGCAGGATGAGATAACACAGTGTACATACCCACGTATTGAAACCCGCTCTCTACCATGAAAGCGATCCTATCTCCTGATATGTCGTCTTTTCCCACCTTGGACAGAAGTAATTCCTTGGCGCAGGCGACATGGTCGAGCAGGGTGTGGTAAGAGAAGCTTTCGCCCGACTCGCTTTCCACTACTGCAAGAGTGGATTGGTCATGCTTTTGGATGGCCTCGATGAAGGCTGAGCGTTGAAGTGTAATCGCCATTAAGATGAATAAGTGAACACCCTTTCAGCTCAAACCGTCAATCAACACAGGTAGTCTGCTTCTGCCGAATAACTTCAAGCCACTGCCGGATTGAACCTGAGTCTTGCTGTATCTGTCGGAGCGGGAGATTGTGTGTAATTGGTTTGTTGAGCGCACAAGATGAACACGAAAAGGTTGGTGAGGAATCGGTACTACATTTAGATACCGAGGTACGGGCTATGTGGGGACAGGCGGGCTTAGGGAGTAATTTGACCGGGTATCGGCAGTATCTACGGCTGTTACAAGTAAAGGGAAAGATGAAGAGGGCGATGATTATGAGTAAAGGAAAAGCCGTAGACAATGAGGGTATAGTAATTTGACTGTTAGATAAAATCAAAACGAAATTTATTGTACTATCCCTGCCTCTGAGTTGTACAAACCAGGTGCAGCAGCGTTACCCAGTTACCTCGGCACACGAATAAAAGAGCAGAGGATGGATGGCCTGAGTGTTTCTACATCCAGGGAGGTTTTTCTCGGGTTTGGGACTGCCAACACTGAGCCGGAGGATCTAATACCCCTTTTGAGTGACTCGGCATTTCGAGCGATTATTGTTATGCCATCTTGCAGACTCAACGTATTTGGCTTTCTGGCAAGCACTGAGCTCACAGGGGAGGCAAAGGATATGGGACAATTATCAGGAAACATGGGACTTTGGGACCAAAGAGAAGCTTTGGAGTGGACACACAAGAATATTTCAGATCACAGAGTTTCGCGCACTAGCAGATGATGGGTTTTACCCAAACGATCTTATAGAAAATATAAACAATGGGGAGTTTTCGGAGAGAATGAAGGAACGCGACATTACACTCTTGAACGGTGAATGCGAATCGGAACATACCATGTATCGACGATGGCGCACACCACAAGACTCATATGACCGACATACCAGTCTGGCTATGGGGAGGATGAGTTATTGGATTAAGGTGTGGCTTTTTGTAAGATGGTGAGTTGAGGATCTTTATTCAACTACAGCATCTTGATTCTTTGATTACTTCTAGAGTATGGATATCTGCATTTGGATATAAAAGAGTTCGGTGTAGAGGTGTCTTTCTATCGTGCACTAACTATCACGCTTGACCCGTATGAGCTTTTTTGCTAAATTTGCTGAGCGCCGTCGCGGCGGTCGCTGCATGGAGAACAACACCTTTCTCGGCGTCGTTCTTCGCTCCCTTGGCTACGAGGTCCGAGATGGTGGCGGGCGTGTGTCGCGCGCCATGAGTCCCTACAAAGAAGTCAGACGCAACCAAGCGCACACATATGACGGATGGAACTACATGCTTAACCTGACACACCTCGACGAAGAATGGTATGTTGTGGATGTAGGCATTGGCTCTATGGGACCCAACCTACCTTATCCGCTCCGCGATGGCTTTGAAACAACCAGCATTGCCCCGCGCAAGATCCGTCTCCAGTCCCGAGCCATAGCAGAGTCTCAATCCAGCAACCCCCGCACGGCCACAAAGCTGTGGTGCTACGACGTGTGTTACAACCCTGGCCAGGACGGCGAAGACAAGTGGACACCAGTATATGCCTTCAATGAGACAGGATTTCTTCCCCAGGACTACGAGATCATGTCCTGGTTCACGTCTACCAACCCGCGATCATTCTTCACCAGATACATCACTTGCACCAAGATGATCATGGATGAGGAGAAGGAGACAATCATTGGAAATAACACCCTATTTGTGGATACCATTAGGGAGACTATTGGTGACGATCGCAAGGTGCTTGGGGAGTGCAAGACGGAAGCGGAGCGCATTCAAGCGCTGGAGGAAATATTTGATGTTCGCTTGACTGAAGACGAGAAGAATGGCCTTCCTCAAGACAAGAGACTGGGCTAAGTTTCAAGGAGGATAGCATGGCAGTCTAGGTAGTTGTAATATCAATTTATTCTATGAAGATTATCACTCTGAGGTTGTCTAGACAATTACTAACAAGCCTATCTTACGCCTTGGTACCGACAGATTGTCCTGAACTTTAATTGAAGAAATTATGCATGCATGCGAAAGTATCTCGATTTATTACATACAAGCATATGATCATAATCTTCCTAAGTCATGAAGATTTAGATATCTCGCATCGTTTGTTGGGAAACATCCTACAAAGCCTCAAAGCCGCCAAATCCAACACTGCTTTAGCTGCAGGCCCCTCTCGAAGATCCCTCACCAGACAAAAGCCGTGTAGCTGACCTTCAGCCTTAATGACAGCCGCATCAACTCTTAAGGCCTGAAGTCTGTGACCAAACGCCACGCCTTCGTCAACAAGCGGATCCACGGTCGAGAGAAAGATGGTAGTGGGAGGAAATCTGGACAAGACTTCGTTCGGGAGAAAGGCCAGAGGGGATGCCAGGGCCGTCTCCCTGTCTGTCCTGTTCGGTATGAAGGTGTTTATCATCCATTGCATCGTCACGGCGGGAAGAAAAGGTGCGTCCCCGTAGGTTTTATACGACGGATACTCCTTATGTGTGACTGTGACAGGGGCCCAAAGGACTAACTGTCCAATTCTGGTGAGCAGTTTTCGTTCTAGAGACATTTGCATTATTGCAATTGCCATGTGTCCTAATAGCAATCTGGTCAGCGCAAGTATCTTTGTAAAGAGAAACAACATACCTCCCACGCTGTCTCCAGCTAAAGCAATTGTCTCGACCGAGAGTTTAAACTGTTTTCCGCGGTGGACCGTGTATTCAAAATATGATTAATAATCTCTAGTCTAATGTCTGATGTCTGTTTCATGCCGGATTTTACGAAACTCTAACATCGCATCTTCCCCCCTGAGGTACTATAAAGAACTCTCCCTCTTGCGCCATCATTGAATCCGTCATATCATTATGTAACTGCAGGCCTTTACACTCCCGGAAGAATGTAGCCAGCGTCACCAAAATTTCCATACGTGCCAGATGCATGCCGATACAGCTTCTTGAGCCAATGTTAAAGGGCATATGGGCCCTTTTCTGCTCTGATGTCGGGTTTAAAAATCTATATGCGTCGAATCTATGTCTTATCAGTGACTATACTCTCCTGGACTGGCTCGGGGAAGTGACTTACGTATCAGGGGAAGGGAAGATATCTCTCAAACGGGAAATAAGCCAGCCGGTGGTATATACCATAGTGCCGCCCGGAATGTCCCATCCGTGAACGGAGATACCACCAGGGGGTACCAGCCTCTCGGCAAGTGCTCCCGCAGGATTATACATCCTCAAAGTTTCTTCCAAGACACTACTTAAAAGTGGCAGAGACTCAACATCTTGGGTTGTAAAGTCAGAACCCAGAGTAGCCACCTCATCCTCGATCCTTCTCCTTAGTTCTGAATCTCTGATTATCTCCCAGGTGGCGTACGTCAAGGTGGCAGCTGTGCTATCGGAGCCTGCTACCAACATCATAGCCACCTCAGAACCTAACTCATCGTCACTCAAAGCTGGTTTCTTGCTCATCTTATCCTGACTCAATATGTGACCAACCATACTAGGCCCGCATGTTGTTGGCGATAGCTTGACCTCTCTTAGGGCAGAGGTGACACGGCTGAAGATTATCTCGGTGACCTGGCCTACATCCCGCAGCCAGGCGATGGGCGACCGCTTAGTTAGTGACAGAACCCAATTGGGCAATATCACTTGTAGAATGACACTTGGGCCAGCGTTTCCCAATGCCTTGTAAACTGGCATGTGTTGTCCACCCGTCTGAAGCAACTCGAATGGTTTCCCCAGGGCCATCTCGCTGATGACGTCTACTGCTAAGCAGCGCCACCACTTGTACACATCAGAGCAT
The DNA here is from genome assembly GCA_000966865.1 of Fusarium sp. JS626. Classification (NCBI taxonomy): domain Eukaryota; kingdom Fungi; phylum Ascomycota; class Sordariomycetes; order Hypocreales; family Nectriaceae; genus Fusarium; species Fusarium sp. JS626. The sequence continues at coordinate 240,899 of JWIV01000059.1, read as the reverse complement.
CCCTCCTCGGCTTCTTTCTTGATATTCGACACGGCAAGTTTAGCCAGTCGATGGATCTTTATCTCCTGCTCCTCCCTCATAGCTGTGAAACCCCGACCGAGGATGCGTTTCCGTTGCGCGTGAAGCCGAGGATCTCGCATTGTGAATAACATCGGTGAGTGGCTGAAGCGGATACTGTCGAAGACGGGCGCCTTGATGCAGCGGCTTCCCACGCCGTGGACTTTGTAGTAGCCATCGACGCTATTGATAGAGACTTCCTTGGGCCCGACTCTGACTACTGGGCCGTAACGGTTGTGGATATCGCGGAGGTGGGTGCGGCTGGTCCCGACGGCTCGGGCGTAAAATAGTGGAATTCCCGTAAGGCGAGTGTACCATGGTCCAGGAAGGGAGGAAAGTGGGCCACGGTGGTAGTCGAATACGGCCTTGAGAGCGATCGTCAAGATGATAGACACGACGACTAACAAGGTAGTTGTAGACATTGTTCCGTTCTTGCACACTGCGGGAGTGTGTCTTGGTTGGAGCACTTCAAGACAGGTTGGAAGACTCAATGGCTCGTTGATATACGGATATGCACGGCAGGATCACATAAATGACCCCTTCAATAACGAGCTTCTAGGCGCGGGTATAATGCACAGGTTGGCCAACTCAGCCTCCCTGGTCCAGGGAGACCTGTTCAACCGCCCCCAAATTTGATAGCTGTGCCATGGGCTAGCCCTATGCATGTCTCAGGTATAGCCAGGGTCCATAGCCCTGCGGCCTGTTATTTAATATTATCTTACATGGTACAGAAAGCTTGAAAAAGCCACTTTACTATGCAATCCTACGCTGCACTACATGCTTAGATATGGCTTATGAATATCATAGCGTGGCAGAATTATTTAATGAGCTTTCGCATTTCTCAGTATATCACAGGCCAGCCCAGAGTGGACGCTATCTAATCATCTACAACGGGTGTTATTAATTGGCTTATATCCAGAGTGTAGATTGTGTCTTCGACACTTGTCGCTTAGTATACGACGATCCACCTCGACTTACGTGAGATATGTATCCACACATCGCAAACAGGTCAAAGTCTAGTCATCCTCCCGAGCGGCATATGCACTGCGCCTTACCAAATCTGAGTTTCCTTTACAAGCGAAGTGTGCCGTTGAACAGGGGAGTGAATCCTTGTTCCGATAAGTCCGAAAAGGAATGTCGGATTCAACTTCGCCGAGAAACCCGCTTTTCCAACTCGCAGTCTACCATTTAAGGCTGTGTTAGATAAGTTAGGGCTTTCACATGCTTTTTCAAAGCATGATGCAGAGTCTAGACCTCTAGATAAAGCAGCTTATGGGTTCAATGCCTGATAAGACGCAGGTAAATGGGGCTTTTCGTAGACGCGCTAATTAGCGGTTGGCAACATGCATAGCCAGTGCTATTTTGGCATTGTCTAGACCCAGGATCTGATAGCAATCATGCAGAATTACTCCGCCGGACTCGAAAAAGCAACGTTGACAGGTCATAACACGGCAAAACGTTCCGGTGGAAAGCAACAGTAAAAGCATTTTGTGAAAGAGGCTTACAGAATGAAAGCATTGGGGGAAGCTTGTCAAGTAGGGATAATCAGTTAATAAATTTCACATAAAGCAGTTGTTTCAAAAAGCAAGAATCTATTGTAACACTGAACCAATGGTTTGCAACCGGTCACGTATTTTGTGCTGTGAATTCACTCATTAATATTGAAACCTGGTTGACAGGGAGCGAGGTTTCGTAACAAAATAAGGATTTAATCGTCTTTTCCTATCAAATACTACCTAAAAGGATTCCCACCCTTTATCTCACACAAAAACATTGCTCTAAATCTCCATGCAGTACTTTCCTCTCGCCCAACATTCACAGCATACATGTGATCATGATCCCAACTTAGCCGCAGCTAAGAATGAAGACGTTCGATCACACTTAATCGGCTCTGCCCTTCTTCGTCACAGTGCTGTGGATCTTGCCATGTAACCCTTGAAGAGCTGACGAAGACAACGTTAACAATCCGGCTGACGCAACAAAGATTGTAACCCGCTGAGCCGCAGAGAACTTATCCATCATAGGATAAGGATACCTGTGTATGTGTCAGCGCGTGCAAAGATGATGGGGTGATGTTGACTTACCAGCCATTTTGGTAGAAACACAACTCAATCCAGCACCAATAAACCACAGCCAAAACTGTGCTTAACGACATCATGCCGCGTGTGGTAATTGTTGCTCCCCGACTCAGCAGCAGAAAGTCCAGAACCAGGAGTACTGCTGGCACCAGATGAAAACCGAGATCCGGCAAAGGATCAATCACAAGGTCTTCAGGCATGAGCAACGCTGGGTCATGCATCCTGATGGACCAGTATAAAACCGCAATGAGAACCTCGAGAGGCGTCGCAAGGACGGACGTGGCGTTTTTAGCCCGTGAGAAAACATCCTTGAGGGTGAGGTCTGCGATAAGTCCAAGGGAGAATGTGACGAGAGACGTGGCGAGGCCTACGACGGTAAGGAGCTGGAAATACCACCCGAAAGAATCCGAGTAACTTGATTGCCACGTGGTGAGAAGGTAAAAGCTGTATGCGAAGGATGAAGTCCCAAGAGCATGAAAACCAGTCTTGAGAACGCGGGTGCGTAGAGACGCGCTTGTGTTTTGGGTGGACGCCATGTTGTTTGAGTCTTGAACTAAGGACAAGACAAAAAAGAGATGGAGATGTCTTGTTGCAACTGATAACAGCAGGGATTTATAATTACAGCGTCCACTGGACAGCAAGCGGTGAAATAAGATAATCAGTGGTATAAATAGTACCCAAGCACGCACAGCGGGTCCCCTGTCCTGTTAGATTTGACAAGGCTCGTTAAAGAATGTCTTTCGCAAGCGACGACTTGTAAAGATATGATTGGAGGGTGGTCTAGTGCTTATGCCGCACACTCTGCACTGCGGCAGGATCAGGGCGCCCCCATGTCCCTTGCAGATCCCGATTTCAGTTTCTCACGTGAGCTTTCTGAGGCTCAGCCGTGGGAAATAATGTAACGGCGAGCGGTAATTCAGAATTGAGACCGAAAGCGAGCACAAAAAGGCTTATACATTTGAGATAACCTTATTAATAATAGCCTCAGTATACAGTAGTTAATCACTCCTTATACGAAGAGATACTATTTTTATATTAGTATCAGGCTGGTGAATGTGTCCTGCTTCTTGTTATATCTTCATTTTCTCCGGATCTGGGTGGATATGTAGAGGTTTTAACTATTACTATGGCGTAGCATAACGTATGTACTCTCTTTAAATTATTGGTCTGTCCTATCTTCTGAAGTACTCGCCATAAATCTAAATGTCCAGCTAACCCAGATTTCCTCAAGGTATACATAACACCAGTAATTAATTACATTAGCTCTTATGAACAATGATTCGTACCCAAGAGACTGAGGAAATGCATTTGGAGCCATTGCCCCTATCTACTCACACAATCTATTATTTCCAATCCTTTTGCTGTTTTAAAAATTCTTTCTTGAGATTCTGATAATCCTCGTCCTCTTTACACCTCGTCCAATAACCCCGAAAAATCATGCTTGCCCTCTCCTTCTCATCCTTATCAGGATGCTCATCACTCCGAGGGAGTTCCTCCTTGGTACCTTTCTTGTACTTCCGCCCACCAGCATGGTTTGCATATCGCTTGGCTCTCGTCATACCCATCTGGATAAACTTGCGCGTCATATCCATGCCTACGAAGTCATTTTGGTCCTTGAACTCTTTGAACTTTTCCCACAGATCCTCGGCGCTCTTTTGGGCAACGGGGACAGTTCGGAAGCGCCATAGAGGGAGAATGGCTGATTTGTATGGTTCGAATGTTAGGACGCCTTGTTCACCGCGGCCTATGCGGTATGACATTCGATGGGCTTCGGTTATGGTGTCCATGAGGCGCTTAGCTCTAGGAGGTGATGTGGACATTTTGCTGCTTGGTGTGATGAAGTTTGTTCGAAGAATGAAAAATGGATGGCGCTTTAAAGTGATGTGATTGACGATTTCTTCACTAGCGATAATGTAGAATCTCGTTATGCATAGTTACACAAAGCATCGAAGTATTAGTTGGAATGAATAAGGTCTATGACGCGCCTGAGCCAGAGTCGACCAATGAGGTCTAGCGAGGCCGTGACACTGCCGCTATTAATTGTTACCAAGATCCCTACCCGAGAGCAAGACAAGCTATTCAAATATTAATTAATCTGGACTATTAAAGAAAAGTGTAGCCAAAATGTATACGCAGTAAGAACCCCCACGGCGAATTAACGTCGCTTCAGCAATATACCACGTAGAATATCACTTAACCCCAATTGCGCTGTAGTTCAGAGCGTCAGACGTACAACAAGCCATCGAAATGATCTGTACCCATGCAGAGACACCAAAAGAGTGTGGAAAACTCAGAAGTCACTCCAAAGATGCGTTCGGCTGGTTTCAACGTTCACTTAATCATCTGGCAGTGACCAGTACTCTCGGCTGGTCTCTACCTAAAGCCTGGCACCAATCAAGTGACATTCCGTCGTCTTGTTCGTGAATTGAGTCTCTATTTCGAATTCATCCAGAGCAAAGAAACCCGAATGGATTTTGGAAGCGTGTTGCCTTTGCGTGGGTTCCTCCTCAAGAAATCTCTCTCACCTTTGTGACAGAAAACACTTTCGATCAGCCTGTGCCAAGTTTATCACATCACCTATCAACCAACCCCAACATCGCAAAATACCATATCATCCGCCGTGAAGAATGTACACTTACGGACGGCTCTCCTCTGGAGGCACATATCGAAGGTTTGTAATTCTTCTTATTATGCAATGGTAGTCTAACATCCCCCAGCCAAATGTGCCGAGCATCTATCACCACCACAGCGTCTACAACATCCTTAATACGTACCCTTAGACCAGACATCTTCCAATCCTATACATACAGCAAGACTCCCACGGAAGAAGAACAAAACTGAAGGCTCTCATTCACTCAAGCAGAAGACATGGAGGGAAATTGAGGCCGAGGACATTAGGAACAAAGCTGTGCCTTAGTCACCGGCTGTCGGTTTTGAAGACACGGAAAGAATTAAGGAAGACTTCCTGTCGTTAATTCTAGCCTAATCCGACCGCTGTGCCATCTAAGGCCTCGGCCAGTCGTGGTGTTTCACCCAACCCACCGGCCCAGCTCTGCAACCGTGCCAGATCGTGCCCTAGAAGGACTATCATCGGTATCCCGGCCCGCTCCAGGGATGGGAGCAATTCTTCGCGGACGGCCCGAATCCCGGGCCTCTACAAGGGTCATTAGAGTCGTGGAGTGCCCTGAATGACATCTTACCCATGAGTCATTTACTTGAAGCATTTAAGTTAAGACTGGTCTCTTTTCATCCCGAGACACTATGCATTCCAGCATCTGTTCCTAATGATACTTTCATGCAATATGATTGACATAGAGGAATTGTTCCGGATAGTGTGGATCTAGGGGCGCTGAAACACCACTATGAGATGTGCTGTATTGGAAACATGGCTGCTTTGATGCCTAATATCGAACAAGTTTGACACAGCCCCCCAAAGTGTGAAGAAAGAGGAGGGGGGCTGATGGACAAACGGAGAGCAACCACTACAGAGTAAAAGGAAAGATGCTGGGTAGATTCAGGGAGAAAGGAAGCACGGAAAAGTAAATGGATGGGTGCACGGAGGCTTGGGTAGCCATGCTGCCCCTCTAAAGAAAGAGTTGTGGCAGTAATCTTATCGTCCCCAAACCAAACATGCTATTCTTTCACAGCAAATGTTGCTCTCTTATATCGATCTTGTTCTTTAACAGCCGATCAGAAATAGGTTTCTGTATGCTGAGAACATTCGATCTTGAGAAGAATGCTGCCTTCATAGTATAAACTGTTAATGTAAGAGGGAGTACTCGGGTGTCAAAGCCATCCTGTACAAAGACGCATGTGGAAAGTCCACTCAGACAAGGGGAACGGTTACAGGCTGCCGTAGCGCAATCCTTCGCATCGGCTGTGGCGTCTGACCCAGCCGAACTACGGCTTCAAGGCACCGACTCCCGACGTTTGTTTCTGCACTGGTTGCTTGCCTCCTATTAACCAAATCGTCAGTTACATCCATCACAAGATACTACGTAATATTCCACGCAAGACAGCGTAGTCCGACGTGTCTGGTATTCATCATATGCGTGTAAGGGAACTCCTCTTTCCGGTCCTTTCTCCTCCCTTTCTTCGCCTTTGTCTTGCGTCTTTGATGATTGGCTGATGTGGAGGGTATGAATAAAATTCGAGGCTGGAAGTTAGCTCCTCCACCCCCGCAAAGTCAAGAAGCCTCTATCAGCATTTCCACATAACCTAAGCCATTGAGATCAGCAGTTGAAGATAACATGATGGTCAAGTAAGATAAGACTTCTCCCACGGTAGACTAGCGCTCCGGCCTCGCAGACAGGATGTTATCTGGCTGTAAACTTCCAAGAGATAACTATGATAACACTTGACACTTGCCGGTGGCATTCCACTTCACTCACCTGCGTCTATCACCTTGGTGAAGCACCCAGTCCGCATGATCATCAACTACCGATAGCAGCCCGAACTAACATAAACCTACACAAAATGCGTTATCAGTCAATTTCGGAACCAAGGCCCCTGGACTGTATGCACAATCTGCCACACGATTACCCCATGAGGAAAAGCCCAAAACACCCATTAGGCTCAAACATAACCAACGCATCATTGTTCAGTGAGCGGTCGTCACTTCCGAGCGGTGTCGGATCGCTCGGGTTCTAGACCTCGCCTTGTTCAAACACTCTCGGCTTCTGAACCCGATGGTGCAGGGATCGGCCAATTGGCCAATGACGACGTCGATTACGATTGTTTATTTCCTGATGCGGCTGACAGAATCCTGGGGAAGCCGAGTCTAACCCTATCAGGGCCGAGAACGCCAACAGAGGGCTTCGAAGGCTTGTGTGTCCAGCCTATCGAGAAGCCGCGATTAGTCGTCTTGTTGATATGGGGGGTTTCAGGTGATCTACAGTCACGAGGTCGATAAGCTCTGCCTCACACCATCAAGTCTTCAGTAACAAAGGCCTTTTTGACAAGCCTCGTTATCACAAACGTCTGGATGAGACGGCTTTTGTTACCGGCGCCCGAGGGGTAGTAATCGGGGGCGTCCTGTGTCTGGAAGGGTTTGGGTAGAGTCATCAGCATCTATAAGAAAGCTGCCACGCCATGCTCAAAGTCTATCTTCACATATCAAGTTCTTAAAGACTTATTATCTACACCACATATTACCACATTCATCACAACCATCAGACATCTACACAACACAGATCAAGATGAGCAAGATGAACAAGATCAAGCTCCACATCGAGAGTGACAACTTCACAGAAACCAGCCACCGAACTCCCGTCCGCGCTCTTCCTTCAACATGGTACACATCACCCGAGATGTTCGAGCTCGAGAAGCGCGCCATCTTCTCCAAGAAGTGGCTTCTCCTCACCCACCAGAACAGACTCCCCAAGGCAGGAGACTGGCTCAAGTTCACCGTCACCGGCTATGAGTTTGTGGTGTCGCGCGATCGCAAGGGCAACTTCAATGCCTTCCACAACGTCTGTCGCCACCGAGCATTCCCTGTTGTCCAGGGCGGAAATCAGGGAAACTCGTCTATCTTTGCATGCAAGTACCACGGTTGGTCTTATGGCCTGAGTGGCAATCTTGCCAAGGCGCCGAACTATGACCAGCTGGATGGATTCGACAAGAGCCAGAACGGTCTGTTCAAGATCCATCTCAAGGTCGATGCATACGGCTTTATCTGGGTCAACCTGGATAGCTCTGATAACCCTGAGCCCTGGACTCGCTACTTTGATGGGCTTGATCAGCAAGAGCGCCTAAAGAATGTCAACTTTGAGGATTACACTCTGGACAAGGAATATAGTATGGAGGGTGCATACAACTGGAAGATTCTTGCCGACAACTTCAACGAATGCTACCATTGTCCTACGACTCATCCGGATTTGCCAACCCTTGCGGACCTCTCAAAAGCAAAGTGCGACACTGGTGATGGATGGATCAAACACTCGAGTGTGCAGACAGAGGCGCAGAAGAAGGATGGTCTAGGTCTCGCAAGCACATATTTCTACCCCAACAACTCTGTTGTAGTCCTGTAAGTGTCCCATTCACATCTTCCAATCCCCATCTAACATTTGCAGGCCGCATTTCATGATGATCCAGCGCTTCGTGCCCCTATCCGCATCCCAGTCATCAATGCACTACCAAATCTTCCGCAACAAGAACTCCTCCGACGAAGACTTCCACCTAATTGCCGACATGTACGCCCGTGTTGTCTCAGAGGACAAAGACCTTTGCATCGGCGCCCAAAAGAATCTCGAAGCCGGCATCTTCGTCAGTGGCGAACTGCACCCTAGATTGGAGCACGGTCCGCTGTCTTTCCAGGAGGCACATCGCGAGGCGATTAGGGCTCATGTTCAACTTGAGAAGGAGGTCGGGAGGCAGATTTGGTCGGCGAGACAGAGGTTGCCTGATACGGCGGTGATGAATAAGGAGGATGAGGAGCTATGTTCTGGTTTGGCCTGTGGGAGTATGCAGGAGGTTATGGCCTGGTAGTTTAGTAGATTAAAATTGAAACATAGTATCAAATATTTGTGCATGGTTCTGAGATTGATGACACATGTTTTTGTCTTTGGCATTGCGAACAATTAAATGAATGTTCATTCTGGTATAGATTTAATCTACGAACTATGGAAATGTTATTAACATGGCCACTCGCGCATGACATATTAAAGGCTTAGACTGGCATAAAAGCTCAGCCATCCTTATAAACTGTAAAGTATTAGATATGAGACTGGTGAGCTTGTGGTGCTAGCCTATGGGATACCTCAGTTCAAAGCTTAGTAAACGCTTTCTCCCTTTCCATCAAAGACATCCTGGATGAACGTTTCAAGGCTCCCACCCCGAAGCGACGGATACAAATCGCTTGCAAGGAGATATCCTAGATAGACTGCATTCTCCGGCGTGTTATCACCTCGAACACCCCAAGATACCCAGTACTCCAGAATTGCACGGTTTTGACTGATCTCACTCGTGTCCTTGAACGCCACCAACTGTTCTTCTAGTTGTTCTTTGGACATCTACCCCACTGTCAGTACAAGTCCATACAGTAATTCTGATGTCACTCACGTCGGTGCGCTCTGGCTTCTCGCCTGTCACCTTCTCAACCAAGGCGTGTACTTCATTCTGTGTCTTGGTCTCCGTGTGCGCTAGGACTTTCTTGTTGATGGTTCGTGGATCGCTGATTATAGCTGCGACGTATTTACCCACGTCGTGGACATTCACAAGTGCAGAGGGGATGTTCCCTCCTGCGATGATGTTGTTGTTGGGGAATGTGAGGCCGTGATCAAGTTTACCTGACGGTACACGAGGAAGCGTGATTTGATACCACCAGCCAACGTTGATGACAGTGTAAGGAAGGTAAAGACGCTGAATATGGTCTAAAATCTTTTCTTTCTGTAAATTGTCAGTAAGCGCTTATGTAGTCATGATAATATCCACCTGATCGTTTGCTCTCATGACTCCCCGGGGAGCAATAGTGGCAAAGAAGCAGGGCACGTATCGCTTCACGCCCGCTGCTTTAGATGCATTGGAAAGAGGGATCTCGTCACCGAGAGACTGATAGTAGATAGCTGAGATGACCACATCGATGCCTTCAAGAGTAGCCACTAGATCGGCTTGGGGTCCTTGAAGATCGACCGAGACGATCTTCACGCCCTTTTCTCGCAGAGTGTTGACTGCTGGTTTGTCAATTGAGCTAGGGCGTATCAAAGCTGTAATTTCCTGTTACTTGTTAATTTGTCAAGACGTCACGCAGATGAGATGTGATGCTCACGAATTGAGTCTCGGATTCCAGGAGGCCGTTGACGATGGATCCTCCAGTGACGCCAGTGGCGCCGACAATTGCAACCTTCATTCTGTAATTTCTGTTCCAAATTTGTTCTTTTGTTTAACTCTTACTGGAAATGATGTATGTTTACAATTTTCTTATATATAAACGGCATTGAGACTTTGGCGTCGCGAGCATCAGGCATTAGTAACGCAACTCCGCAAAGTCCGCGAACTAACTTCCGGTCTCCACCAAAACCTAACTGTCTGGGCCATTTACCGTCGTGGTTTATGGAGTTAAGAATGGCGGACCCCGGAGACCAAAAAAAGGCCCGGTAGAGCGGCGGGGAGCCAAATGTTATTTCCGTCCTGTGTACTTTAGCGTACAGTCTCCTATCTGCACTTTATAGAATCTAAGAATACAAATACGAGAAGGTCCGTCATACCCGCATAGCAACTAACTTCACCCGCGGATGCTAAGTTATCAAAGTTTAAATAGTAGAGACTAGCTTGATTCCCTTACGGATAAAATAAATGGCAGGAGCTTGCCCTTCACGAGCTCCTGCATCAATTCGACATGCTCACTTGGATATATGTAATCTCCTACAACGTACGTACAGCTTGTAGATGCATCAAGGCATTCCACAAAAAGTCTTAAATGCTTTGGAAACCGCTCTATGTCATCACAACATACTGCGATGCCCATTGAGGGCAAGAATCTCGAAAATAAAAGGCCTTCAATGCGCGCACAATAACGAAGAAAATTGGTGTTCGTTCGTTCGTTCGCCCTGAATGAACGTGGGGGTCAGTGTCAAGCTTGTAGCATCAACCTTGAACAAACGTGGAACAGGGAGGACCCCAAGCGCCCGGTTTCCGATAAGGCGAACATTTTAGATGGTGCAGGGTTTGGATCGGAATAAAACACGTGGTTAACCAGTAAATTATTGACTTAAAGCTTACCTACCGCGAAATACCAAAGTTAGCTATATCCGTTATCTTTAAGTGACATAAATTCGTATTTTCGTGCTAAGACCTGTCCATACCTTGGCATCTCCCATACCTAAAGCGTTACCACCACGGCTTCCACACAGGCAAAAGACCAGAGCTCATTAATTCCTAGTCATACGTTACGTCAAAGCATATACATATGCACACACGTAACCCTCCATGTCAAGGACAGGTAGCAACTTAACAGATCGCAAATAATGCCCAATCCAGCATCACCCGCGCACTTCAACCGGTACCCGCGTGAACACCCAAACCAAAACAAGGCCTGACTCGCTCAGCACGAGCACTCCGGGTTGATTAAGGGGCCCAGGCGCCACAGCCCAATCAAGCAGCTCCTCCAGCACTGAGAAATCCACTGTAACTTGAACACGTTTTGAGTACATAGAGCCCATTGCGGACGGGTTTGGTCGCTACGGATCTTCCGCTAGATCAGCAGCTCCAGTGCGCGGCATCATTCCGAGATGGAGCGCAGTGACTTGTCAAGTCTGGGTGATTGGCTGCGCGGGGGGGTTTTTCCATCGACTAGAAGGCCGTAGTTCGTGCCCGGACCTTCTCTGATCCTGCTCTGATCAATGATTGATGCAACTAAACATCCTTGGTGTGTCAAAGGACATTAAGGTGCCCCCTGACAAGCACGTGCTGCCGGACCAAAAATCTGCACCAAATCTGCAGTAACTCAATCTGCATGAGCCTGGTTGATCCCAGATTTTGGGCATGATCTGTCTGGGGATTGATCTATCACAAAACATTCCCAATCAGTCCAGCATATCTGCTCAGAGACTCATTACAGGTACAGTACTCCGCCGCATCCAGAAATGTTCCGGGTCAGGAATGTCAGGCGCCTTCCTAAAAGGTCGTGTCGCAGCGAAGAGGCCCGTGGCTGTGGCGTTTGCATTGAAGAAACTAGTAAAGCACTAACGATTTCTGCTGTTGGCGCTATATTCAAAGCACTCGGCCAAAGTTTAAATCTTAGCTTAAAGTACCCAATTCCCATCCCACCCTTCTTCTTTACCCTGTCTAATCGTTTTTCTTTTTTTCCTTCTTTTAATTGTCCATGAGAATGAGAGGCTCTGCTTCTCTAACAATGCCAGAGTTATGGTGAATGTCATCGGATCCATTGTGAGTTCTTCTGCAGGTATTCTTTACTGCGCTGTCTAACATCTAGCAGATCATCCAAGCAATTCTGCTTGCGTTGGCACTCGTCGTTATTGTACTCAAGAGCTTGGCGCGTGTTCTCTCCAAGCAGTCGGTGCTCAACATTTCCGATGCCTTTGCTTGGTTTGGCTGGCTGTTCACGCTGGGATGGTTCATCTGCTCGACGCTTGCGCTGAAGATCCTCATCGACACTCCAGCGATCGGCGATGAGCTTGTTGTCAATTCTGTGCCGTACCTGAAGGTATGTGTTTGCGACCGACGAGAAAACTCCAATAATCTAACACCTCACTGTCCAGATCGTCTTCGTCGCCCAGTACATGTTCGATATCGGTATTTACTTTCCAAAGATCTCGATCACGCTGTTCTACTGGACGCTTATTCCCCGGATTACGGGACCGTTGCGGAATACATTACTTGGAATCTCGGTATATCTCGGTTGCGCCATGGCTGCGACAATACTCACGGACACATTGATATGCCTTCCAATCTCTGACAACTGGTCCATCAAGAACCAATTGAGATCGACATGGAACTCGTATGCCGCCTTTGTCATCCAATGGTGTCTCAACTTCTCCACAGAGTTACTAGGTATGCTCATATTCCTTCACGGTTCCGACATAATAATTAACAGTCGACGTAGCCTTCTTCTATCCATTCTTTCTTCTCAAGCACATCGCGCTTCGCAAGGAGCAGAAGCTCGCCTTAGTCGGCGTCTTCTCCCTAGGCGCGATTACGCTTATTGTCAGCCTCGCAAGATTCATCAGTTACAATGCGACTAACTTTGAACTTGAGGATGAGTCCGGCAGTATGTCCCTCTTCTTTGGCATGCCTTGCATGGTCTAACGTTTTTTTAGATATCCTCTCAACAGCAGAGATGAGCACAGCCGTCCTCGTCGTTTGTCTTCCCGGTCTCCGACGATTTATTGGCCGATCCAAAACACCGACGCAATCATCGCGATCGAACCCAGCCAGCAACCATGGCATACACGTCCAAATTTCCACCAACAACACATCCAAGCCGCGCCCTCAACAATCGTCATACAAGAAGTGGGGCGTGAGGGATGATGAGATTGGGCTGGTGACACATATTCGTGCGGGCGACTCTACAGAGATGATAGATATGGAAGGTCAAAGTACGGATGGGAAGAGTGGGAAGACGGTTACTCTGGAGTCTATGTAGATTAATGATAGATTTGTTGATGAACACACTTTATGCAATGATAACGTACCTTCCTCAATGAGATGAATGACTTCTATAGATATTGTCCCGTATCCAAGTTTGATGCAGCGACAGATGCCACTAAAGGTTTGGAGCGGATGTAGGGGTTTGCCAACCATCACCAACACGTGTCTGTGGAAGAAATCCGCTGGCTTCAGTGCTGGCTTCAGTCTTTTAGGTGAAGTTAATTGCCACTGACTATCAAGCTTCCCACTTGGTGTAGTATTCCGTAGTTAGTTTACAGTCTAATTCACAAGTTCCCCAGATACGGTTCATCTAGTCCATCAACGTGCCCAACGCCGTTCTCGCTAACGCCAACGCCTGCACCAACGCCTAATACACAGCTCGGTGAAAGCTTAAGTTGAGAATCGCATGTTTTTGCGCCCCTAAAGCTTCCAGAAGGGTTCTGTTGTCTGACAGCGGGCGCCAACTGGTGAAACATCGGTGGGTAAAACACGTCGCGCATTGGAACGATCCCACATCGATCTGTTTTCCAACATGTTGCCATCAAGCTCACATCTCCACAAACGATGATCACGCGTCTCAATCATCAGCAAATCCCATGCATCCTTCTGCTACTCGTGACATCACATCGTTGTACGAAAGATTGGCAATCGTACCACCTCAATTGGCCACACCTGGAAAGCGCGGGAGATTAGCGACCGTAGGGGGTTTGCGCTCTAATCTTACAGTGGGTGTCTCCCCGCGGAGAAGATGAGTGGAGGAAATGACGAGTCGCGAAATGCCGGGACAGAATCGACTGATGGATTTTACTCCGAATTATTCTCGCGACAATGAATACCATTATTATTAGGTGGCTAGATGAGTATACTATTGTTCCATGTTTCAATATCAAAATGTGTACTCCGTATTTATGCATCGTAAATCGTATAAATAGAGTAAACAGATCTCAGACGCGTAAACAATTCGAAACGCCCAGAGATAAGGTAGATACAATCTACGCTTCAAAACAGAACCATTCCCAAACCGTCGTACTACTCCCCGCGCATCTCAAACCAATCTCTACACCTCCGTTGCTATTCGCAGTATCTAACAAGTGATGCAAAACACCAAAACGAAAATCAGGAGATATAATACTGATATTACACTCAGTGCACGGAGGGAAAAGCAGCCCATGGCCCCACTCTCCACGCCATTTCCGGTGCCAGAATCTGGCCACCCCGTCTGGAGAAGTTGGGGGTGGTGGTCTGACTTGCGCTAGCGGGACGTGCCGACTAATAATAGCAAATGTTAGATGTGAGTGATGGGAAATTGTATAAGAGAACAAGATATTCAGTCAAGTTTTTGTTGTATCAATTCATCTCTATCAACAATCATCAAGCCTTCAACTCCTTAGCAATCAATACACAGCCCATATCAACTACACAAACCACATATCTCAAAATGACAACCAACTCTTTCGGCGGAGCTCTTCCTCGCTTTGACTTCCCAACTCAACCTCAACCAGCCATCTCACGCATGGCACGCGTCAGCAAAGCCCTTCCCATTATACTAGTTGCTGCTGGCGTAGCTGGTGAGTTCATATCCTCCCAATGCATGGTTCTGTGCTAACATCCTTTAGCTGCCGCTCTCAAGACAACGCAAGAGACTCGTTCGTTTGGCCGTCCTTCTATGGTTCAGAATCTGGTGCCGCAGGGACAGGGTATTATTGATAAGCGGAATATCGATACTGCATCCAAGCCGGATAAATGAAGCAATGGGGTTTATTAAATCTATCGGGATACATCACGGAAGCGACTTGCAGTTCGGCCACTATTCAATCATACTAGGGCTGGTCCCAGTACAGATTAATCGAATCATATAAATATTCAACAATCTTATTATACACAACTGAATATGTGATATATCTTTTGAAAAGTACTAATGAAACTAGTAAAGGAAAGAGTGGTTAAGAACAATTCCAATACATCATATACGTGACATCTCTATCGCATCTCAGTTTTAGTCAACGCGCTTGACTGATTCTTCACTTGGAAGGTTACTTGACTACCTATGTTAGCGGGTGGTTGTGGATCAAGTACTATAAATACACCAAGGCTGTGGTATATCCTCTACATAATGGTAAACCACGTTTCGAATCACCCCTCAACCTCCTTCCACTCCACGTCCAACTCCTCTCGCACATACAAATCCTCTTCATCCAAGGAATCCGAATGCCCAAACACGTCTTTCAGACCCGGCACAAGCTCCTCGATACCCTTGACAACTTCCAGCTTTGGCAACTTCTCGCTCTTTTTGGCAAGAAGCTCGTCAACATGCTCGTCGACATCAGGGTTTACCCCACGCTCATATCCGTATATGCACAGATACTCTAGGCTCGGTGGCAGGCATTTGATAAGATGGAACGGAGCTGGTTTGGCGAGTTTGAACGGTGGGTCCCATCTGTCATTGTCCCAGTCGCCGAGGAGGGCCACCATGCTGATGCTCAAGTGTGTGAGACGGGGAAAGTCGTGGAAGGAAAGGACTGTGTTACTGCGTCCTTTCGCGTCTTCCTCTGTGATCTTGGGTTTGATGCTGATAGCTTTGTCCGCAGCTATTCGCTCACGACCATAAGGCTCACCAGGTCGTCCCCTAACATGCCGACAAGCCCGCTCCTCCAGATCAGCCTCGTCATATTTATATTTGGTCCCCGGGTAATTATCTGCACTTATAGTTATACCTGCGTCGATATCCAACACTCTCAGCGTTTCTTTATGCGCAGCCAGAGCGTTTCCGATTTCATAAGGCGAATAGACCGGCATACCTCCATCTATACTCCACATACCGCCGATGGAAAGCTTGAACTCCTCAAGGAACTTTGGTATGGAGATCAATCGTGTTAAGTAATCGGAGCCGATATAACAGTGTGTAATTTCCAGCTTCTTCATGTTTCCCGATCGAGGAACGAAGTACACGTATGTTGGTTGGTATTCCTGCAGTCCATCCATCGTCACAGACTCTAGGGCTGGAAGTCGATGGACTAACTGCATGAAACGTAGGATTTCGACCGTGGCGTAGTAACGCGGTTCATTTGTGTCAGGATGGCTCGCTGTGAAATGGACATGCTTGAGGCTCTGCAGACCTGGGTTCTTGATATCTCCGTAGTTGAGCTTGATCATATACTTGTCGACAGAGTGATACAGCTCCTCAGCAAGATACAATGTGGTAATGTTTTTGCAAAAAGAGAACAACAGTGCGAGGCCAACAACCTCGAATTTGAGGCTGCTACAGGTACTATCGCTGTCGCATGCATGCCAGCCCATCACCGCACGGCGCTTGGCGTCGACAGCGCCTATGAAGTCAAAGGTTGTGTTCGCGTCTAAAGAGAGACTGCGGATGTAGGCATGAAGCGCGACATGACCCTCATCGATTGGGCTGTCTTTCGGTTTCTGTTTTCTTGGTCCGGAGTTGTCAAACATCGGATACCAACGCTGACTGTCAACAACAACTTCGGAAACGGTCTCTGCGCGAGATGGATCTTGGGCATATGTTTTAAGGAGTGAATAGAGCCTTTCTGTATCTTTTGGGTTGCAGATACTGATCCGGGAGTACTTGGGGGCGGCAGACATTTTCGTGTGTTTGGGTATTTCTGAATTAGGAATGAGAGATAACTGATGAGTTGAAATATCAAAAATTTATAAAGGGAAAGTCTCTTAATACTGAACATTCTAATTTTCACATCGTTGGTTGTTGGTTGGGGTGCCCATTATGATCGCGGTTTAGTGGAACTGTTGCCTACTATGGTGGGTAATGCAAAGGCTCACGATCCCATGTGGTTTCCGTGCGTTGTGTTGGTTGTGTTTTTGCCAGGCAACAGCGGAATTGCATTAATTGTCTGTTGGCCTTGCTCGTGTCTAGGAAGTTATAGTATTTAAGTAAATTCTCTACCTAAAACGGTCGCGGCATGGTGATTCTCGAGCATAGGGTAGTGATTGGTATTTCAGTGGTGCTAAAAATAGGAATTTAGTGGTAGTGGGTGACATAAAGATGAGGCTGCTATTCATTCTGATACTGCATCTAACTGCCTGTATAATTCTGGCAGGCCCCACTAAAAGTCTTCTTACACCATCACCCTACAGACTTGGAGTTGCAACAGTGCTTGGCAGTTCTCTTCTTCTTAACCTCGGCCTCTTTCAATAACAAAACCTGTGTGAATCACCTGATTCTCTTGGTGACTGCAACGTTGCAGCCTTGACACCTGACTCGAGGCATTTCCCCGTGAATTTCAGTAATTCGCGCATGTGAAAGGCCAAAGCGTACACCGGACCGGCAATATAATAGCCCGCATCGTACCCTAGATCAACACTGGTGACTTTTCCTTTTTTCATCACCCCAATCCATGACGCTTATGACGTCACCCAACCTTCTCCAAAGATGTCATTCTCGTCGAAGTTTCTACTCATCGCCCTAGTGTGCTTGCTCTTGGCCGACCGCGCCTCAGCCTTTGGCGCAGGCGAAGTGGCTGGTAATAGCGAGTTCAACGGCTATGTGTGGCGGCACGGCGACATCGCAGAGGCCCTGAGGTATCTCCCCGTCAGCTTCGTGACGCATTACCGCTTCTCGGCGCTTGAGAGGCGTCAGATCTACTTCGGGAACTGGCTGCGCGACTTTTCGCAGATCATCGACACTACTGGGCTGGACACGGTGCCGGAGCCCGTGCTCAGGGCTATCGTCAGTATCTTGGGCTTTATGGAGTTTGGCTTCGCGACCGATGAGTTTGACGTGACGCGTGAACGCCTCGGGTGCTATACCCACGTGGAGCACATAGACAACCCAAAGGGATACCCCGACAATGCCAAGGATACCGACGAGAGGCTCCGGGGTCCGGTGGATCCTCGCGAGTTGCAGTTTGACGCCAAGACGGGCATGAAGAATTACATCGCTAACTCTGGCAAAGGCTGGGATACTTCTGCAGACTACGTCACGCGCCAGCTGCGCGAGTGCATCAAACTCGGCCGCGAGGGCACCCCCAAGGCCAAGAAGGAAGCCTTCATCCACCTCGGCGCCGCGCTGCACACCCTCGAGGATTTCTCCGCCCACAGCAACTTCACCGAGCTCTGCCTCCACGAACTCGGCGAGGAGGACGTCTTCGCGTTTGTCGGCGAGGCGTGTCGCGTCAGGACGCTGGGCTGGAGGTGGAGGATGGTGCCGCCTATTGTCACGGGTACCTTTGGCATGCTGGATATCTTCCACAGCCTTCTCGGCGAGGCTGATGACATGGCTGTGCTGCAGTGCAAGGGCTCACTGGAGAATCTAGAAAATGTACGTTACGCCCTTTCCTTCCTTTGATCAACCGCTGATATGTCGCAGGAAATGAATATCGGCGAAATCGCATTCCAGCATCTCTTCGACCTTGTCAAAGCCGCCATCACAGCGATAAGCAAACTCGCTTCCGACAGTACCATTAAAGACCCGATTATGCAGCAGCTCGAGACTGTCGGTGTTCTGTTCGAAAAGGCCGAGGAGGAGAAGAAGAGCACCACGGCTGAGAGCGCCCTCGACGCGAACCAGCTGTGGCAGACTATTGAGCCTATCTTCTATCTTCACGACCGCATCAAGAAATGGATCCAGGAGCGTACAGAGCAGCATGATGCTGAGCCGCTGTCTGAGGAGTCGAGCTCCCAGTTGGGCAAGTACACGGATCAGCTTGTGTTCAAGTACCTGTCACTCATGATTGAGAGCTCAATCATGCAACTGCGCAATGCTCTCAAGGCTGCGAAGGAGCGTGTTGACGCAGAAGCTGCAAAGTCTACATCAGCAGAGGTGTACCTCGATGGCGATGGCTCAGATCCCAGCCACTCTGATATCTCCAAGGACCACTTCAGTAACGTTCTCAACCAGCCAGCCGGTCTTGTTTCAACAGTCACTACCAACTGGACGACACAGCAGGTAGTCAAATGCTGGGACGACAAGTTCCGCGACGAGGAAGACACCATCCGCCAGATCCTCACAATCATGCACCACCCGGCCTTCCCCCGCCACAAAACCCCCATCCAGAAATACATGTTCGACGCGGTGGAAGAATGGTGGCACCACAACAGTGACTCCGAAAAGAGCACCATCCGCGGCATGCTCACCAAAGAAAGCGTGCGCAACCGCCAGCACGAGAACCACACCCTCACGCTCAAAGACCTAGAGGGCAAGAGAAAGGGCGTCGCGTCGTTCCCCGGCTCTAGGCCCAAGCTCAAGCAGAAGCCGGCCAAGCCATCACCTCTGACGTGGGCTGTTGACACGGCCAAGAGTGATGCCAAGTGGGTGTTTGGGGCGGTCAAACGAAGTGTGAGGGATCCTGTTGCGGCTGTTGGGTTTGTGGTTGGGGGGCTGTATATGTTTTTTGCGCAGATTCTCATGGCCATCTTCCGTGTGTTTGGAGGTGGAAAGGTGGCGAGGGAGTGATGTTGGTATGATACCCTGGATAGATAGAGGTAGCATGGAAGTAGCCTTGCGAACATGAGCGTATGTGTACATGACTAGACCAAGATATCATGGCTGTTATTTATTCTCGCTGGGATGATTGCTGTTACATAGAGACACAATGCGCGATTGCATCTGTTCATTACACATAATTTACAGTTCTGTGATGTTCAGAACTACTAGCATCACATTCCAAAGACATAAAACCGCGACAACAGTAATCAATTCAATTGTTCTAAATACCAAAACTCCAACCTTGTTCAACCCTGGCGTTTCCTCACAGTCCAATCCAAACAGCTAGCCTTCTGGCTATTCGCACCAACAAATGCAGCATGCTACTTTCAAAAAACAAACCCAACCAACCGCTCCAAATTTAGACACGGTCCAACCACTCCTGAACCAACTCCGCCAGTCGAGGAATGGCATACCCCTTCGCGTCCTTCCACTCATGATGGCCACGCTCAAACCATCGCCAGGCGAGAACAGTCATCCCTTCAGCCGCAGCAGGAGAGAAATCAGGGACATGAACATCAGGACAGCGAGTAATGGCCTTCTGCGTGGAGACGTTGGTGCTGATGCAACCACCCCAGCGCGCGGGCATGAGCGACAGGTTGTCGGGAGTCATGCAGACTACCTGCAGATCGCCGGGTGAGGCGCGGAAGGATGCGCTCATGAGGTGCCAGGTAACCATCACGGGGTCCAGCTTCATGATGCGGAGACAGGCTTCCTGGCTGGAGGGAGAGCACGCGTTGCCAATGGCCCAGACGAGAAAGGGGCGGATGAGAATGGGGTGATCGTCATCCTTGACCTTGGGGGCGGGAGCGCTGGGAAGATCACGAGGGACCATGGTGGTGTTCTCTTCAGCCTTCTTGGTAGCCTCAAGCTTAGCCTCAATAGCACCCTTATCAGATTCAGCACGCTCAGGATCAGCGTTCCAGATCACAAAATGGATCTTCTTCATCTCCTCGTTGAAGCCATTCAGAGTCTTCTCGAGCTCCACGATGGAAGCTTGCTGCTCAGGGATCAAAGTGTCGAAAACATGACGAGCCGTCTCTAGCCCGGCGGAGATGCATTTCATGCTAATTAGCATGGCTTGAATTCTGTCATTGCCGGGGATGTCAGATGCAGAGGCCGACTTGGTGTTGAGGGCGGGGAAGTCGTGGTGCAGCTGATCAAGCTCAGAGCTGAACTGCTCGGTCTTGAAGACGAGAGCATCGATTTGTTCGGCGTCCATGATGAGAGATGAAAGGATGATGTGGAGGTGATAGATGATAGATTTTGATGAAAAGATGTTGTGTTATGGCGTTGAGAGATAGGCTATGATGGTGGTGATGGTGGTGATGATGAGGTAATACTCTGAAGAAGGCTGTGTTGGGTCTGAGGTTGTTTGGTTGAGGTTTGATGAAGACGTATGGGAGGGAGGGAGGATTTATGTACGCATGCAAATTTGATGTTCATTGTTCAGCTGTTCGAGGGAATACTTTACAGGCCCTATGATCATATCTAAGGTCAGGCTGTTCTGGAGCAATAGGGTTCAAGCCACAGTAGGGGAATACACAGACTTGAATGAACAGTAATATAACCTGCAGGACTGTATAGAGTATATCATTAAGTAATTAGTACTCTGCTCTGAATGGCAACGAGGAATGAATATTACTATACTTATAAGAATGCTTAGCAATACCACAAGGACAGCTTTATGTGTCTTGAGGGGGGATAGAGAGGAAAGAACAGAAAGTGGTACATAAAAGAATCTTTGTAAATTGCTAAAAGGGCAATGCAATAGCTTGAAGTGTATTTCTTGTACAGTGATAAGGGGAAACTGTATTTCAAGGTTTTAATATATTAACTTAATACAAGAAATGGAACTTTACGTAGTTCAGAGAATATTATATCATTATATCTTACTAAAATATATTCTAAAGTATAAATAGTAAGGACTTTATAGTAAATAAAAGGATATGTCTTTAATTATAAGTATTATTTAAGTATTATAAGATATTCAAGTTAGTCTAATCAGTATTAAAATAGTTTCTGTATAAAATAAAACAATTAATATATTTATCACTATAGTTATATTATTCTTTAACATTTATATACCTACTTATGTTCGCTATTCTTAATCTTATCAAATCTATGGTTTTTAAGCGTTAGACAGTAAGTTTAATTAAGTAATGTAGTTCTTTAATACTAGTATTCTCGGTCTTAGGGGCTCCTCTTAAACCACAAATCGTAGTTAAATTGATATATCTACTGATTGCTAATCTACCTAGTGTCTTTCCCTCCCTTAAGCCGATACTCTGTACTATTCCTTTTGAGACTCCTCTAGTCAGTTAAGTCTCGTTTCCTTAATCCGAGCTTTGATTGTTAAAATGCCCTGCGTGTCATCACATAACAGCTATGGCTCAACAGCTCCTGTGTCTACTTGAATCTCCTTGAGGCCCTTAATCGTCTTCTCCAAATTAACAGTGAGCTCGCGCTGCTCAGACCTAGCAAGCTCAGGATCAACCTGTCGAAGAGCAACTCCCATCAGAAATACCTCGTCAAGCATATCATCCACCCTCTCCTTAAGCTGTGCAATAGGAGCTTGCTGCACAACGACCAAATGGTCGTGAATACGACGAATCGTATCGGGTCTTGTGAAAGTGGAGTACCGCTCAAATGCCCCAAGGATTTTCCAGGGATTAACATCGTTGCTGGGGATGTCAAATCTAGAGGCCAGGTTGATTTTGAGAGCAGGAAAGTCGTGTTGTACCTGGTTGATCTCACAACGGACCCTCCAGGCCTCACGGACGAGTCTGTCTACCCGTTCAGTCTGGTTGTCGAAGGGAATACTAGATGCAGAGGCCGGCTTACTCATGAGGTCGGGAAAGTCGAGGACTAGCTGTCTGACGTCAGAAAAGAGCTTACCGACCTCGAGCCTGAGCTTTTCGAGTCTTTCGGCGCGAGGGATATGAGATGTAGCGGTCGACAGAGGCTTGAGGGCGGGAAAGTGGAGTAATTGGTCAATGTCCAAATTCAATCTTTGGGCCTCAAGGAGTTGCTTGCGGCTTTCGAGGATGAAAGGCGTCATAGCTTCGGATTCGGAAACATCGACTAGCTCTAAGGATAGATCACACATTAACCGCCAGCCCTCGGGTGCCAACCTCTCAGCCTCAGTTAGTAGTTTCTGGCTCTCACGGACGAGTTTGTCGAGTCTTTTAGCGGCTGGGATATCAGGTATAGAGGTCGATATGAGCTCGAGGGCAGGAAGGTCCTGGAGTAGCTGATTCATGTCAGAATGTAATTTCTGGCTGTCAAGAGCGAAGTTGTTAATTTTTTCGGCCGCCATGATGTGTAGATGATAGATGTTGATTTGTGATGTTGATTTGCGGTGTTGATAGATGAGGCGATGCTTTGAAGAATAGTGTTTAATTGAAGTTTGGAAGAGAAGTTTGTAATGGACGTGAGAGATGCTTATATAGGTATGTTGCTGTTGTTTCTTTGGTGTTTGACTGAATGCTTTGAAATCCTCAGGTCCGTGCTTTAGATCAGGCTGTTCGGGCGAGAACCTTAATAGGAACCAAGGAAATGGGAATGCACGAACTTGGAGACTTGGATTGAACAATGGTATCAATCATAGAACAGTGGAATTAATTATAGAACAGTGGTATTAATTCTACAACAGTGGTATTGATTATAGAATAGTGTGAAGTGAATTATTGAGTGAACAATATTCTGTTCTGACTTGTGGCAACTTAAATGAACACTTTTGGTGAATATAGGATTGTGTAAGGAGCTCGGAGGAATTGATATCTAAATGCGAAGCTTTGTGCAGAGAAAGGACCTGCAGTAAAAGAAAGCCGAGAGCGTCTGTAGAGAGGGCTTCGGTATAAGCCTTTCTCGCCTTTTTTCTGACCGAAAAGCATTGAAACAGGTATTCTCAAGAGTATAGGAGTATTCCATATGTTCTGAAAATTGCCGACAGTTTACATTATTTACGCTTCAACCAATAAACTCCGTGCAAGAAGACATATTGTGTCCAACATTAGTAATAATTCAAGCTTAATATATAAGTAAGGAATTACAGATGAGAACTTCCATTATCAAATTATCTTCATGTTTATTAAATAAGCTATGCCCGGATATCTTCCATGATCGGGATAATTGTGATTATTCAATCCTTTGTTTCCACCATATAGACCATTGACCCCGTCATCCTCCTAGTCATCATCACAACATTTCAAACATTCTAAAGCGCTGGATCCACTGGCACCATCAGGTTGAACGAGTCCCTCTCTGGCGACCTAGACGCCTTTATCCAGTGCTCGTTGCAAGGACACTACCCTGACTAGCTGGCGTCTTCGCTCGGCCTTTTCGGTAGGTCCCACCACGGAGCGTTATCGGTCCACATCGCAGACATGCAGCAGGTGCATGGCAAGCATGCGTAGACTAATGTCCAAAGGCAACCTCTTTTCACTTTGACATGCGCTGGGAAAATGTATCAGTGATACCACAGCAACAGGGAGACATGAAGAACGAACTGTATTGTGTATAGTACTTAATCCAACTGGAAATCTTTGGCTTGGCCATTTGATAGTATAGATGAAATCAAAGGATGAGTTACGCTTAGTAGAATCCGAGAAAAGCAAAATATAGCCAGTCGTGGTAAATAAGAACCCTAAAAAATGTATTAGGCTATATTGTGGGTAAAGGTGGAGGAGAAATAATAAGGATGAAGCAGTTTGTGAGGCACCAGAGAGATACATTTGCTGCGCTGACATCATTGCTCTTCAAGTGCAACAGCCCCCGCAGTAATAATTTAGGCATCGGGTCAATAGCTTATCAGCTCGATAGCTTATCGGCTTATCGTTATCTTATCAGCGCCACACACGTTACTACGACGTGGGCTTGGGCACGTCGGAAGTGTGGTATATATAGAGTTACTAGAATTAGCAATTATTAGGTGCTACTGAATCCACCTGAAGAAATAGACTCGGTAGCTTGAGTAGTCCTAGTATTGAAATTGGTAGGAGTATAGAGACGATGCATTGGATACGTGTTGGAGTATTGGCGGATATGAGACGGGTTTAACAACCGGGCGAAAGGGTTTATTTTTATTTTTTCGGGGTAGGTTGGAGATATCTTGGAGTAGCACGGGGAAACAAGCGCAGTGAACCAGAAGTGAGCCAAGGAGCCGAGTGATAGAGGCTAATTTAAACAATATTCTTTTTATCTTTCTATCTTTTTATCTTTCCTTGATTGACGAGGATATTCCTCGGCTTGGGCCTTATCAATCAACCTCGGCACTCTTAAGCGACCCACAATCACGACTTTTCATTGTGGGCCTTAATTTAGTATCACATGGCACCGAGAACGTCCGCCTCCTGATATTTCCTTATATTATCTGACATTTTCCTTGCTTCTTTGATGCCCACTTCTTCCACAGTCTAAGCGTCTCCATCCTCGGTACTAGAGTCAGCACATTGTATAACTATTGTGTTTTCCTCCCTCCGACACGAGAATATCTTGCTGTTCTTCTCTAATAGATCCTTTCGAGATGACAAGCATCGATAAGCCGCTGGCTAACAATCAAGTCTCAAAGCTTGGTGACTTTGAATCTGTCGAGAAGTCTATCAAAGATCTTCTCCTACAGCCTGATTATGACGATGGCAGTGTCGGCCCTGTACTTGTCCGCCTAGCCTGGTATGACTGCACCCAACTCTGAAATTATGAGCTGATGGCTGACAAAATCTAAGGCATTCTTCTGGCACGTACGATGTAGCAACTGATACTGGCGGTTCCAATGGTGCTGGTATGCGTTACGAAGCCGAGGGTGGCGATCCCGCCAATGCTGGTCTTCAAAACGCTCGTGTCTTCCTAGAGCCCGTTAAGCGTCTTTACCCATGGATCACATACTCAGATCTCTGGACACTTGCTGGTGTGACTGCCATCAGAGCTATGGGAGGTCCTGATATCGACTGGCTGCCTGGCCGAACCGACTTTGTGGATGATAGCAAGCTCCCACCGCGCGGCCGTCTTCCTGATGCGGCTCAAGGAGCACAGCACCTTCGGGATATCTTCTATCGAATGGGATTTAACGACCGTGAGATTGTGGCTCTAAGTGGTGCCCACAATCTCGGCCGTTGCCATACTCAGAACTCTGGCTTTGAGGGCAAATGGGTCAACAATCCAACACGATTTTCGAATCAGTATTTTCGCCTGCTGCTGTCCGAAGAATGGAAAGAGAAGACAATTGCCGAATCCGGCGTAACCCAGTTCTCTTCTGTTGACCCGGACACTGAGGAGGAGTTGATGATGCTCCCGACCGATATGGCATTGACGACAGATCCTGAGTTCTCAAAATACGTGCACCTTTACGCTGAAGATAAGGGGCTGTTCTTCAACGACTTCAAAGCAGCATTCGCCAAGCTGCTTGAACTTGGAATAGTAAGAGATAGGGAGGGAAATATCACAAATAGTGATAATGAGAGGGGAGGCTATAGGAGTGCCCCAAAGAAGAGTGACTCAATGTCAACGAATGCAGGATCTCAGCATGTACCTCAGACAGGTGGATGCCCAGTTATGCACGCCAGGGCAAAGCTGTAGTATGTTGTCTGCAAATTCATGTATAGATACCTATAGGTGGGATAGAAAGTGAGTGGGGTTATAGAGTAATAGATTAGATCCTAGACTTTGTCTTAGAGCAATGAGATAGCTGAGGTTTTTATATAGAGTCAGAGGTGATCCGGTGGTGAGATGTTGCAGTGTCTAAGTAGAGTAATATGTACCGCGGCTTGTTCAATGTTAGAAGGCCTAGATGTAAATGGATTCGCAGGATCAATCAAGCGCGACGAACTTTGGAATCTTTCTCTTCCCGACAGTATATGTACAGATATACGTCATTCGAATCGCAATACTTCAGCTAGAGGTATCGTGAACTGTAATGATCCAGGACTAATGTTTTTCGTTGTGGGTATCGCGATTCATACATGCCAGATGAAGCTCGCATGGGTTATGAAGCCACTCTTAAAACCTTTCATCAATCACCTTAGCATCGTCATAGTAGTCCAAGTATGATCGTCCCAGTGCTACTAACTGGCGTAGAAGCAAGACTTTGGCATCCTAGGAAAAAAAGAAAAAAGTCTTAGTCCTAATTCCTACTAATATTATCCATGAGCTTCAAAACAGCGTCTCTTTTGGGCCAATCGGTAGCTGCAATAATCTCGCGCAAAGAATACTCTTCCTCGAGATCGTCAGAGAATTCGAGACGAGACCTGCCACGTAATTTCTGACATTTATCAATAGCATCTTGCAACGAATAGCTGAAAGGTGGTGGGCTGCCGTCCCACAATTTCCAAAGATGATGGCTCTCTACATATCGAAACTCAATCGTCAAAGTTGCTTCATAGTTTTTGCGGGCGGTGATCCTAATCAGACAATAAGGGTCGGCTCCTTTTTTCAAAAACTGTTCAACAATTTCCCCAAAGACGAAATCTCGCTGAAATGGTGCATAGTCAGAAATAATGGTGGTAGCTAAGTAGAATTGCCAAGCTGTTAAAGAGCGAAAACGTCCCCTACTCCGTCGATTTTGTTGTCTTTCACTACCAGAGTGAAACGGGAGCAGGGGAATTACCGAGTTGGGCGAAAAGACATCGTTGCAGAACAATAGTTTCCAATGCTCTGACATGAGAAGTTGCCACCCTACTAAAGCTCGCGTAAGAGGAGAAAGTCGGATCGCAGGGTCATGTTGGATCTTCCATTCGATATAGTCACTTTGATCAGTGTTTGTCGCTATCAGGATAGTGTGAGCGAAATGGCTCCAATCTTTGGAGTCGTAACTTCTCCTCGACAGGTAATCTGAGCGGGGGTCGTTGGGGTTGTAATACCAGTTCAAATCAGGTTTGTCAAAAAAGACATTGTTGTTCCAAATCTTGCCCATCCATGTATTAATGTACTCAAGGAAATGGTACGGTGGCCGTTCGTTCTTCTCCGCCAGAAGGAGTAAAACTATACGTCGGATTTCTCCAAATAGACACAGGCTGTCACCATCCTGCGTGATTCGGATCACAGCGAAGGACAGATGGATGAGAACATGAACAATATCCATCCCCTCAAGGGCTTCCTCCATCTGTGAACTTAGATTGTTGGTCTTGACGTTTCCACGGAACATTTCTGGAACAGATTGATGCACAAATTCGAGGGTGTCAGGGACGTCGAAGCTACCCGGAATATATTCGATCAGCCCGCCACAGGTACCACGGAGTCGAGTAAGCAAAGTTTGCTGATTATGCAGAGGCCAATCAACATCGTCCCGCATAGAGAACTCCGGGTCTTTAACGTATTCGTCCAGTAGTGAGGATGCAAGCAATGAAAACCGCAGTCCTTTTGACTTCGCGGTTTGAACTAGACGTATAGTCCGCAGAGTCCATATTCTATCAGCATCAGTTTCGAGACTGTCCAGAACATGTTGGAAGAGAGCCTTGAGGTTCCCCGCCAGAGCTCCGAGGAGCGTTTCTAAGGCGTCGTTGCTAGAAATGCACCCTATATTGTTCCGGATCGTTCTGACAACAAGGTATGTCCACAGAAAGACGCCCGACGACCTTTCTGGGATGAGGTAAATGAGTTCATTTCGTATTGCCTCATCCTCGAGGCTTCTGAGGCGACTGCGAACATAATCTTGCATGTCGACTCTGTTCAAATCTTGGAGTCGAAAGCTGGGGTAGTTTCGGTATGCCTCCATAAAGACACGTTCTTCCCTGCTTGAAACGCATAGTTTGAGGGTTCCGTTTGCATGGGTTGTCCACTTGCGGAAGATACCAAGCATATCGGCATAATCCTTACCATCTTGGCAGTCGGGATCAAATTCGTCTAGACCGTCGATAAAAAAGCAGAAACGATGTTTGTCGCCGAGTTGTGGATTCTGAAGAAGCCGGCGGAAAGCATCCTCAATCAAAGCTCTTGGAAAATCTAGGTTGATGCCTGCTATCCCTGGAGTTTGCTCTGCCTTATTCCAGTAATCAGGAAGGGTGTCGGGTAGTAAATCGGGACGTTGCTTCAGGACTTCATAAAGCAAAGTACGACGAAGCCCTGCCAAAGACTTTTGCATGTCGGTGCCGTGCCGCCAAGAGAAAAATGAAGCGAAAACGAGCTTGTTTGTACCTAGAAAATCTTAGCAATCGCACACGCTGATAAAAGTGAGACTGTTCGTACCAGCCCACTTGTTAAGCTCTTGGACTGTCCTTGGATGACGGCAGAGGAACTTCATCAACGTTGACTTTCCAGATCCCAGCTTTCCTGAGATGTGAAAGACTGGGGATGATGAATCGCTGGATGAAAGCCAATTGATGAACTTTTCTCGTCGCTCGTACTGCATCTGCAGAACAAGGTTGTTAGCCCACTTCTTCTAGTTTATGATGGCCATTCATACCCTGCGGGTTCGTTGCGTCATGAGACTATCTTTAGTCAAGTCAAAAGATCCAGAAGAGTCGCCATCCTGGACTGTGCCCAAATCTTCATAGATCCAATTCAAGGTGCTTTCGTGCGCAACGTGGACGGCCTCGTATCGACGGCACATTTCATCGAATTTGATGTTGTCGAGAATGCGGTCCTGACTTATAGCACACCGTGCTTGCGAGCCAATTGTAAGAAGCTCCTGGAAGTTTGAAAACGCCTCGTTGTCGGTCATAGATAGTTGTGCTTGGCGTAGGTGCTCTAAGGCTTGCGTCAGGCTATCCAGCTTGGTTTCATTGGTCTTGGCCAAGAGAACCAGCTTTTGAAACCCGTCGGCAGCTTCAGCTCTACAGTTTATCAGTAATGACGCGGTTCTTCCGAGTAGGGAGATACATACCTCGAAAATACAGACATTGCAAGGACAAGCTGGTGGCGGTCGTTCTTGAGCTGATCCTCCAATTCTTTAATCGAGCCTTTGTTCCACATCGATTTTAAGGTATGCTTCACAGTTTCTAGCCGCTTTCGTGAAGTTTGATTTGGCTTGAGTTCGTTTAAAATCGTCGCCAATTTTGATGAAGTGTTTCTGCAGCGCTGGACAGCTTCGAATAGTAACTCTTGCTCTTCGTTCGCGTTAGAAGGTGCCATAGACTGCAACCTGGCAGCAGCTTGATCTACTTCGTCAGAGATCTCCTCGATGCGCATATTTGTGCTCAGGGCGCCATCGGCGGAGTTATGAATCTCATTCGCAGTTCGAATGAACTTGAAGCCGATGTCAACAAACGTCAAGATCGCTGAGGCCAGCCCGATTGCGGTGACGGGATCCATGGTTGGAAACACGCCAATGGTCAAAAGAATCGATGATGATAGTTGGGTGCGAAAGCTTGAGAGTGTTGAGAGTGGGCACGAGCAGCCTAAAATATTGGATTTCGCAACAGACATACTATGTAAGGTAGCTAGCCGTGAGATCAGGGGCAATTGAAAAGGCTACAACAATCGTAGTCACCATCGTGGCCATACCGCAGCCTGATCCATAATTTTCTTTGTTGATTATATTGGTGCGACATTGTGGCGGGATGATATCTGACAATGATATCTGACATCTCTCACCGACATTTACATATTATTGAAGCTGTACATTGTTTGTGTGTGCTGTTGATATACAAAGTTGATGTTTCTAGACATAGCTTTGTCCAGCTACTGCTATTGCTAGCTACTACGTAGTTAATGTCGCCTCAGTCTGGGTAGCTGCAGATGTCGCCGTCGGCTGAGCTGTAGCTGACGCAGTACCACTACCACTAGGCTTCTCACCGCCATCACCCCCAGCGCCACCCTTCACCACCTGCGCCTGCACGATTTGCCCAGCTTTGTTGAAAACGATATTAACCAATGAACTCAGCTCCGCGTACTCATACGTTTTCTGCAAGAGTCCGTTTGCCAAGGTCTTCTCCTGGCCAGTGAAAGTCATGTTCTGCTTGTAGTTGCCGACAATAGAGTCAACGGCATCGCCACCGCCCTTGACGACGGACTGTACAATGTTGCCGAGGTTGTCAATGAGGAAGTTGAGCTTGGTGTCGCCCTGGGTGATGGAACCTAGAAGACCGTCCACGACGCCGATGACACCCTCGACGATATCGCCAACTGAGTCGAGGAGGTTGATGAGCGCAGGGTTGAGATCCAGAGAGGCCAGAGTGCGGTTGACAATCTCGACCAAATGGCCCAGTCGCACGACGAGCTCAAGCTCGGCTTCAACATCGGCGATAGTGATGTTGACCTTTTCTATGCCAATCTGGATACCAGCGTTGATCTGAACAAGTTTGGCAATATCAGCATTGAGGTTGATGTCTGCGTGCAGATTGTCGACGTCTAGCTCAATGCGCCCGACGGACAGTTCAGGGACTTTGAGGTGAACATCAGGAGGGCCAAGAGAAGAGTTGCTTGAGCCTCCAATACTGCCCCCAGATCCTCCACTTCCTCCGCCTCCAGGTGCAGAAGTAGGCTGTGTTGCGCTCTCGCTGTCGGTGTTTGCAGGCGATGTGGGAGCAACAGAGATGCTCTCCGCAGTGGTTACAGGATCTGTTGAATCAGGTGTTTGCGCCTGAGCAAAGCCCAGCGTGAAGAGGTGAGCCAACACCAGTGGCTGAAGAAGAGAGACGCGCATTTTGGAGAAAGATTAATTGAGGTTGTGATGGATGAGAATGGCAAGTTTCAACTCAGCGATAATAACAACAATGAGATTTGTCTGCCAGAGGGGGCTGCCTTTGATGATGCATTCCCCGCCACAAATCTTTCCATGGAAACACTCGATGGCCCATGCATAAAGTGGACACTCCTTGTAACCATCGCAATCTCCGTTCCGGCTGCTTGCCGACGTTGCTGTAAGCTTAATTGGTTGGGTATATCGTCCGGTTGTAAGATCCCATTCAGATTTACCCGATGCGAAAACCGGATTTACGTTGCTTTGAGAGAAATTACTGATGTGCTAGCCGGGTCCCAGATCGAGATTGGGGCCATGCATTGATGGGGTGAGCAGGGATATCGAAGATGCGGCCATTGACAGCTCACTACAGACTCCACTGGAGAGTGATTCCCCCTGCATTAGCCGTCGGAGATCAAGCCCGGGACATGCACCGTTTCAAGTCGTTTTCTATCCGGATAGTCGTATTATACTACATCAGCCAATGCTTCACCTCCAAATATCGCAGGGGTGGTGATACAGCCTTGGTTTTTGTTACCGTTGGAGAGGGGACTTCTCTTCCTCTAACATACTCGGTGTGCCCTTCTTACGGGCATCTTAGACCTTCAATACCTTCCTTTGTCATTCTCACGCTCTTTCCATCCATCAGCACAAATAATCACAATGAGACACCACTCAGCATTCGGTACCCTGGCTTTCGCCTCTCTGCTAGGCTTCGTCACTGCAAAGGCCAAAGGCGATGGCTACTACGGCTACCGTCTGAACCGTCGTGGCGATGATGAGTCTGCCATTTACGAGACGGAAAACACCAACAGCGGCGTCCCGCCTCTTAACCAGGAGCCTGATGTCTATCTCAACGCCAATGTCTCGGTCGGCGAGATCTCAATTGAGGTCCAGAACATTACTGCCAAGATTAACCTCGATGCCAAAGTTCTCAACTTGCTCAACTTCAATGCCGGTGTTGATCTTGGTATCGACCGTGTGAAGCTCGGTATTTACAACGTCACTGCCAAGGTTGAGCTTGAGGCTCGTCTGGGAAATATTCTGAGAATGGTTGATGATGTTCTCGAAAGCATTGATCTAAACCCCATTATCGCTACTCTGGGTGATAATGTCAAGGAAATCGTCGGTGATGTTGGCGATGTCATCGGCGGAGGAAGCAGTGGAAGCAGCGGATCAGGTGAAACTGCCGAAGAGTTGGAAAAGCGAGATCTCACCGTCCGCCTCGAAAACAACATCCTGTACTCCATCAACGACTTCACCGGCTCAGCCCACACGAACCGCGTCCTGACCCAAGACGGCTTCCTCTACAATATCTACCTCGACAACCAAGGCGTTGAGAAGCGCCGAAAGGAAGTCGGCTACTACAGCAAAGACATGAAGTTCACCGGCCACAATAGGACCATCACTGGAGACGAGGGTACAGAGTTTGAGCTGCAATATACTTATGCGCCTTATCACGGACTCAGCGCGTACTGTAATATCTATACTGATGCCACTGGCAAGGTTCTGCGGACCAAGATTGTTGCTGAGGCAGAGGGTGGAGGTGCTGCTACTATTGCGAACAAGGAGGATGATGCTGATTTATAAGAGGAGTTTGTAATGAGTACTCTAGAGTAATTGACAGCGTTCATCTGAACCTTTATGGGTTTAGCGACATGTGATCATGCCAAGTGTTCCATGTAGGGCTACTTGTGTCAGTGCTAAGAATATGTATTTCGATTGTTCATAATGAACAACCAATAATTTCCAACCCTAAAATCATATTTACACTACCACACCCTTTTAAGAGTTAGGTCACTTCCCACATTGAGCTTTTCACGGCGTATTCACCCGGATGGCTACTCTTTAGAGCAAGCAAGCCATATATAGTACACCAAAGCTGGTTCACTCGATAAAAGTGGTGGACCTTACCTATTATTCTGTTTGTAAATCTCTAATCTTTACGCGGATATGTGGATGAAGGCAAAAGGATATGGGAGTCATTATTTGACGCGTCGTGTTACAACCTGGGGAAGACTTTGAACAGAGGCTTATGCTTAACAAGAGGCAATAGTTGTGAGATTGCATCCTGACTGATTGAATATGCCTTTGAGGCGTGATCATCCTGCTATGTTTTCGGGGGGGAAAGTTCATATACCTGATATAATATGTACGTCTTATAGCGGAGGATGTGATGATCCATGGCGGGATATTTAATTCCGAGTCGTACAATAGAGACTTTGATACTCCAAGGCGTCATAGTAGTAGCACAAGCAATGGAACATACATTGATATTTCAGTAATTAGTAAGTCAATCCGTCTGTAGGGTCTTTTTTAACTTGTTGTGATTGCCTCTGATGGAACGAGTTGTGCGTGCTAAGAAAGAGCGACCTGATATTCACAAGCTTATCTAAGAAGAATGAGGACTTATAGTTGCGATGATGAACATGGGCCAATAGGTTGTTGGTTGATATTTATTTCATTTCCTTAAAAGGTTACGGATTCATAGGAAACCTAGACAAGACCTTAAAATTCGCATAAGTAAAGCCCTCACATTAATTTATGATACAGTAGCACCTAAGTAGACACCACTAGAACCGCCATATAGAAACGAAGACATGTACAGACTCAGGAAGAAGTGTCTAGACTTCCAGTAGTCCCCGGGAAGGTAATGTCATCGTACACGGTGGATTACCAGAGTGGATGTGTCCACAAGGGATGTCGTAAGCATTACGAAGACACATTGTGTAAATAATGTTCGTGTTGGTCAGTTAGTATAAGCTTTGTAAGAGACTATCGAATAATAGCATATGATCTTGCATTCCTGAGTGAATACGAGGTGCTACGCCAGTTTGACAGGGGATTTAACTTCTATAAACCTTTGCCTTAAGGATACAACGGTCTCACCTGCAACCCAAATCATAAGTGTACATGGGGATAATAAAGCGGTAAGATCCTACGAGAAAATAAGGTCATTATGTTTAACGTTACAACAGGCTAACGTCGTGATCCTACGGCGCAGATGCATCTTGATTGGTGGTGATCCTTCCAGTGAGGTCTCGACCTCGTACCCCTGCAAAACAGACATCGCTAATCTAATCTAAGCGAGGGACAAGAGAATTATGGAAAGATAGTTTGCAATGAAAATGTTCAAGATCCTGCGTCTGTGAGAAATATTAAAATTGGGGACTTGGTGGTGTATCGTTGATGAATATTTAAGCTTGAGAATAGTTAAGTTCATAACAAAATAGACTCTAAATTTAGAGCAATGGATTCGTATCTTTGTTAAAATCTGCCGTCTTATGGCGTATGTCCCAAGGCTGAGAATGTGTGGGACGTTACGTGACTATTTTTGGAAAGTGGTATTCTCACCTCTGCGGCAAAGTGAGTCACCAGGCGAGGCTAACCATGCCAACAAGAAGGATAAGTAGTTAACTAGCGTCGTCTAATTTTACTTCTTGGCCACTTCTTTTATTGATCTCTAATCGTTATACGTACTTCATCATGGGCTGCAGTTCCTCAAAACCAGTGGGCGATGACCCACGTACCCCTAGACCAGCAAAGAACGTCCCAGAATCGGAAAATTCAAGATTCGAGAATCTCACTCTTCCCGAAGTATCGTGGGAAAGAGACGAGGCATGGTCAGAGTGGATCTGTGATAACGAAAAGCAAGCCATCCAGGCGGGACGACATGAAGAGTTCCTTGGGCATTTTCGCGACATTATGTACCTTGGCGTCCGAGGCCGGTTCAATACACTATATCCTGAATGCGAGGCAAATGGCACGATTGACGACATAGCACAGCCACACGTGTGCTTGAGTACAGGGCCTTGTTCAGGCGATGACGGGCTTGGATGGTCTACACGCGGAGTGCTGGTGCTGGATGCGGCCTTTAGTGGAATCGTTCACGTTTCTGCTATCATGGTTGTCAAACATCCTCAGAGACCAGATGTCACAGACGAGAAACAGCAAGAGAGTCCTAACCATTCACAACCTTGGTTGGTTCCCGGAGCAGAGCTTGACAGTCCCGAGATGAGAGGAGCGAAGCATGCTGTAGTGCAACAGGTTGCTTACATGAAATCAAAAGGCATCAATGTCAGCCACTGTCTTATTTACGTCTTCGTCGGTGCAGATCTAGTAGTCTGTCGCTTTGACTCTTCACCCAAACCACCAACAATCACACGCCATCCTGTCAACCGCACAAAGATTCTAATAGAAACCATGAACGGAATCGTGAAGGATACGAAAAAAGCACCTGATCTGTTTCGCGGGCTTTTTGCCCCCCATTGGTTTCGACAAGCCGTCAAAGATATGACTAATGGATTCGAGGGGAGCACAGTCTGGGATGAAGGCTCATTACCCTTTATGCTTCCCAACGGGCGAATGTATCACGAGCCGACACGACTACTGATGACCCGAGTGTACGAGAAGATGACCGAGACAGTTGAGGAGGTGTCTCTCACAGCAACGCCTCCTCCTTTCCCAGGTGACGATACCCCGGGTAATCCTGTGACTTTGGTCAGGAAGGCAGATCCTACCAAGGAGCCTGGGGGTATCGTCAGAATCGCACTGATCATTGGGGTAAGTAAGGATGTAGTATGGCCAAAGATTGGTGACTACGAAAAGACTTCGACTATGGCAGCTGGCGAAAAGTCTGTGGTGGAGTATGCGAAGGGCCTTTACGAAAAAGGTGTTATGGACCGCTGCAGTATATGGATCTACATGGGAACTGATGAGAGTGTATTCAAACTCATTGGAGATCCCATCACATTGAAGCCAAAGGAGAGGGGACTACCTCGTTTAAGTGAGCTGGGTGACCCTTCAAAAATGGCAGCAAGCCAGGGGATACCCCCGGATCCATGGGGTGATAAGAGTCTGGAGAAAGACTTCAATTTATCCATTTCGATCCAACCAAAACACCACTTGATGGCCTCGGAGAGTAATTTCCAGGCTATCAAGCAGTACATGAAGAACAAAGCCCAGGACAAGTCCCCCAAGGAGCTGTACGACCAAGCCATGCGCGCGATGCCAATGGCGGCACAGCACATCTTGAAGAGCAACTTCCCAGAGTGTGAAGTCACGGACGAAGGATTCTTCCCCGTTGTTCTTCCTGATGGCACCGAAGCAGCTGACCCCGAAGCTCGTCTCGTTGTGGCGCGTGATCCCAAGCAAGAGCCGGCGAGTATTGTAGCTGCTGTCCACGTCGTTCCTTGTCCCTCTGGCATCCATGGAGAATTCAATATGTACAGCGATAAGACCTGGCTTGAAACACCTGAGATGAAAGCGGCGGACCAGAGATTCTTGGAGCTGTTGAAGAAATGGCATGTCGAGGGTAAATTGTCAAAGGTGGACTGCATGGCGCAGACGATGATGGTCAAGGATGCGACGATTTACAAATTTGTTGACGGGGAGAGGTTTGAGGATTATAGCGAGGAGAGGATGGCACAGTTCTGTTGGGGCTAATGGAGGGCTGGGATAAAAGAATGAATAATAATGATTATAGCGAATTCAATAGTAATTATCTTATATATGCCTATAATTAAATAAATCCTTAGCTGTTCGAACGATGGGCGTACAAAGGATGATGTAGACACATCCCATTATGCCTTTCATAAGCCTGTATGTGATGTTGTACTACTCAACACCGTCTATCAACCAAGCCAGCAGTCCAAGCTTTTACTACGACGGATAATATTCGTCTTGCTATTATCCGTATCTTGAGCTACACTGGATTACCATGCAAAACTCTCCTCAACCAATCTCACGATTACGCCTCTCGTCCCTAGTTCCGTAACTGTAGCTCTGACTTTATCCGCCATACCAGCTGGCCCACAAACAACTACCGTTGTGCCACCCACAGCGCTTCCAAGCTCTTCCGCAAGCGCCTTTTTGAGATCAATACGTTGTCCAACAGAGATTGTAACATCAAAGTCGTTCCACGTCTCTTGGCCATCTGAGGCGAAACCAAGGCGTGGAATAATTGTTCGTACCGCCTCCACGAGTGGCTCAGTCCTCACGCCCCAGAGCAGCTTCTTCTTACCTCCAAGACCTAGCGCACTTGGACTTTGATTGAGATATGATAGCACGACGCTGATACCAACGCCTCCTGCTACACAGATCACGTTGGGGTACTCGATATATGGGGATGAGATTGGGGAAGCTAGTATAGACTGGTGACCGTAAGAGCCTTCAATCAGGACAGGGATACCGCCAGTTGAGTTTGCGGAGGCCGATAAGAGAGAGGTCAAACCACTGTGGCGTCGAACCAAGATGACTAGGCCGGGGACATTTGTGCCGGATGAGTATTGCTCGAGGTCAGTCACGTTTGCAACATTCTTCTCTTCCAAGCTAGAGTTCTCTCTCCCATTTTGGGATTGGGCCTTAGGAGAGCCGACAGGGCGAGTAGAGACAGCCGCTACGGAAAAGGGATGATTCTCCCAGACGCGCCAAGTCAACGTCGGGAAGTACAGGTAGACGTGACCTTCTGCCTGTACTCCAGGAATAGTGATCTGAAGGTAATATTCGTCTATGACCGTGATGATCGCTTTCTTGACGCCGTGCTGCAGCACCCTCATAGGCCTAGCCAGTATGCGGTCGAAGATCCAAAAAGCGAACGTGATCCAAATCCAGGTTTGATATCCCCATTGCCACTCGTATCGATAGAAGATGTGCAACATGCAGCCTATCATTGAAAAAAGGGCGAGGACCACGTGCGAGGCCAGAAAAGCCTCGTATAGCTTCTTTCGGAGTGGGAGGATAGACAGGGGCATTAGAAGAACCAAAGCCAAGGTAGCCACAATGCCCCAGACCCAGTAATCCTCCTTTGCTTCCTTCTCATACGCACCTTCACCCTTCGCGGGGTCTAGGTAGATCTGCAAGTAGATGGCAGAATGCAAGCCCGCCTGCAGCATGCAGATTACAGCGATCCACCGGTGAAGCAGAAGAAAGGTCGAGTAGGACCAGTCAGTGACCCAGAGGAGAAGGCTATTCCGACTCGAGAAGAGAACAGCCAGAGCAAGATTGACGAAGCTCAAAATGCCGACACGGTTGCTGATATATGCCACAAGCTGCTGCTCGACAGAGCTGTACCACGACATGGGGTCTCTGAGTTCGTATCCAACCGATGAAAGGATTATGTTGATGACCCAGATGTACGCGATGAATAGGCCCTGGCCGCGGGTGGGAATAAAGCCAAGTCCGAGGACTGGGACGGCGTGGTAACTTCCGAACAGAGGTGGGTCGACGAAGGTGGCATAGAATTGGGAGATGATGGATTGAGGAATTGGGAGGAATCGGAGGCAGGACAAGGCGATGGGGATAGCTACGCAGGTGGCCATGAGAATGATTCTATCTTTCGGTTTGCCTAGGGGAACGGGATTGTCGCCTGTGTACATACCCATATTTCTCTGTCACAATCTCCATCTTCTCAAAAATATCATCGGCGTTGAAGTTGCTCAGCCATACATCCTCGTCCACGAGGGAAGTCTTGTTAAGCACAGCCATCGAGTCAAGGATGCTCTTCGGCGGGGATGCAGAAACAGAAGATAAGGTAACCTGATACGAGTACTTGGGCGAGGGTTGGGTTTTCAGTCTTCCGACAATATCCATCTCCCAAACCCCCTCAAGAGTCGAGTTCTTCACCTCTGGACAGTAGGTATAGAAACACCACGCCATAGTCTGAAGAAACATATCATTGCTAGCCTTGCACTCTGGTGTTACGGCGGCCATATGCATTGCGCCCATGTCATCATCCATACCGTGGTCATCGTCACATTGAAGAGTCCATCCGTTGACTGTATCGATACATGCGAAGGCGCAGGGGGGATCATACATGGAGATACCGTAGCCGATAAGACCGTATCGTTCGCGGCCAGATATTGACATTGCCCAGGCGCTGAGAGCCACGAGAGCTATAGTTGAGAGGAGCGGTCGCATGGTGGCGGGTAGTAAGGACACTCGGTAGTAGGCAATGGTCAAAAGGGCAAACGTCCCAGGCGGAATTCTTTTGTATATATCCAGATACTCGGGATCTGTGCCGTCGACTGACAAGGATTAGAGAAAGTTTTATCAGGTGAGACCGCTAAGTGCAGGCATCGAGATAAAGTAACCGTGCCATTGGAGTTTTGGCATGATATTTTGTCTCACATGAGAGCCCAGGCACGCCATGGCTTATCATTCTAGGCTATACCAGTAACTCAAGAGAATAATTGAGCAGATATTGACTATTCTGTGGCTTTGTCTGGAACCCTCTAGCCTTGCAGGACCCACTGCTACAGATTTATTGTCAAGAAATAATTGAAGCTTATCTCGGGGAATATTAATCCAGCTTGTTTAAGGCCTTTTTCGTTTAATGTTTTGATACTGCTACCTTTCCATAGGCTAGATTGATTTGACTGTGTGGGTTGACCCCATGCCCAAGTGAAACTCGCTCAAATGCGCGCATTCTCCCGAGTCGTCGGTGGATCCTGCAAGATATAGGACTGGAAATCTCCAATTGAAATGATGAAGATTTGGCACTCATTTTCTATAGAACTGTTCCTTTATCGGTGATATTCTTACATAACCAGGATTTAGTCGTTGCAGGCTACGTTCTAGAATGAGGAACTCAAATTTCATACCACAATCCTAAACAGACGTATTTATGTCTCTACACCTGGGGAGGGAAGGCTAGAAAGAATTGTCCGTCCTGTGCTCGATACAGACGTTAACAGGTCTCTAGCAATTGGACGAGGCCAATCCTTAACTGAGGTCGTATGCGTCCTGAGGTGTGATCTAGTCATCCACCTGTAGCTTTCGCGAAACAATGCCTATCATATTAGAAACCATCACAAGTAGGCTTCGGCATGATACACTGGAGTGTTCAAGACCTGGTAGAGATCTGAGCCTGGAGCAAGAATTCTGGAACCAGATATAGGGGATGAGGTTTGCCTGCAACTTATATATGTCGTTGCAAAAAGATCCACCGCTACTCCGCCATGCGGAGTTTTGCCTTATGTACTGTCTAGGCGGCACTCTTGCTGGTTCAGCTTCACATCCGAACGCCCCGTGCAAAGTATAATGCTTCGTTTCGACTAGAGCGGCAAGTCGTTAGCGAAGCCGTTCTCGAGTGGGTCTGACCTGATCAACCCTTTTCAACAAGCATCCTAGGAGAACATCCATATCTATAATATCACTCAGTTCTGCAGGTGGCAATTCGAAAGGGAGCCACATTCCGACCATTAACTAAGTATCTTCGGACGAGCGTCGACTAAGTAGATCCCACCGCTGGATAACTCGCGCATTCAGAGTAGTGTCACCACTCAATATTACTAGAACCTTGTATATCTAAAGCACTCCGCTTTCGTGCACGGATTCTAGCAATGCTCCGCCCTCACGCCCGGGTTCTAGTAATACTCCGTTTCGGGTTCCATAATGAGAAAGCTGGTAGATACATAGCCGCCAAATAATCAGTTAGCAGACACCTCATTATCCGCCCACCACTGCCAGATCTTAAATATGAGTTTAAAGTTAGTATTACTCATTGATTATACCCAAGTGGTAGACAGTTATGCTCTTGTTAGAACTGCGTTGGTTGTTACAACTGTAATGCTTCTAGTAAAATATTCTAAGCATTACTACCAATAGCGAAATTTAAGGGTTTGCTCTGATTGTTACCTTTAGTTCTGAAAGCCCTTTTCATCCTTAACACGTTTCCGCGCTGGTGTTGTGATTATGGAGTACAAGGCATAAAGTCCGGCGCGAATACGAGATCCTGGATCTAAACTTTAATAGTCCTCGTATCTAGTTTCAGTAGCATAGTAGGTTTTCCAAAGCTGGAAAGATAATATCGTCACTTAGTTAAACATATCTTTCCTTCCACACAAGAATATGTAAAGAAAAAAGATTATAAACTAGGATACATAAAGTATTATAAGTGGAAGGTCATCAACCGGGAGAATTGTGGAAGGGTCGACTACAGACTGGGGCGGTTGCTATTGCTTGTGGCCTTGTTATAAAGACCCAAACCACACAGCACATATCAAAATCATCACACGATAGTGATGGGCGAATGGTTTAGTGGTATAATACTCCCTTAGCAACTTCTCTACGAGATTTTCCTTCTGGGAGTGGTCCAGGGTTCGATTCCCTGTTCGTCCAATTTAGGCGGCTCGATACCGCCATTATCCACTCTTTTTGCCATTCAGAAACCCTTCTCTCAATCAACTCACATAAAGCGGATTTCGTAAATAGCAGATTTTACCCGAATGTCACGTTGACTTTCTCTGTCAGCTCTTCTCAGTGATCTTTGCCATGACCCAATTTCAAGTTTGGGACAAAGGCCCATAGTCGTAAAAACTCTCAACTTTAACATTAAAAGAGCCCACCTGTGGAATCAGCCTTACAGAGATAGGGAAACTACAGCATGATAGTCTGTGGCCAATGAGAAGGTGCAGACTTGTTAACGTCGAGTACGACACCAATCAAAACTGAGCTTTAGCGAACTGCCGTGCCGCAATACGCCTTGCGTGTAGACTGCGGGGGCAGGGCAGACTACTAAAACATCCTGCCGGTAGAGCCACTATCTCTATTGCTACGGAAGGATGCCTGGATGTTCTCAAAGGTTGAATCTAATACCTTCCAATATTCCACTGGCCTCAATTTGACCAGTAACTGAACAGGTCGTCATCATAAGAGACCATGGCACCATACCGATACAGGCCACTGCAGGCTGCAATTGAAGAGATCCGATTTGTGCATCTCTTACCCGGGCTCTTTCGGGACTCCATCAAGATTCGCATCGTCCACTCCCCATTTCCCCCACATCCAGCACCAAAATCTAACTACCACAACCCTTATGTCAACAATCTGAAGGCTTCGGTGCCCCGGCCGTGGTCGGTAGAAGAGACTGAACGTGGCAACCTCATCTTGTTCAATGTGGCTACTGGCGAGACGCATCCGATCGACATTCCCTCGGATGGTGCATCAGAGGATTTCCAGGAGTATCAGCCACGATATGAAGCATTGTCATATGTATGGGGAACCGGCAACATTTCCGAACTTGCCCAAGTGGAATCTGAGCATCCTCAATCGCACCAGGCCCCAACAACTATCGGACTTCGCCCCAACCTCGCCTCAGCACTGCGCCACCTCCGGTCTCCTAACGAGACTCGTGTCTTATGGATAGACGCCATATGCATTAACCAAGATAATATTCCCGAGCGCAACGAACAGGTCAAGAGGATGACCAACATCTACGCTTTCGCCCATCAAGTGGTAGCCTGGCTTGGTGAAGAAGCAGATGACAGCAAACATGCTCTTGCCACACTGCAGCATGTTTCTCAGCAACTCGAGGCGACAAAGGCAGGTCGTGTCATCGCCGCCCCTGGCGCCACGGAGCCTAGGCTATGGAGAAATGACAACGCGCCACACTTTGACCAGCAGACCTGGCAAGCGATTATGCAGTTTGTTCAGCGCGAGTGGTTCTATCGCCTTTGGTGCTGGCAGGAGATCAACCTCGCTGGCCAGGGTCACATGCAGTGTGGGAGTGATAAGATACAGTGGAACGACTTCTGGCTCGCCATACTCTGCCTCAACAACAAAGATACTTCACTAAGCATTAATTTTCGCGAACGATGCCGACATATTGTGTTTCTGAAGTACGGTACGAGAGGTCACTCCATGGCCAATATTCTGGACATTAGTCGAAGTAAAGGTTGCGTCAACCCCAGGGATAAAATATACGGACTCTTGGGTATTACAGCGTCATACTTCAGCTCTAGAATCACGGCTGATTACCTGCGACCCCTCGAGGATGTTTACAAAGAGGCATTTTTGGCTCATCTTGACGTCACAGAACGACTGGAACTGCTCAAACATTGTGATCTAACGAATCGCAAAATCGGGGGTCCATCTTGGGTACCTGACTGGTCCAAGACAGAACTTGCAGCACCGCTTCTCAGCGAGCAACTCTCTTCTGGTATATCCCGAGCATACTTTACCCTCAAAGAGCCAGATATACTTGAGGTCAAGGGAATTCAGCACACCACGGTCAAATCTGTCAGTTATATCGCATCTAAAGTAGAAGAGGAGACGCTGCTCGCAGTCAAAGATTGGTTCCAGGATCTTCCAGCCGGAAATTACTTTACTGGCGAAAGCATGGAGACTGCCTTTGTACTGGCACTCTGTATGGAGCGCACCCGAGAGCGACATCCATATAATCACAACAAAAGCAATTCAGAATGGGTTAAAACGCTGTATAAGATGTTGAGTTTGACCGAAGACTCGCGGGACGATTCGTTCTACTCTGAGAGGGAGACTGCAAACACGATACAAAAGATCCGTGGCCGTCGCTTTTTCACGACCGAAAATGGCCTGATTGGCACTGCACCAGCTTGTACTCAGATCGGTAGGTCGGACTTGACCCTCGTCTAAAAGAGATTAAAATACTGACACTATTAGGCGATTCTATATGCCTTTTACTAGGGACCTACGCTCCCATGGTTCTACGTCCAACCTCTTCGGGAACATTCCAAGTAGTCGGGGAATGTTACGTCTACGGCCTCTCAGACGCAGTTTGCTTTCTTGGCTCATTACCAACGCACTGGAAGGTTATCATCAAGGGAGATGCGCTGGGAAGACCGCTTCAACTGTTCATGAACACGAGGAATGGACAGGAGAAAATGGACGACCCCCGGTTACCGTTACCGCCAGGTTGGGAACGAACAACATACGATAGGCTTCCCGAGGATCCTGCTATCTTTCAGAAATTTCGGAATTTGGAAACGGGTGAAGTCATCAACTATGATCCAAGGTTGACGCCTGAAGAGTTGGAAGCTCGTGGTGTTAAACTACAAACCTTGAAATTAATCTAAGCATTTTCCCATGGTTAATGGTGATAGCGGAGTATACCATTTGATTTAAAAGATTGCTCTAAAATGTACGCGTATTCCATCTGAAATAAATATTTCTTAATGTACAAATATGACAAGGTGGTTCGGCTGATTTATAGGTTGGCAGATGAGCTTATGGAGCCGATACACGTAAGGTTCTATATTGTT
The DNA here is from genome assembly GCA_000966865.1 of Fusarium sp. JS626. Taxonomy (NCBI): domain Eukaryota; kingdom Fungi; phylum Ascomycota; class Sordariomycetes; order Hypocreales; family Nectriaceae; genus Fusarium; species Fusarium sp. JS626. The sequence goes on along the minus strand of JWIV01000059.1, from coordinate 196,565 downwards.
TGGCGAGATGTAGCTTCCTTGAGCTTGACACATAGCATTACACATTGCATAATATCTTATAACACATTCACAACGTAATCCTTGCTACATCCCCCAAGTCGCTCCAGCATCCAATATCGTATACACACTAAGTGATGCAACTCGGGCTTAGCCTTCCAGCTTCTTAAACTTGATCAGGCACGACGATTCCTAGTACACTTTAGTAATTGCCAACGCAAAGATATAAGCGCCAGACGTACCTTGACCTTTGGGAATCTCTCATCGTAAAATGTTTCGACACGAGCCGTGATGGCCGGGCTGGTATTCTCAAACCCAGGGGCTATCGACGTCTGGAACTGTCGGTAAATGGCAGCTGTAAGGGCAGTCATCTCGGCCATTGCCAGGCTGAGTGATGTCATAGTCAGATACAAAAACAACAGATCAGGGGGGCAGTCATCAACTTACTGCATGCCGATGCACATGCGTCCTCCGCTAGAAAATCCCCAGAACCATCGATTCATCTCCGCTGCCTGTGGTCCGAGCCAGCGTTCGGGGTCGAAGACAAGCGCATCTCTGAATACATCTGGATTTCGATGCATAACCCAAGGCGACATTCCCACGACAGTATTGGCGGGGATTGTATAGCCATCGACAGCGATATCAACGTCACAAGACCGGGGCTCTGTGCTTGGTAGCGGGGCGTATAGCCTCAGCGTCTCCTTGATAACGGCTTGAAGATATTCGCAGTGGTCACTCGCTTCGACCTTGGGGTTGCCGTGAGGGTTCAATGAGTCTCCCGATAAGGCCATTACTTCCTCTCTAAGCTTCTCTTGGATCTTCTCGTTACCTGGTAGGGAGAGCGACCAGAGAAGAAACATGAGAGTGTCGCTTGTGGTGTCAATGCCGGCGAGGAAATGATCTGCACATTCAGATGCCATTTGCATATCGCGCATTCCACCCTTTGTCTGACTCTCGTGGTACTTCCAGAGCCGTTCAAGAATCGAAACGTATTCATCTGAGTCCAAAGTCAGTCTGATATTCCCTTCGACTAGAGACATACATACCTGGCTCATTTGTGAGTCCAACCGCATCAACCTCAGCGCGGAAACTCTTGAAAGCCCCCAGCGCATATGCTCGGATGCCAGTATATGTGGTAGGTTGCTGCATTGGCAGCACAGGCTTCACCAGTTGCGCGGTAACGCCAGTCTGCTGATACAGCCACTTGGTGAATGCCTTGAAGTGCACGATGAACCAGGACAACCTGCGACGAGAAGGATGCAGAATATCAGAAATAAGCGCCCGGTGCATCTTGGAACCCCGGATAGCCGCTGTCGCGCCATACTTTCCGTAGACAAACGCAGTGATGTTGTCGAGTGAATAATAATGCAAGGTGCTGAATATCTCGCTAACAAGCTCAGGCTCATTCTCGATCAGATCCAGATATTGCCGAACCTTTCTCTCCACCATCTTTGTCGTCGCGGGCTTCAGCACGGCAGATTTGGAATATGCATGCGAGAGCAACTTCTTCCGGTCGCCGTGCTCCTTGGGCGAGTGGAACGTAAACAGATTCTGCTCACCGTACACATCGAACATGCGGTAAAAGGTAGTTCGGCCAAGTTTACTTCCCGGGCCGTAGATTGTTCGCAGAGCCGCGAGGCTGTTGAAGGACACCTCGTTTGGGCCGATGCGCACCGCCGGGCCATACTTTTGATGCAAATGGTAGATGGTGCGGGTTCGCGTGCCTTTCCAGTCCTCGTAGGCAAGTCTCCATTTTGTGACGGCGAAAAGTTTGGGACCGGGGATGTGCTTGAGGGGACTGAGGATGAGGGGATCTAGGAGGAAGTGCTTGACGAGGAGTGAGGCTGCGACAATCGCTGCGATAGGAACAATAGCCATTATGACGACTGTGTTGGCTCACAACGATATATCACTTGAGATATAACGGAACTGCGATGAAAAAGTACATGGGTGACGGCGTTTATTTAAACACAGAGTTCATTCCAATAAGTTTGCTAAAATTGATATTTCCCTTCCCCGCAGTCTTTGTCGTCGCAGGGCGTAGGTAAGACGGAACATGAAGCGAAAATGCGGGCCTTGATTATAGCTTAAAAACTACTGATAACGACTGGATCAGACTTTATGTTGCTAAAACGCATATCTCGGGCACACGGCGTGAAGACGCCGACGGGTATCGGTCGTGAATGCCGTGCGCCCCTACGCCCTACCTTGATTTTGTTGAATTCTCCTGGCCAGTCAACGTGGAGGAGTTTCTAAGATTTTGTTTCCCCTCATTGCGAAGCTAATTGCGGATGATGGTGAGCGTTGGCGAGTTGTATTGAGTAGGACAAGGGAGGCTGTGGTACCCGACGAAATGCAGTACATTTGAGAATAAGAATAACGGCTGACTGTATGATACTTCTACTCACGCTGTTAAATGGCCGTTTGATTGACAAACATCACACAGAGTTGCAAAAGACGGATAAGACTTGGCGCACAGTAATGGTGAGACGTTATTAAAAAAATAGAATACTTGTTACCTTCTCCATCGGTGTATCATTTTGGAGGCTCACTGTGTAAGATTACAACTTGAGGTTTGGTAGAGAAATACATTGGTTCAGTCAGAATTTATGATATTTAGAAATCACAATGTGGCATAGGGTAAGGGACTTGAAACCTCTGGGATGCGATAAGATACCACGTTATCGTACAGTCGATAAGGGAAATGGTTGACATGTGACAAAGTGAATGCCTTAGTCCAGAACTTTATTGATTAGGGCTTAGGTTAATCACTCTAATGCCTGCCCATCATCATTACTTGGCAATCTTGGATACTACATACGGATGAGGGACTGACATTCTTTTGCCTCGGCAGGTAGGAGTAACTCTGACCCGCTTTATAACGTCACTTTAGCTTGCTTGCTGATATGTCCACCAATTGTTTTTTCAATCAGAGATGACGGAGCGTAATTGGGCGGGGTCAATTGAATGCCTACTATAGTAAAATGTCAACCCCGCGGTACATCTTGACAGCTTCATCCTGACCAAGGAATCTTCGAGGGATTGACGAGCTGTCATTGAGTCGACTGGACTGAGACCGTTAATATTGGCTTTAATTATTAGTTCTCGCCATCCGTGATATTTCCGCATTTCTCTTTTAAACTCAAGGTTGTAAGAAAGTAGCTATCAGATAAAGCTCATCTCGACATGTGTCACGGCTAAAAACAAGCTTTATCGCAGATCGGCGATTTCAGGTACGGCCCCAAACGCACGGTTTCATTTGACAACAAAGCTCTTTCACCAGCACGCGACGTCCCGTCAAGCAATTGAGCTACGAAGGAAAAGGAAAGTCAACGCTCGACTCCAGGGATTGATAGGGCAAAAATCAGGGAAACGCCTGGGGTCCTCCCAGGATCAGTTACGTAACCACTGCATCACCATCACGAAAAGCATGTGGGACAAAGAAGTGGCTGAACCATCCATTGCATTCGCCACAGAGTGCGTGGAGCATAATGTGTAACAACCGTCTCAATTCAGTAGAAAACAGGGATGGTCGTTTGGTTGCTTTTTTTTTTTCTTACCCACGTCGTCATAGATGTCATTTAGCCAAAGTGACGAACGATGACAGCATTAGCCACGATGGATGCTGAGGATCAACGCAGCTTGGGGTAGCTCACGGTAGCTAAAACCAGCTCGCGCCCCCTCCCATCGTGGCTTGTTACACCATCAACTCAACGACCTCTCATACTTTGAACATACTTTGAATTTAACAACCAATCCATCATACATTTATCCAAACAACTTAATAATTACCATCAACATGGCTTCCGAACTCCCCGATAACGCCCTCAGCAAGCTCGCCTCCTCTGTCAAGAACATTGTCACCGGCGTGCCTCTCGAGGACAATGACGTCGATATGAAGGAGACCAAGGTTGACAAGACCGTGGCCAAGTCTGCCGATAAGACCAAGACTCTCGACAAGACTGTGGATAAGACCGTCGAGGTCGACGACCACGCCACAGTACACAAGGAGAAGACCGCTCCTGTGGTGCACGAGGATGTCAAGTCCCACGAGCATGAGAAGGTTGACACTGAGGTCGACCATGAGATCCACCAGGACCACTACCACACCACCATTCAGCCCGTAAAGGACAAGAACGTCCTCCCTACCAAGCATGTCTACCAGGAGAACGAGGCTGAGCGGGAGATTGACCACCGAGATGACGAGGCCAAGAAGGCCGCTGAGGCCGAGGCTGCCAGAATCCGCAACGAGAAGGTTGTCGAGGGCACTACCCACTCAAAGGAGATTGCTCCTACACATGAGAACCAACACATTCACCAGTAAGTCATCTGCATCCACGCGCAATAGCATCTGCTCACACACCACAGCCACATCCACGAGACGATCCAGCCCGTCATCGAGAGAGAAACGGTCCAACAAAAGGTCGTCCACACAACAAACCATATCCACGAGACTGAGCACCTTAAGGACCAGCACCACGAAGCCACCGTCGCTCCCGCGATCTCAATGAACGACTTCAAGAAGGATACTGGCGCTGCCGCAGTTACAGAGGATATTGAGTTTCCCGTTTCGGAGGTCAGCAAGGGTGTCGCAGTGCACGCCAAGAAGAGGGAGGTGGCGCAGGCAAACGTGGACGCTGAGGATTCTAAAGTTGGTAAGTCGGCCAAGTTGATGGAATCTTAAAAATGTCCCGCAAATAATAATATTTACTTAGAATCTATCTAGTGAAAAGGAAGCGAGGGTCTGATTGTTCCGTGATTGATTGCAAGTGTACCTGTCACAAATAGCGCAATCTTCTGTACTCATGAATTATGTTTTGGAATGGTTGATGGCGGCGTTATTTGGATATAATATCCTACTCATGTAATGGCTTGAGACGGATGTAATACTAGATACCTTAAAATATCACTTCTTTACCTATGACGTCACGTTTGAAATTCACATTGACACATGTGAAAGTTTGCTACAAGCACAATACTTTTATAAAGAAACAGAACCATAACCAGGTAAGCCCTGGCATCATCTTGTAACCACTACCTGTCAATCAGATGGGCTTTCTTCCCCAAACCACCTTCTGCCTATAATACGAATGAATCTTTGGCGACCGGATATCACGCTTCAAATGAGCGACAAAGACAGTAATCTCTCCCTCCGTCCATCCCAAGGAAGTCGCCATATGCAGCACCGTTCCCTTGGCATCTTGTTCGAAGGCGGCCTGCGTATACTGTCCGATGCTCCGCTGCTTTGGATCCTTAGGCCACCCGCCAACTGGGTTCTATCAATATGTTAGTCCCTGGTATCATAACGGTAGAATGAAGCAAACCTTGAAGTCTCTTTCTTCAATTTCAACAAATCCAGCTTCTCGCATCGCGGCCTTCTGTATGCCCTCCTCAAAGATGGTGAAAGGTCGACCGAGCTTGTGTCCGCCCTCGACAAAGAATTTCTCCCACTGACTCAACGCACTTCCTTCACGAACTGTGCCGTCATCGCTCTCAACGCGGGAACCTGGCTCGTAGCTCTCCACGTAACTTCCCGGCTTCAGGCTTTTATATGCTTGCTTGAAGAGGGCTGCCCAGTCTACTATGCTGCCGACTAACCAGCGTATGTGAACGTAGTCGAGGGACGCGGAGGCGAAGGACCATTCTTGGGTGCAGTCATCTATCTGGCTGGCAAGGGATTAGCAGAAAGCTTACGAGACACTTGGGAATTGTGGAACTCACAACTCAAGGTTTGGTGGTATCCAAGTTGGTTGGATGGGTGCAAGGTCAGTCCCAACAACCGAGGCATTGGGAAACATATCAGCGAATTCCCTGTGATTGGCATAAGCTTTCGTATCTTATCAGTCGACTCTAGAGAGCTTACATAGCCCATATTCCTGACTGTATGTTAAAACCATGATGGTAATTGTTAGGGTTCAGTGCACATACCTGTGCCAGTTCCAATGTCTACTGCCGCCTTGTTGAGTGTCTTAGCTTGTAAACTAAGTAAATGGGTGGATTTGAGGCCATACCTGGATATCCGTTGAAATGGGTGCCAAGTAGAGATTATCGCCCAGTAGCAGCGTAAGCACATGATGGCTAGACAAGGTATGGTCAGCCGAACTCTTGTTTTGTTCAACAAACTCACTTGATGTCCATTGCCTCCTGCTGAAGATCATCGATGGGGCCCCTTGACAGTTAATTGTTAGTGGTTTGGATCTCGTTCATACAACTTTGAACACACCAGTAGTCGGTATTACCCCGCTCACTCTGGTACGACCTGCCGTGAAGCGTCCTGTACTGGAGGATACTAGAAGCCAGGGATGCAGTTGAGCTAGCATTATCAGACAGGGTCGAGTCAGTATCGTCTGGTGCATCGTCTTCCTAAGTAACACGACGAGTAAGTCTTGTTCTGGGTGCTTGAATGTTGTCTCGCTTACCTCGGTTAGCTGTATCCAATGTTGAGGTGGAAGGAGGCCAGTGGCGGTTTGCGGGCGACTGGTTTTAGAGGAACCAGGGGACGTCGGATTAGAAAGTCCACGACGGGTGGCTTCATCGGATGGAGAGGTAGACATCGTGATCAGCTGGACTATAGTTGAGGATAAAGTGTTGTGAAAATAAAGGCGCAGGTGACATTGAGTGTTATTTATTTAATGTCTCAAGCGGGGAGAAGTGTCCTTCTACCCTCTCCGGTTCCATATATTCCACCAAGGGAAGGAGTGGTATTGTTGTTACATTGTTGGTTGTGGTGTGTTCAACCAACATCAAGTTTCCACGGCGTGTCGGCCAATTATGCTTGGTATAGACTCTTGGCAGCCGGGATCATGTTGTTGTGCATGCCGCGGGACTGAGCCGATGCATATCGCTCTTAGAAGCGTCCACCTGATGGCATGGCATTATGCAAAAAAAGTCCGATTTCTTCTAATCACCAAATCCTAGCTACCATAAAGTAAAAGGATTGTGTATGTAGTAAAATCTTTATCGACACAGCAGTGAGGTGTGCACTATTGTTCTTGTAGAAATAGCATTGCGATTGTGATTCATCATAGGGACAACTTATTTATGGTGATTTGCTCTTTTGTGACGACAGCGGTGTCATATCATGGATGTCGGACCAACGAATAGGCAACGATTCCTACTTAGTCGGGTTTAGCCAACATGTAAATAAGGAAACCAATATTACAGTCCCAATACATAACAACAGGCAATTCACTAAACAAATGACCTTTTAGCTCATGTGATCATTGATACAAAGGTCACAACAGCTACTATGATCAAATCTATTTTGATAATGTAATAATGAATTCGGACAGGAGGACAGAACAAGTAGAGAAAATCCTCCAAAACTAGGCATTTCAAGTGAAATAAACATAAAATTTTGGGGATAAGTAATGAATCCCAGAAAATGTGCCCAGGGCAAGGGTAGTCGGTGGGTTTCCTACTAACCAAAGGTCCCTAATCTTCCGGTCCGCATCAGCAGTGAATTGTACAATGCGTCGGTACGAGTAATACACATAGAAAAAACGAAATGGATCTGTGGTAGGATATAGTATCTGTCTTATCATCCGCTTGGTAGGATCTTGTCTCTCTGCAAGCAGTTGTTAAGTCCTTACTAGATGGCTGGTCGAAAAAGAAGTGTGAGCAAAGTGAATAAGCAAATAAGCTTGAATCAGATACTGGGATCGATGAACTTGTTTATCCAATCGGCAGGCACTGAAATTGAGATAAGCGAAGCTAATGGAAAAAGAATCAAGCCTAAGCCTTGTGAAGTGTCAGTAGTTCTGGCCGACTTTGAAACGATTGAAGATAGCCTAGCCACTAAAGTAAACGAGAACTGACTCTGGCAGAATAGATAACAGACCCCCTTTCAAGATTTAATATAGTCCCCTACTCTAGAATTCTTATTCTTTCTTCCATTCCTCCAACTACAGTCATTGTTGTCCAACCACACTCGTTTAAGATGATTTCCAAGACGTTCGTTACCGCTTTCGTAGCGACTTGCCTTATGGCTGGCTCCACCGCCAGTCCATGCAAAGTCAGCTCTAGGACAACTGAAGCGTCTACCATCGCAGGTGCTTCAACCACAATCGCCTCTGTCGAGACTACAGCAACCGCAGAGACCACCGCAGTCACCGAGGAGACTTCCAGTACTGGCGATGATACCACCACCACTGCTCTTTCCAGCATTGCACTTTCGACGACTGAGCAGTTGAGCGTCACCGTCACCGCGTCCGAGAGCAGTGCTACGACTACGACCCTTATCTCGTCTAGCGAAGGGCCTTCAGTGGCAGAGTCGACATCTACTGAGGCCGAGAGTACCGTGACTAGCAATGAACCTGTCGCGACGACCACCGATGGCACAACCACTGAAGCTGCTACCACCACTGAGGCTCCCACCACTACCACGGCGGAAGCCCCTTCTGGTCCAACATTCATCGTCAATACCGGTTTCGAAGACTCGTCTGAGTCAGTTTCACCCTGGTCGCTGTATACTCCCTTCTCAACGACCAGCCTGGCCCTTGACCCTGACATCGCCCACGACGGCCAAAACTCCGCCCGTCTCACCTTCTCCGGGTCAAGCCAGAATGCCGTCCAGCAACAACTCCAAGGCCCCATCACGGCTGGCGTGACGTATGCCGTGTCCGCCTGGATTCAAACCAACACCGGATGTTTCTTAACATACCTCTAGTGCGAATACCTGGGAGATGAATACGTGGATGGTGCAAGCTTCGTGCTTGACCCTACCATCGTAAACCAGTGGCGGCAAATTACGGGCACTTGTACCTTTACTCAAGGCCAGATAGATGCTGGCGATCTTTATGTGCTGGTGGGCTTTGGCTGTCAGGGTAATACCAATGCCCATGTGGACACTGTGAGCTTTACCATACAGTAGGGAGGAGGTTATTTGAGATCCACTTATAATACAATACAACAGCGGCTTACCCTTTTAAAAGACTTGTGTACATAAGTTTATATAGACCATATTGTTGTCTTGATGTTCTCATTGGTCGAAGGTTTCATTTTCTAGTTGTTTTATATCAACATGGCCATGCAGACCCTCTGCCACAATCATACTTAGAACCAGGTCTTGTTGGAATTTCGTTTCGATCAGTGACTATTAATTAATCATCTATTACCCACCCAAGCAACACAAGCAACCGCCGCCCCAGCAGCAACCGCACCTAAAATCAACATCTGCAGTCCTTCAATGAAGCACGTCCTGAACTTCGCATCCTTGGCCAATATCCAGCTCTTGCCCGCCCCGAAAGCAAATAACACCATCAAGCAAAGACAGAAACTCCACCGCAGACCCAAACCCACGGTGCTGGTGAAGAAGTACGGGAGAAGAGGGATGATTCCACCGATGGCGTAGCCGAGTGATATTGAGAGTCCAGATATGATGGGTGATTGTGGAGAAGGCTGCGTTGTGGATGGGTCTTTGTAGGTTTGCAGTCGTGATACCATCCGTTGCACATCAGCTGGTTCGCTTGACATGTTGTTGAGAAATGTTGTTACCATCGAACTGGGAAGATGTAACGGCTCAAGGTGTTGTCTCACCAACTCTTCCGCTAACACTTGTGCTTTCTCCGACTGCTCAACCATTGAGTCGCTTTCACTAATCCTCTCATCCTCATTATGTCTTTGTTCCACATCCAACTTATTTTGGCATGGAATGCATTGGTCGCGCGCGGCGAGATATCCTCCAATTCCCATACTGATGCTACCTGCGCATAATTCCGCCAGCCCACCTGTTATCACTGTGTCTGTTTTGCCCAGGGAGCTCAGCCCTGCTGTGAGGGCGAATGGAACGGTTAAGCCATCGGAGAAACCGAGTGTGAAGTCGGAGAGGAAGCGTTTTGAAGCAGACATGATGAGTGGTTTGTGGCTTTAGAGGTTTGGCATGATGCAAGTCAAGCAATAACAAAACGGGCTGATTAAAAGGCCTTAATGGGAAAAGTAGAAATGAGAGGCGAATTTTCTACACGTGCCGGTCTCATTGCATTAAACCCCATGACGGATCTCGGTGACAGGGTAGTATATCGCACGGCAATATCCTGCCGACGTAGCACAAATATGTCGATGGAGGAGTGATCTGCAAAAGTCCCAAGGAGCACATGGGATGAGGTTGCATTGTCATAGGTGCAATCATACCCAATTAGCGCAAGCCAAAGCAAGAGTAATGTGCTAGTTTTGATTGGCTTGTCCCTGGAATTTAGTGGTCTTTAGTGTCCGCGGCATTCAAAAGATCCCTGTGGCTGGGAAACTCTGAGATCGTTCGGCCCGCTTCTTGGCGATTTATTGCCGATGCTGGTCGCGTGGGATTGTAGATTTCATTGCGCAAGGGAGTCAAATTCTTAGCGAATAATTGGATGAATTGATATTTCAAAGCGATCTAGTAATCTGTGCTATCTACGGTTCAATCCTATCAACTATTCACCAGTGCCTAAACGATCTACTTCTTGACAGGCTCATAGCCCTTGGGAGGGTTCAGTCCATCATCAACCTCAATAGTATCCTTGTAATAGCTAGGCGCCTCACTCTTACGCCACTCCTTTCGAATAGGCCCGAAGATCTTACGTCCAGAGAAACTATGCTCAAGGTCCAAGTTTGGCGCAGCATACTGCTGGTTTCCTCCACCAGTGTTAAAAGGCCCAGCGTAAGAAACATTCCAGAAATAGTGATCCAGCTTGTGAGACTTCCACTTTCGTAGCTTGTCACCGGTCTTTTGGGCCACGAATTTGAAGACATTGGCGCCAACGTCCCAGCGACCAAGCGTGTCGAGACCCCAGTTGGCTTGTACGGTGGCAAGCTCTGAGTAGTGGTTGTAGAAGCTGTCATCCGTGGTACCGACGAGATGCTTGGGGACAGCATCGCCGAGTAGAATACCGAGGATGTGGTTTTGGCGCGCGTACGTCTCGTTCTCGTCCCAAGTGATCAGAACAAGCGTGTTTTCCATAAAGTGCTTATCGTTCAGAAGAGGCTCGACAAACTTGCGCGCCCACTCTCCAGCGACAGTAACAGAGGTATCATGCCCATCCGAGGTCATGTTGGGAGTGATGAACATCCACTGCGGAAGTTTATTCTCCTTGAGATCCCTGTGGAACATAGAACTCTCGGTATCAACAAGAGAAAGATTCTTGATCTGCGAAAGGCGTTGCTCAGAGGTGGCGACGCTGTCATGTAGAACGGCGGGGTTGTGCTTTCGCACGTAGTCATTCGCGCCGTTCTTGTGGTTCACCCAAGCGAAGCCTTCAAAGCCGGAGTAGGGCTGGTCTTCTTGGTACAGACCCCAGGAGATACCGCGATGCTCAAGCAGATCAATTACGGTAGAGACATTGCGCGGGTTGCGGTTGAAGGCGTCGTTCTGCATGCCAAAATAGTCTCCTGCGATGGCGGCCATGTAGTTTGGTTCTGAAGGGTGTGTGACGCCAAAGTAATTGGAGAGAGTGACGCCCTTTGAACGGAACCAAGAGAAGTTTGCTGTAATTGGTAGTTAGTTCATGGTTTTTTTTGATTAATCTCATTTCTGGGCTTAACTCACGATCGCCAAATGCCTTTTCGTAGTTCTCATTCTCAAAATAAATGATGGCAATGCGGTCAAACGCCTTGCCCTTCACCTTTGAGGTTGGGCTGCTGGTCTTGGCTGTGGCAGCTGCGGCGGCCACTTCAGCGGTCCCAGTAGCTGTGTACTTTGTCTCCCAGCCTGTTTTGTCGTCTTTGACATGGCCGAGAGCAAGGCCAGCGACGGCCAAGACGGTAACAACTTGGAACAACATATTGTCTGAATTTTATCTCAAGCTGAGGTGTGTGCAACTATAGACAGACACTCGCTGATGAATTTGCGGCTTATACTCGAACATGTTATACTCCCGAGTAATAACTAATAACCCAGCACACGTATGCACCGGATATCGTGCCGCATCTTCTCCACCCCTCGGTCAACATAAAATCCCTGGTACAGATCAAAAGGGAAGTCACTTGCAAAAGTCCAGGGGGCCAATTTAGGAAGGACAATACCAATGGAGGACAAATACAGGGCACGTGGAAGTTTGCAGACGGCTTGAAGGGTGTCGTGCTCGTGTGCCGACATATCCGGGGCTGGCAAGCGAGCTGTGGCGATTGTGGAATCCTTGTATTTTAGTGGTTACCACTTAAAGTGGAACAGGAACACCTTGATGATGGGATGCTTGTAGGAGTGAAGGGGCATTTGTTTGTAAACGAAACATCTCAACGGCTTTCGCAGTAATTAAAAATCATGGCTCAAGAGTCGGAGCCCATGTCTTCCAGCGATGGTGGCTCTGAGTATTCAAATACATGGGTTGTTCGCGACAAAGAAGCCTTGATGTCTGAGCCAGAACTGACGGTATCACCAAAGCCTCAAACTCGGACAGGGAAATGGTTGAGACTCATGACAGCTGTCGCATGCGTTATTTCAATATTTTGTCTTGCTGCAGTCACTCTCAGTCAACAAGTCGCATCACCAGCCAAAACCGAAAGTCAAATAAACCATCCTCAGCCAGCAAAGCCACCTTCAATACCTGAGGTCATTAAGCACAAAGATGATATCCCTACAACACCGCAACTTCGCGATGCAGACGAGTATATACTCTCACCCTCATGGGACTACAACGCACCTCCAGCTACAAGAGAGTATTTCTGGACCATTGACACCGCGACACTCAACCCAGATGGAGTCTACAGGCCTATGCTGCTCATCAACAACAAATATCCAGGACCACTGGTAGAGTGCAATGAAGGCGATACAATTGTTGTTCATGTCGAGAATCGCGCTTCTAATTCAACTGCGATACATTTCCATGGCATGTTCCAAAATGGGACCAATAATATGGATGGCACGGTTGGCGTCACCCAGTGTCCTATTGCACCAAATTCGACCTTTACGTACACATTCCACGTCGATGGTCAACATGGGACGTACTACTATCATGGACATCATAGCGCGCAGGCATCTGACGGCTTACTCGGCCCAATGGTCGTCCATTCGCGAAAAGAGAAAGACTTGCAAACTCTAGACTACTCATCTGACAGAGTTGTGATGGTTCAGGACCACTATCACAATCTCACTTCCGAGCTTCTGATGGAATATCTCGCTCCCGATCAAGAAAACAACGAGCCTGTTCCAGACAATGGTCTTATCAACGGCCGCGGTGTCCGCGATTGCGCCGACTTTGCAGGCTGGCCGTGTAACACCACAGATATTGCACTGCCAAATATCGACTTACCAGCTGGTCAACGGCATAGACTGCGCTTCATCAATGTTGGAGCGTTCGCCGAGTTTCAGATACAGATTGACGAGCATCCTTTCTACGTTACTGAAGTCGACGGCACGGATGTCCACCCAGAGCCAATTCATCGTTTGAATATCTTACCCGCACAACGGTACAGCATCGTTCTAGAAACTAACGTCACTTCCAGTTCGGTATTTTGGATGAGGGCTCGCATGGTGACGCATTGCTTCAAGAATGAGAACGAACGGCTGCAGGCTGAGACAAGAGCCATTATTCGATATTCGGGTCAAGACAAGCAATTGGCCTTAAAGGAACCTACCAGCAAAGAATGGCCGGATGCCATTGAGGTCATCTGCAGAGATCTGAACACCAGCGCACTTCGACCAGTTGAGGCTATCTCGCCACCTCCAGCAGATGAAACAATGATCTTGCGCGCCAACTTTGAGATCGGCGACTGGCGCTTAGCAAGAGGTTTCTTCAATGACTCAACATGGCACCCAAATACAACATATCCTTCTCTACACCGGTTTCTCGATTCTGGTGTACACAGCACTTCTGCAAATAATCCAATCGCCGTCAATGGACTATCATTCGACCGCAGACGGGAATTAGTGCTAGAAACAAACGGCGTGAGGACGATTGACATCTCCATCAACAATTTCGACGACGGCGCTCATCCTTTCCATTTACATGGCCACAAGTTTTTTGTCTTGCTGCAAGGTAGAGACGGATACCCACCTAGCCCGTCTGAGCTGCCGAAATATCTCGAAAAGCACGGGCTGTTGGAGAACCCGCTCCGGAGGGATACACTCACTGTGGAGGGCTACGCTTGGGCTGTTATTCGTGTTGTGCTTGATAATCCTGGCTTGTGGGCTTTTCATTGTCATAATCTTTGGCATGCTGAGTCTGGGATGGTAATGCAGATGTTGGTGCAACCCGAGGTTATTAGGAAGTGGACGGTTGGTGAGGAGAATCGGGAGATGTGTACATTGGAGGGTGTGACGGCTGGTATGAGGCCCGATGATAGTATTTGGTTTGGGCAGTTCAAATAATGGAATTTATTACCTGTGGATAATCGAACAAGTGTAAGGTCAAGATAAGAACTATAAGCGAAGTTATAACTCGCCAAGTGACAGTGTGGAAACTGGATAATTATTATTCCTTAAACACTGCGCCCGTCGTTTGACTTGGCCGAATACGCCAGCTCTCTTAAACTTTCCGAGTCCTCGCAACTCGAGCTCATCATATTCTTAATCTTTACCCTCCGGCTCTCTCGTGCCTCCCCAGCCTCCCAATTGTTCTGCTCGCCAATCTCATTCAACCTCGTCCGCGATCGCCAGAGGCCTCTCTCTTCCAGCAACGCCTTGCACGCCGCCCAGGACGTCACAGCGTAGATAACCGCGTTCCAGAAGCCCTGCAGGGGAAGCACCGTTGCGCTCATGAACTGCAGCGGCTTGCTGACCTCGTTGGGATGGATGTGGGAGTACATGCGGTTTGCGCTGGATGGGATCCATGTTGTTAGGATTACGCCGAAGAAGAGCATGGCTACTTTGGTGTATGCCCAGGCGGCTCTGTAGACGTCGTTGCTGGCACGGATGTGAGGACGGGAGACATCCGATCGAGGAACGTTTGTGGTCGTGTGAGTAATCGGTGCGCTATGCTGCTCGTCGTAGGGCCTCATATCGTCTGCGTCTGCGTGAACAAAGGCTTGGTGGCCCATGGCCTGGAGCTGTATTGTGTTTGCTTGGTCTGCAGCCTCCGAGGTGACGGTCACTGTAGTCTTGACATTGTGGATGGTGCTCTGGTTCGTGTATGAAAGACCACCTGAGCCTGAGCCTTGCGCTTTGAGCAGCTCTTGTCGTTTTCGATAGATCGTGCCGCCGGATCGAAGGTAGATTGCAAGAGTAATAGCAATGATCACCCTACTTCCAAGTCAGTATTACTCAGACATTGCCC
Source organism: Fusarium sp. JS626 (assembly GCA_000966865.1). NCBI lineage: Eukaryota > Fungi > Ascomycota > Sordariomycetes > Hypocreales > Nectriaceae > Fusarium > Fusarium sp. JS626. The sequence goes on along the minus strand of JWIV01000059.1, from coordinate 181,383 downwards.
AGGCTCGGCTTACCAAATTGGTCCGTAGAAGGTCGCAATGCGCAACGAGTCCCATTCTGGAGTGATCCAGCACCATTGCACAGCACTACCATATACTCGCACTCCTTCACTGTTCTTGATAAAGAGGAAGATGAAGGCCGGGAGGAATGGTATTCCGTAGCACGATATCAAATAGGGAATTTCCATCTTGCGTAGTCTTTGTGCATCGAATCGGTGGTAGAAAGCAAGATAGACGTTGATGGCCATAGCAAGTGTCCACAACGCATCAGCTCCGACGAATCTATTGCGAATAGTCAATACCATGGAGCTTCTAGATATATACCTGTTACGTACGTATGTAGTAGAAACGCTTGTGTCTGGCACCCAGCCCCTCCAGGTGAGTCGATAAACGAGTCGGCCATGATGAAGCAGATGCTGGCCATGATGTTGCCAAACGAAGCGTAGAATACCAGCCGATTGATGGGCTTGTGGAAGGCATCGCATAGAAAAAAGGTGGTTATGATAAAGAGGCAGCCTACCAGCGATAGCACTGAGCAGACCTGCTGAATGATGGTGATGAGCTTCACATCACCGACCGTCAGTCCCAGTTCCATACTGAAGGATCAGTGCTAGAAGCAGTAGTATGGGGGAATGGTTTTGGAACAGGCAAGAAATCTAGCATATATCCCTAAAAGGATTTCTTACGGGAGTTTAGAAAAAATGAAAGACATTCTTGTTATTGTTTTATGTATAGAAGAGGTATTCAAACCCCTGGCACGTGCACTTTTCCAAACCCTTTGATCTACGACAAGGGAACCCGGAGGCGTGGGTCGTGATCTTCAAGGGGAAACCAACAAGTTGGTTGATGTGACCATCCTGAGCCCGTCTCAGTTTCCACCGGACACGATGGGAACGACGTTGATTAGGGCTGCAACTCGCAACTGCGGGGAGGGAAATACCGGGGATGTGAGACACCGGCAGATCTTTAGCGCACATGATGGAGTACTGCAGCCACTGGGCAAGGTCCAGCCGAATTACATGTTGGATGTACCAAGCGTTCATCTTTTGGACCATAGATTCAGGGCTCATTTAGAACAAACGGTAAGCATCTGCAGATCGTGACCTCGGCTCTTGCTGAATCGGAAAGGTAGCACGGGTCTATGATAGAGTGAGGCAGTTATTTATGGTATATAGCGTGGAGAATATGGTCGAGGGTGGGTTCTCGCGCTTCAGCTCACGGTATCTGCATCTCCAATAGTGACGAGTTGATACATGTATTGCGCCTGAATTGTACAGGAATTCAATTCAACCTGTAAATCTTTAGGGCTGTAATTTGAGGGATCGACATTCATGCCTCCACGATTCATGACATGCAAATTATTACCAGGGGCTAAAGAAGAGAAAAGACCTCAGACAAATTGGAGACCCCAATAGCCGTTACCCGGCTACCCCGTTGTGCTAATGATGGGCGACGGTGCCGTCGATCAATGGGGCTGTCATGCAGATGAGTGACTTCCCCGGTAGTGCTGAACATCGCTGATACAGCTAACATGTTTATGTTACGTGATCGTAGTACATTCAAGTCTACCTCACTATCTCGATCGTATGGTGCCTTCCTCTTTTTCTAGTGACACCCGAGCCTGTAAAGCACTGTGAAATTAATAGGCAAGCACTATTTCGCTGGTGCTGAGACTCTACCAACCCCATTTATGCTTGATCTGCAAATGCGAAACCCCATCTTGACTCTTTCTGGAAGGTCACAAATGCCGCTTACGCCCCAACTGCCACAGCTAGTTCTAGCTTACACACAGTGAAAGTGAATAATTTCTCATACCTTGTTTGTGGCGCTGCAAGCGCTGACGTGACGGACAAGTCGCTCCGGGACTGCACAGCATCCTTGTTGGGGAATCAACCCTGGTAGTAAGCATAGCAAGCTTCCCCTGAATGAAGATATTATTGTTGTTCCTGCGTGACCTGGACTACCTCGGCTGCTTGAAGTCCCAGCCTTGTTTTTGGTTGGTAAGTAACACCTGGTAGTACCGTTTAATACCATCAATCACTAAGCGAGGCTGGTTATCATGTTACCAGCTCAATAGCTCTATTTGCCGATGAGACTGATATTTCAGCGGGTTTTACTTTGTCCGAGGTTATAATAGATAACTGAATGGCATAATGTATTCGGTCTTACCATTGTACTGCATGTGCTAACTATACGATACGAATTAGACCAGACGTTGCTATTAGCCTAACCCTTCTTCCGTCGGGCAGAAAGGCTTTTCGGAGATTTGTTTTGTATGATAATCCTAATGTCACAAAGAGCTTTGAGATTCTTCAAGTAGTCGACCAAGGCTACAGACTAATTAACAAACAAGCTTTGTGCTCTCTTGGCGTGCATCTCTATGTCAGGCTAAGGAGCCCCAGAATTCGACATGCCAAGGCCTTAGCGATCAACACCCGGGGTCACGGTATCGTATAGAGTGGTCCGCGATTAGAAGCTATTTTCCTTTTGTTGGCTTATTTCAGCCCACACCTTGAGCACATATTTCCTCTGATTAACAGAGCTTGTACTTTTTCGTTAAAACAATACACATTACCGTCTGTGCGGGACAAAGGTTGGTGCAAACTTGCAATAAGTGACTGAGTAATTACAATACTTAGTTCTTCTTGCACTGGTCCTCCGTGAGAGATTCATCCCTTAGCTGAAACCACTTCTTGTTCGTTTCCGCAAATACTGCCATGTTCTTCTTCCCGGGTTTGTAAAGAGGCCAAGTGACTCCCTTGCCATCACGCGGACTCTTCTTTGGGTCCTGGGCGAAGGATAGCCAGAGACCTATCAAATAAAACATTAGTTGAGTATTGACCAGACAATGCTGGTAACTTACTTTGCATGCCCTCAGCAACCTGCCACTCGTACTCGGTCGAGTTACCACGGTACTCGTAGTGCGTGCCGAACAGAAGGGGAAGCTCCGCTGCAATACATGTTAGAAGGATAAATTAGGTCCATAGTGACTGAACGTACCGCTGTGGGTGGCTCCGATCCAAGGTAGAGGTGAGATGTTGGAAAAGTTGCCAGTGTAGTAGTATCGGTAGGTGGGATATCCGTACTTTGCTCGAGCACTGCCACGAATCTTAGTTACTGGTTTGTTGCATGGTCATCTTCTAGACCTACCTGACTTCTGCAGCAACGGGACAGACAATGGCATTCAGCCCAATGGCAGTCTGAGCGGCAGATTGTCCACTCTCGTTATAGGCACCGAAACCAGCACCCTCATTGGCATTGTTACCGAAGATCCAAGGCTATCAGGTGCATCAGCAAATGTTCCTTCAGAAAGGGAAAAAGAAAGAAAAATAGAAAGATAGTGACATACAACTTTTGTAACCAAGCCTCGGGAAAGACGATCAGTAGTGTTGGAGAAAGCTGTTGCGTTATCCCCAACTGGAGTGAAGGATATGGTCGAAGTTTCAGAGTAAACCTTCTGCAATACCGAAGCATCAACCTTCTGCATACAGCTGAGTTGTTTACCCTCGGAAAGCTTTCCACACCCAACCTTGCTGGAAAGGGTGTCAAAGTCGGAGTGGTTTCCATAGGCTTTCACCAACATGGCCGGAGCCCCCGAGTCGGAGATCAAGCCCTTGACAATCAAGTTCTTTGGATAAGAGTACCCGTACATCCCAACTGAGCCAGCACCAGCAGACTGGCCCCAAAGGACCATTTGATCGGGGTCTCCACCGAAGGCGAGAATGTTGTCTCTCGTCCACTCAACCACCATGCGCTGATCAAGTAACCCGACATTTTGATACGCAGCTTGGGCGTTAGGGAATCCAAACAGGTTGACTCGATAATTCATGGTGACAACGATGTGAGACTGAGTCCTCTGGATCCACTTGTCTGGTATCTTGTACAGCGAATCTGCACCACCGCCGGTGAAGCCACCACCAGGAATGTAGATGAAGACGGGGAGACGCTTGGATGTTGGTCGCGCAGGCGTATACACGTTGAGATACAAGCAATCCTCAGAATCTCCACCATTGATAAGAAACTGTGTCATGTGTTCTGTGTATACCGTAGGGTTCTTGCTTATGGCCTGTTTGCACGACGGCGCGTACTTCTTAGCTGAGATGTGGCCCGCATATTTCTTGCGCTGGGGTGGTTGGAAGCGGAGCTGCTTGAGGGGTGGTTCGGCGAAGGGGACTCCCAGAAACTGTCGAACATCAGGAGCTGTTGAGTTGATGAAGCCTGTGAGTTCTCCGCTTGTCGTCTTGATAGTCAAGGAAGAATCAGAGGAGTGATGCACGCCTCGTGCCTCAACAGTCGTGCATGTCGCCAAGACAGCCGCTACAAAGGATGTGAGAGGTTTCATGGTTGTTGCTTGCCAAGAGTAATAGAGCGGATAGAATCCATTGACGATAAAGCTATGTAACCTCTGTTTTATACATGGGAAGGAGTACGAATGCCAAATACCGGGGTTTGGTGCTTCCATGGGTTGGGTAAATCTTTATCAATCGTTGTAGTATTCTAACGGTGTCCAATCTGGGGTAGTGGGCCCCAAAGCCTGTGATACGTGCAAGAAGTCCGGGGAAACGAGATCTAAGCTGGGGGCCATCTTCCACTGCCCTTACGGGAAAGGATCAACAAGGGTTCATCTCAAATGGGTTCTTGATCATGAATCATTTATCCATATTACGACTGTACTTAGCGGTTCTATTGTAGGCCACTAGTCTTGCTTGCCGGGATGCCGTGCGAACTCCATTGCGGCAACCGCCTCCCCCGCATTGCTACCTCGGTCTCGGTTCATCATTGTGAGTTATAGTCCAAATCCGATTCAAACATTACAGGGTCAGGATAAACATTCTGTAGAAGCCGAGTTCTGTGTTGGGTAAGTGAGATATTGTTCAAGAATACGAAAGTGGTAGATTTGTGTTAATATTATAATGAACCTTCATCATACAGGCTGTGTCGACCATTAGGTTGTTGTCAGACTAATGACACGACGCTCAGCCTGGCAATTTTGGAGACCATTCTCAAGTTGTGGAACGGCAATTGTTAATTAATGGCTATTTATCATAGAAAACAAACGCGCCCTCGATGATTCAAACTGATGAGAGAGCACTATAATTTACCATCTGCAGCATCGGAAACGGAATTGTAATGAATCAGCTTGAGGAGCATGCGTCAGATTCACGTGGCAAGATGGAGCCAACGCAGCATGCGCCATAAGATTAATGGTACTAAAGGGGGAGTTACAGGGTAGTGGGTATCCCCGCACAGCGTGGCAACTTGTCCTCTTTCTACTCTCCAACATCATCATGTCCTTTCCCTGGCTCTCCTGTTACTTGGCAATATGACCTTGCTAAAATTTGAGAAACTTTGACATTGTTGATGTTTCTTTTATGACATGACAGCATGGTCTGGGCCGTTTTGCTTGGCGTTCATGCACGTCAAGTCGGCATTACAGGGGCCCTCACTAATTGAGATTTGGCCACACGGGAGACAGTGAACGAGCTAAGACGCTGCCCAAACACCTCATCTCTTACTCTAGCCTGTACTAACTTTCCATCTTTTATCGTGTCACACCCACAGTCACCCAGTTTGCCCCGGCAGCGCTCAACAGGCCTGGAATGACAGTGATCGAGAACGGCCAATGCTGTCTGCTGGCTCACAAACCCATTCTGCAGAGCTCACATCATCAATTCAAGAGCCACGCCCGGTTAGCTCAATCGGTAGAGCGTGAGACTCTTACGAGTACGCGATCTCAAGGTTGCGGGTTCGACCCCCGCATCGGGCTGTTCCTATAAGATTCGATTGCGAGCGTATGCGAGGCTATCATTTTTTGCACTTTTTGCAATGTTTTCATATAGATTTACAAAGCTGTTTGTTCACCTTGACCACACAGATTCTGATGAGTGAAGCCAGGATACATTTCGGCGGGGAGGAATAATCCCGACAGATCAAGCGCTCAGTCGCTGAATATGTAGCTTAATTTTCAACTTTAACTTCTTTACAGCAAATAGGGAGATGATCTCATAAGATACGTAGAAACTATTTCGCGAGCATTTTATACACAAATGTTGTGTCCGGACACTAGAAAGAACGCAACCCTCCCGCAAAGACAATCCATCAAGTGAGTTTGCTATGCACACTTTGCTTTCAATTCCACCGGAAATCCACAAAGGTCATTCAGATGAATAACAATCCCCCCTCGCTCACTCCGGCTTACGTCCGTAAACAATTCTCAGTCGGCAGTAAGGGTGATGTTTCGCTGAGCGCATCTCCCGCCGAAGCTGTGAGCAGTAAACCGTCACCTCTTCCTTTGACCACCCCAACACGAAGCTTGCCATGTACAGCACAAAACCCTCTAAATCCTGCTCCATCGCGGCATGTGAGAATCTTCCGATCTCCTTCAGTTTGGGGTCTTTAGGCCAGCTACCAACCGGGGCCTATACGATCATCTCAGTCAGCAGTTCTCCAAAGGGTGGCAGCGCAGTGTGGTTTACCTTAAAGTCCCATGTCTGCAGATCAACAAAACCTGCCTCCTCCATTCCCTTCTGTTGAAGATCGTCGTCGAGAATGGTAAAGGTTCGTCCTAGCTTCTTTCCACCCTCTATGAAGAACTTTCCCCATTCGCTCATAGCACTACCTTCTTGGACACTACCGTCACTACTCTCTAGACAAGGCGAGGCTTCAAAGCTTTCGACCCAGCCGCCAGGCGCACAGGCGCGGTATGCCTCGTGGAATAACGCTGACCAGTCGCTTATAGAGCCATATAGATAACGCATATAGATAAAGTCAAATGAGTTTGGTGCAAAGGTCCAGGGCTGAGTGCAGTCCTCGATCTCACTAGTTATGTGTGAGCTAATGTCTTCGTCCTGCTTTCCTGACTTCTGCAATGATCAAAACTTACAACTTGACGTTTGGGGGGACCCAACTTGGTTGTATTGGCGAGATATCGGTGCCTATCACTTCGGCATGTGGGTGTTCATCTGCAAAGTCACTATTGACCTGTTAGCGTATGAACTTTATCTCTTGAGAAGGGATACATACATCGCCCAGATACCTATGTGCCAAGATCTATAAGTAACCACTCAAGCTAAGAATCTTGGACCCGTACCTGTACCGGTGCCTACGTCGAGAACGGACTGAGCTACGTTAGCTTTGAGCAAGGTAATATGAATAAAAGATACATACTTTGACATTGTCCTTAACAGGAGAGAGATGGAGCTTCCCTTCAAGAGTGAGGGCCAAAAAGTGATGACTTAAAGCCTGTTAGTTATTGCCAACTGGGTTTTAACGGACCACTTCTCACATAATATCCATGGCTTCATTCTGCTGTGAATCATTGGATGCCCTAGAAAAGATTAATCATTAAGGCTCGACATCGAAAGATGACAGACGTACCAGTACTCAGCATTACCTCTTTCAGAGTGGTAAGTCCTTCCCTTAATAGTTCTGTAATTGAGGATGCTCGAGGTCATAGAAGCTGTCGAAGACTCGGCGTCATCTCCCAGCGATGAATCAGCATCGTCATCGCTAACATTCTATGAAACCAAATTAGCTCATCATACACATTGGTCGCGTCAAAATTCCCTCATCTCACCTGCAGTGCAGCCCAATGTTCAACATCATGAAGTTCTGCGCCTTCCGACGGCTCACGACCAGACCGTGACTTTTGCGACACAGGCGATACCGGCGAAACCGGTGCTTGGTTCGGGGACGATGCTTTCTCACTCATGATGCTTGCGGTTGAGAGTGGACAGGTCGACGCGGGATTTGTGTGTTTCGTCAGCAAAAAGAAGTTTGCGGGGCTCAAAAGGGATACTCTCGGTTGATTTGGCATGCATTGTTGCGGATCATTGCCTGAAACTGGTTTCTTACAAGGGTTTGTGAAGAAATGCAATGCAAGGGTGCCCGGAGGTATGACTGTTATAAAACCTCGTTAAGCGATTGGATAGTAGAGCTTGTAGACCAATGACCCGACACGTTCACAGGTCAAAGGAGGGAAGTGAAAACAGAGAAGGGGAATCAATATTTAGTATGTAATATTGAAAGACAATCAGCATCATCGATGGCCAATTACGATAGCAGAGTATGAGAACAATTATATTTTAACGACTATGTTGTGTAGCATCAGGAGGACTAAATTCTATTCGGTCAGCTTTACTATAGATTGACAAGAATCATCCTGTGTATGGTATCTCTGGTTCAATAAGCCAGGCTCAACGGTGGAGGGGATTTCCGAAACCGCCCAATTATATACACATACATAAATACGCAGAACGACACTATAAAAATGTCAGAGAATGCAACAGATCCTTGCAACTCAAGGTTCGTTAAACGTTGAAGATATAAGCCACAGCCATTAGCTTATAAAAACTTTCAAGAAAGAAGCCATCGCTATTCTATTGCAGGCATCAGAGGTATAGTAGTAAAACGTGGGCAAGACTTGATGCTCCTATTAACCGCCATTTTTAACCAAGTTTACAGACAAACAGTAGAGTACTAAACGCCCAGGATGTAGTTGGGATTCTAAAGGTGCAACAATATACTAAGCAATTTCTAATCAGGCATATGATAAGTTGCTTAATATTTCTTTTTTCTTTTTTGCTGCAGTCAGTGCGGAGTATGCAAGCCTGTTTTGAAGCGCCCCAAGCTGAAAGTTGGGGTGTGCACAAGGGAGATAGGTGGCTGGCTGAACAGCTCGTAGCGTGCGGGGCATTCGGTAACTCACACCTGGAGACAGACGATCGTGGGCGGTACGGCAAATCGAGGCTGAAACATGCAGCGGCTGGGGCAGGATGTGAACGCTAGCTTAATGCTTTTCATCATACTTTGCAACTATCAAGTGAGTTCGACCGGCACGGGAGGGGAACTGTGGGCCAGGAGCCTATAATATTATCGTTCCAAGTTCCAACTGAGACCATGGCTAGTAAGAGATTGGAATTGACTACCGCCTGGGGCGATACGATCTACAAGATAAACGCAAAGTGTCCGCTATTACAGTTTGGATAAGATGGGTCATACATAGCGTCTCCATAGCTAGAGACTATACCGTCGCTGTTGTCTAATCTATGCCAAATGACCGAACGATTGCGCAAGCTAGTATGCGATAAAACACAAACTAAAACAAAATAGTAAAACTACTAGACACTACGCCGCTATCAGTAGTCTGCACTAGCACATTTCTCAATGAGACAAACGGGTCAAATCAGCGACGTTTGTGTTCGTTTGACAGACGACGACTACTGTGGGCAGCTTCTATTACTTGAAATCTGGGACATAGGGTTCACAACATAGGGGGGGGTAACTGCTCCCTGAAAGCCTGATTTGCGGTTATGTCAAGTGCCCGAGGCCCAAACAAAATGACACTGTGAAGGCTTTTAACAAAAAGAGTTATCACTAGTAATAGAACGTAGTTACGCCACTATCGGCAAAGAAACTCAATTCATCACGAGTATTCTTTTATTTTGGCGCAGATCTTGAAAACAGCAAGAGCTTATCGTCCATAAACCTTTTTATTGGGCAAGGCCTATCTTAGCGTTTTGGTGTGCACGCGGTACAATTTACGATGCATGTGAAAGGGCGATCAAGAGAGCGGCGAATACTGATTGGCATAGGTGCTGGTCTAGAACATGTACCACACACAAAAACAACATGATCCGCTAGAACCTCAAGAATGTGATAACCAGGCGGGGTGATATATGCGGCTGAACTGCAGGTCAGCACAAAGCGACACAAAACTAGACATCTAAGTTGCCCAAGACGCAGAGTTAATATGCTACCACACATAGTGGCTGAGATCCCCCGCAACCATATTATTAGTGTCTGAGTTGGACGCGGTCAAAGCTCATGGGATCAATTGAACCGGTCGTACATATATGAACTATCTGCTCAGGTTTTATTGAAGGCTGGCTCACATCACTCCTTTAGAAGACAATCTCAAAATTATCTCGCTCACTTATACCAAGTTCTTAATATGGCTGCTACCACCACCACTCCTCCATCCATGTCTTGGGACTACCAAGTCAACGATCGTGTCAACCACATCGTTGAGAAACTTGAAGAGAACCCAAAATTTGCCCAGAAAGAGGTGCCCGGCCTCAAAGACCTTCTTTCCGATTATGCTTCAGAAGATGTGACAGTGTCGGGAGTAGACTTCCATCGCCGTCTTCTTCAAGTCTTCAAAGACTCTGAGACTGATGGTACTTACTCATGGATGCTGAAGCAGTATACGCCAGAGGAGCAGAAGCAGATTGAGGACTTTGTTGCTGGGGGAAGGCCCGAAGATATCGGGCAAGACTATACCCTCGGTCCCAGTCTTGGATGTAGAGAGGAGCTTGCAAAGTTGGAGCAAGCTGACTCCGTTGTCCAATTGACCGCCGGTTGTGTCAAAGATGTCACCCCCACAGAGCTTAAAACCTCATCCTTGGCAACCTTCAGTATTCAGGGCACTGCCAAGGTGGTTGATGACTGGTTTGAAAAGGCTGTCAACAAGATGGCCGACTTTATCGATAGCAAGAAAGATGGCCAGCAGATCAAGGTATGGGAGCATGTGGGGGAACATTGCTAGGCACAAACTGACAGACTTCAAGGTGTACAAGAATGCCAAGTTTCAGAACTGGGGTCTCAACATAACCAACAAGCCCACCTTCACCTGCGTTCCTGACTCAACTCCAGCAATTCAGACAATTGTCAAGTTCGCCAAAGCCCACAATATGAGTGTACGGTGCGCAGGATACCGTAAGTCCGAGCCCTCATACGCTCTTTAACAGGACTGACAACAGCAGGTCACTCGTGGTCCCCAATCTTTGGTAGGGATGGCCAGATTCTCATCTCGATGCTAGACATCAAGACAGCCACCAGCCTTCCCAACACTGAGGCACTGCCACTTCCAGAGTCATCCCCAACTGAGCTCCAGAAGATTGACTTTGCAGCTGGAGAGCCTCGCATCCCTGGTAATAAACTTGTGCGAGTAGGCTGCGCAACTACAAACGAGAGACTTCGTCGATGGTGCATCAAGGAAGGCACTGTCACCATCCCCCTGAACGTGATTATGGTTGAGATCACAATGGGCGGTAGCAATGCACCAATTTGCCACGGTGCAGGTCGTCAGAACCAGACCCTCAGCGATCTCGTTCGCAAGATTGAATACGTCGACGCAAATGGTGAGGTCAAAAGTGTGGAAAAGCCTGAGCATTTACGTGCAGCGAGTGGCTGCTTCGGCCTCATGGGTGTCGTGACACACATCACCATGGAGTTCCCACCCATGAGCTACGCACTGCTTGCTCCACAGAAGATGCCCGTAATCCAGGCCGTGCCTCCACCACCTGACATGGCCGAGGCCGACATTCCTCCCGCGCTTCTGAAATACTGGAAGCCTTTGACAGCTGCTCAGAAGCAGAAGTGTCAGAGCGACTTTGAGGATCGGGCGACTAACGATTACTATGCGGAGTGGTTTTGGTTCCCGTACTCTGACTATTCCTGGGTCAACACATGGAATAACACTAACGATGCCAAAGGTGTACAGTCTTTCCCTGACAAGACACAGATCTTTATTTCTTTCCTTCAAACAGTTGCGATGAATATCCTGCAAAATGCGAAAGTCATCAATAAGCTGATTGAGGTGACGGACCTTTCCGAAGCTGCCGTCACCCTCATCTCAGGCGCAGCAATGAAGGCCCTGCCCGAGAAGCATGTCAAGACCTTCTTGCCCGACGCCCTGCACTTCCAACGAGCCATCCAGAATGTCCGCGTCAGGGACATTGAGGTGGAAATGCCTCTTGTTGCCAAGAAAGGCAGCCCCGCTGGCACAATTGACTTTGCGCCTGTCCAGCAAGCCTGGTGGGATGCCATTCTTCTCACATACAAGAACAGCGACAAGTGCCCCATGCGCATGCCGCTTGAGATGCGCATCATGGGCGGAAGTAACGTGATCATGGCACCACAGCGTGGAAACGCCTTGGGTACCTGCAGTATTGAGGTCCTGACCCTGCACAGCGCTTCAAACATCTGGAGGCCGTTCGCGCAATCGGTCTTGGATAAGTGGATGGCATTGAAGGATCCATCAACCGGCCAGAGACTCAAGACAAGACCTCACTGGGCAAAGGAGTGGTATGACTACGCCGTCGATGGCAAGCCTTGGATCGAGCGGCTCAAGGCAGTGGACTACAAGGATGAGAGACAGGAGTTCCTTCAGACACTTTCGGAGATCGGAAAAGAGGCGAACTGGTCTCTTCAAGATCTTCAAGCTAGATTCTCGAATGATGTGTTTGACCAGTTCTTCTTTGATGTGGAGACGAAGAAGCCAGCTGGTAAGATTGAAGTCAAGGGTGTGAAGGGGGCGGCCTGGGGAGGTGAGGTAAAGGGAACGATTGAGAAGGTGACGGAAGTCTTGGCCGACGATTTTGTTCACCTTGTTTAAAATTGCTACTCTACAGACTTTTTCCTTTCCTATTTATTTACAACGTAATACAGAACCATCCTTCCCAATCGGGACCTCTCAGGTGCGATCTGATGTTCATAGAACAAAAGTGAAGAAGACCATCTCCTCATCCCCATTAAAAAAACGCCCAAATCATGGGTGACTGTCACGACTCCTGACATACTAGTGCTTTAGCACCTATTTTGCACTGTCAAATGTGTGTACTCTGCTTCTCCTCGTCCTAGATAAAGTTCGAGACGGGCCTTCGCTTTCTGGCTTGGCCATGTCCCTGTAGTCGCTTGGGCTCAGAAGGCACTGGGGAATAAGAAGATCACTCCGATATCTTCAGCGATATGCCCTTGATGAATGATCGTGCTGGAACTGTTGGATTGAGCTACTACTTAGTATAAGTCTAGTTATACTGGCAGGTATGGCCTACCCTGTATATAATATCGGAATATGCTGTAAGGGAGTAAAGTAATTTTACGCTTTGTCTATAAAGACAAAGGTTAACGATACTACCAGTATTGTAGTGAATAAATAACATAAATACCGGGACGAAAGGCAGAATTTAGGTATGGTATCGAATAAGAGGAAATAACCCTGTTTGTAACAATGACGGGAAAAGAGCAAATGTGTAGCCACTGGTCCCAAAAATTATCCGTTTTCCACGTTTCTTTTTAAAAACAAATCTGGATGAGTGCTTTATTTAAAAATCTCTCCATTAATACTTACTGAGATAGAAGTGGTGTTAAAAGACGCCTGTCGCGGACTATAGAACATGTCTTTGGATAGATCTGAAGTAAAGATTTCAAGCTCTGTCGCTGTTGCAATCAGCTGCATGAGTTATATATATACTAATATGTAAGCAAGATGACATCAGAAAAGCTGGCTCTATGGTCTAGTCGTATGATTCTCGCTTTGGGTTGACTGATTGCGAGAGGTCCCGGGTTCAATTCCCGGTGGAGCCCGTCCTTTTGCTTTTTGCTCTTCTTTCTAAACAGCAAAGAAAACCGCATTGGGGGGAACAACCTTTTTTATTATTCTCTAATTGTCTTCTACGAATAGGCAACCTTGCCAAATCAAGTTGTGTTGTCTTTATTTAGACTGATATCCATGCCGCATGATCCATGTTAATTGCTTTTCCATAGAGGTTATCCACCTGCCGCTCCTTTTGGCTGTTTAGCCTTTTAGCAACACGCAATGGGCTTGTGTTAATAGTGGCCTCGACGTATCATTGAGCATAACGCATCGCCATTCACCCTGCTACAACAATCTCTCTTCTTTAGTTGTCAGGCTTCTTGGCATAAATCGAGCATCTGCAGATCCGTTAGTCATAGCACCGTCCAATATCTTCATAACTCACATAGGGTTATACGCATGGATCGTCGGGTTGTTGAGATCCTTCCTGACATCCATGAGAAACATGGCAATCTCATCACGAGTCCACCCGTGAGCCCGTGAGAATGAGGCCAAGGTCAACGACTCCAGCGCTCTCGAGTTGTTGACATTGTTCCAAGCTCCCAGCTCCTTATGCTTCTTGTCTTTCGGCCATGGATTGGTGGGCCATTTGAATCGTGTATCGACAATATCGGTGAAACCTACTGCTGTCATGATGGTTTTAATTCTCTCAAACGCGATTGAGTGGCTGCCTAGTTTGGTAAAAGCCTCACCGAGAAGCCTGCACCACTTAGACAGGGCGTGATCTGGCTTAAGGGATTTATCATCTGAGTAGATGGTGCCGCTGATTTCTTGGATTTCGATGTAGCCGCCCGGCGCAAGATTCCTGCTGCTATTAGTACACAGAACACACAAACAGGCTGCAAACTATACTTGAAGATCTTCTGGATATAGGTTTCCCAGTCTTTGATACTGAACATCATCATTCTACTGTGGATGTAGTCAAATGAATCTGCGTAGTTCCATTCTTCGTCGATGTCATCAATAATAAAACGGACGTTTGGAGGGACACTGTACAAATGTCAATCGATGAGAAGTCACATTCATCCAATGATTCCTACAAGTCTGGTTGAATGGGTGAGAGATCAACGCCAGTGACCTATGAGGATCAGCTTCAACTTGTGAAAATGCTAGATGAGGGTACCTCAGCCTGCGGGTGCTCATCCGCGTAGTCAATCGCCCATATCCCTGTTCCGGTACCAACATCAAGAACCCGTTGAGCCGTTGCTTCAGGACTGTTTGGTGGGGCCAGGCCAAGCTTATTCTCAAATGTTAGTAAGAAAAGGTGGTGTTGAAGATCTAATAGGGTTAGTGGCCATTCTTTCTTGGGAAAACGTTTTGTTAAAATTGTACCTAGCCTTTCATTTTCAATCTGGTCATTAGGGAGATGATATTCTATGTTGATTAGCCTGAATTCCAAAGTGAAGCTGCAATGAGTCAGTCCAGCGTACTTCCGTCCTTGTAGCGATGATATGTCCTCCCGTTTTCCTGCCTGTAGCTCAAGATAGAGCTGGAAATACTTTGGGTTGAAGATGCATTGTCCTGAATTGAATCCAATCAATATTTCGCATCTTGTAAGGGGGGGTGCAAAGATGGACGCACCTCTCCAATAGACGAGTCGACGTCGTCGATGAGCTAGACATTAGTCAGTATCATGTAAACAGAATGATCGAAACGCATTACCTGTTCGTCAGGATGTAGTTCTGAGTTTGAATCAACAGTAGGCATATTTACTAATACAGTATTTGCAGACTGCAAGTTGATAAAACTGCGAATATCTCCAGTCTTTGTGCAGTCGAATGGAGGATAGCAGAAAGGACAACAGAGCTTGAAAAGTTCTCGGATCAAGAACAGCAGACCATATAAGCGTGACACGCGTAACAAACATTTAGCGAACCAACAAAACACTTCCATCATTTTTCACGTTGCTTTGTCATGTTGGCAGCAACCAACATGCAGAAATGAGCTCCTAAATAGGCCAGTGGTCCGATGTAACCTTGGATCTAACTATCAATGTTGTTCCGTCCACGCAGCTTTTTCGCTGACTGTCACTGAACAGGCTTTCGTCTGGATAGTATTCATCATACTAAATATTTCCAGACGTCCTTGTTAAGGCTAGCTTAATTTTCTATCCATTTATTGAATACCTAGGGCGGCGCCCAGATTGATAATTAACATCGTTCTTGTAGTGGCATGATTATGATGCGATGGAATTACCTTCCAGTATCGGAAAAGATCTTCTCACCGCAGCGGCCAGGGGAGACCATAATTCTCACCGAAGCGAACTGGGCGGAGTCAGGTCACCCTGTCAGGCTTGGCTCAATGAACAGCCTTCGCCCCGTCATTCACAAGCCTCTTTAAACGTCTCAACCCCGAATTGTCACGAAGGTTGGTGTGTTTGCGTCAAGGAATGGAGCAATTAAAATGTGTAGAACACGTATTCGGCTGTCTAGGTTAAAACGAGCAAATATATAAGAAATACAAAAAAGAGATCAAATGCCGGAATGACTGTCAGCCCACTGTTGAGAGGCAGGGCTCATAACAGCACCAATCAAGAATATTAAAACAACAGAAAGTGATCTGGACTAGCATATAATCGAAGAATATTCTTCAATTCCCTAGAATTATAGCTCTCTGTTCAAGGATTTGCAACCCAGCTCTGACTAATAATGCCGAACTTCTTGGTAGCGGGAGTCACGATTCCCTTCTTGCATCCCTTAGCAATTGTGACATTCTCGAAGCGATCTCTGATCCAGGGAAGGTAATCCGACTGGGAAGCTTCGGCCGAAGTACCGTGATCAAGGTCAGGGTACAGCTTGTACTCAGCCGTCGACTCTGGAAACTCCTTGCACGTGGCATCGAAGTCCTCCTCGGCATACTTGGCATAGGTCAGGATGTCAGCCTCACCCTGGATGACAAGCATAGGAGCAGCCAGAGCGTGAGGGCCAGCGCCGTTGTATCGCTTCTGCCAGTCCACGAAGTCGGGGTGTTCGACCCAGCTGGTGTTCTTGTAAAGCTCCTTTACGGTCAGGCCGCTGTAGAGGGCAGCTCCTGTAATGAGACAACCTTGATCGGCGAGGGCGATGCGGCTGAGGACAGTGTCGGTGACATAATCCTCCACTTTGATCGAGGGGAAGAGGCGTGAGATGGACTGGAGGAGGAAGATGGAGACAACATCGCCGGCGGGTCCATCCTTTGCGCGACGGAAGGACTCTGGGATCAGTTTGATGGGTTGTAGAGCTGGAGCGAGAGCCACCGCGCCCAAGAATCCACCTGTAGCCTTGCCAGACATTGCCTCACGCTCGCACGTTCTCCATGCTGTCATGCCGCCCTCACTGTGACCAACAACAACCCATTCCTTGGTGATTCGATCGCCCATGACTGTTCGCACGGCTTGAAGACCGAAGCTGACATCTCCAGCGTGGAGGGCACCGGATTCGTACATAAAGCCCTGGGGGATATCACTGCCCTGACCAGCATAGTCGGGAGCGATAACAACATAGCCCTGCTGGACGAGGGCAAGAGGTCCCATCCACTCGTAGTAGAGAGCACGGTGGTTCGAAGGTGCGCACTGACGGGTGCCACCGGCTGTTCCGTGAGTCCAGACAAGTGTACGGAATGGCTTGTCCTTTCCAAGGGGGTTCGAGTAAGGAGTAAGGACAAATCCTGTAGCTGGAATAGGCTTGCCGTCGATATCCTCTGTCATGTAGAAGAAGCGGGACATAGTGACTCCACCTGGTAAGGTCCATCTCTTGGAGACCTGGTCGGAGGGGACTTCGTCCCATTTGACGAGATCACCAGCAGAGTAAGAAGAGAGATTCTTCGGGTTGGCGTAGAAGTCGTCCGTGGTGACGTTTTGGTTGACCCATTGGCTAGCCTCAGCAGCTAGAAACTGACGGTAGCCACTTTGACACGCAACATCGCATTGGTTTGGCTCTTGGGATGCTGCAATAGTAACGGTCCCGAAGAGGAGAGTGCTGGTGATTAACTTGAACAACATCATGGGAGATAGTCTGAAAGCGGATGCTGAGTTGACAAGTAGCTGTGTTACTGTTTGGGATCTAAATATTGGCTGCACGGCTTATACTTATAGTCAAGCATAGTTGTGGAGTTGGAGTAGATTCCGAGGTAGTCTTCGCTTATAGTGAGGCTAGGGTCATTTGACTAAGATAGCCCCATTGACGTACGTAGCATGATAAGAAAACACATAGTAACTGCCAAAGTAGTACTACCGATCGCAGCTGCCGGTATCAACCCCGGAGTTTGGCTCTGTCATGCCCTACTATGATTCGCCGGATCATAAGGTATCAAATTAACTATTCCCTCTCAGGGACATAGCTGCATGAATTACGGGCCTCGTGGTAAATCCCTTTTCAAACCTTAGATTACTTCCTCTGCTGTATCGGGAACCCTGTTGAGCGCGGGTATTTTCAAGTTACCGCTATATTAACCTTAGTACGGTCATTAGCCCTTTACCATTTCATTCCCCGCAAGAGCCTTGTCTTAGGCATGGGAACCCTAATATTACGACGTTATAGAACTCTAATTATGTTGCTTTCCTAATTGTAAACACTGCCACGGCCCACATGTAACTTCAGGATGAGGATGCAGGCTGTAGATCCATGGTGCCGCTAGTACCGGTTTGGGGTATATAAGCGCTGCTAAAACTTTAAATGTGGTCGCAGTCATGGCTTTAGATTTATGATTGAGATGCATAAAAGATTCCTTAGCTCAAAGAATGACATTTTCGAGCAAATCCATTTGAGTAGGAATAAGAGGTGAACCGATCTTGCATTATTACTATCTGGTGGCTGGGCGTGGAAGAATTCCGAACTCACACTCAAAATGTTTCTCGGCGGCAGCACTTTCCAATCTGAGTCTAGTCAGGAGGAACGGTTATCTTCGCGGCACGCCTTTCCGATGTGAGCCTAGTCACATAACGCAGTACAATGCAAGTGAATTGAGATTATATGCCAGAATGGACTAGAATCACCAGGGTAGAGAATCTACTCGTTTTTATAAAACTTCCCTTATATTTGCAAATATTATAATTTGTCATATAGAATGTAATTCCACTTCTCATGGTATAGGGTAACTCATATCTACTGGACAATTCAATTGCTAAGCAGATCACAGGAGAGCTTTAATTTGTACTCGATTTTATTCCTATTCTGGCAAGTAGAGTAGTTCATCTTGAGACTCTTCAGGTTCTGGGCAAGTCTTACAGTTAAGCCTGAAGGCTTTGCTTAATCATTTGATCACACAAATCACCCCGCATCACAAATCAAAGGTTCAGAACCCCACTCTCAATCCAAACACACGTACTCTATCCAATCTCTCTTCTCCTCCCCAGCTATTATCCTCCCCTGCCAAGCACCTTCGCCGTGACCTATATCACTATGGATTTCACCTTATTCTCAGGCGTGCCTGATCAACCATCTCTGCCTTCTGATCCATGTTCAAAGCCCTTTAGTCTTGCAGCTGTCGCGGGCCCTGATGTCTGGCGAACACCCGCCTGTGCTGGAGGTCGTGACGATTTTAACGGCCCTATCTACGCAACGCCACTAGCCCTTGGCTCTTTCAAGAATGCTAGGGTAACAATTTGTGGCGACTTCGGCACTTCCTATTCTCAAGGCAGTCTTATCTTGTTCATGCCCAATTCCCTTGTTACGGACATTACTGGGAGGAAGAGCCTAGAGAAGTCGCCTGATACATGGATTAAGGCTGGAATTGAACGTGTTGACGGCCAGCTCTTTGCTTCTGTCGCTGCTGGTAAGCCTTACTCTGACTGGAGTCTTGTCAAGCTTGATCAAAATCGCGCGACGTTCGAGATGGAGAAGTCAAAGGGCTCTTTGTGGATCTACGTTACAGGGTCTGGTGGACAGAGGACACCTGTGAGGAAGTTGACGTGGGTTTTTGATACTGAAAGGGAGGAGTGTATCTGGGTTGGTGTTACCGCGTGTATGCCCAAGGGCGATGGAAGTGAGAATGGAGGATCATTGAAAGTTCAGTTCTCCGACTTCTCGATCAAAACTGAATAGTTTACGTTTGTACACTTGATGGAATGCCTGTGATAGCAACATGAATTCAACTGATAATGATAGGATGTTCAAATACAAGCATAGGCTCTGGACAGTCCCTGTATGTGCTGGCGGGACTGAGTAGCACTTGAATAAAAGGAAAGGGCGGCACATGATTTAGACAAAGGTTTGTATTTGTACCTTTCTACCCACCTATTAAACACTTGATATTTGATAATTAGTTTTGATAAATGTCGAAAAGTGAATGCCGAGGATGTGCGCTGCGTCATTAGAGGGCCAAGAGGCCAAGACCGAGGTAGACACTAATCGCTCCGCCAAATGCGGGGATAAGGATACGGAAAGACATACAAACTGACTGGTATATTCATCCACGCACTAGTCTAACATACCGAATCCGTCATAAAATACAAAATCAGCCTTTTAGTCATGGAACATGGAACTCGAGATGTTGCAGCGGAACCTCGCTTTCCCGACCATTCGCAGCCCGCGCCAGAGGCCGAAAGAGGACATTATCATCAAAAGCTCACCAACGATGCTCAGATCCTTGACAGAAACACTTTCCAGTCCAAAGATGTGATTGAGGAGATATGGTCAGGCCTAGGCCTACCTCTAGCGTCCCTGGCATCAGTCAAGCTCCCAGGTGACGAAGGACCAGCATTACCCTCATCCTTCAAGATCGGAATCCTCGCACAGGCCTCTATCGGCTTGGCTAGTCTCGCCGCAGCTCAAATTCACGCCCTGCGAAACAAGAGCGACGTTCCTGTTGTGACAGTGCCGTTGGAGCATTCTGTCGTGGAGTTCAAGTCCGAAAGACTGTATACCATAGATGGCAAGCCTGCCACGTCACCCTGGGGCGAGTTTGGTGGACTGCACAAAACATCTGACGGCTACGTTAGGATTCATGATGCATTTCCTCATCATGCGAAGGGTACTCTCGATCTACTTGGTCTACCGGTCGGCGCAACTAGACAACAGGTGTCGGAAAAGACTGCCGAGTGGGCGAGCATCGATCTGGAGACTTGTGCAACGCCCGAGGGCAAGGTAGCCATCTACGCGTTGCGCTCCTATCGCCAGTGGGATAGTCTTCCGCAGTCCAAGCTCATCAGTAATTTCCCTATCATACTGAAGCAGATCTCACAGTCCCCGCCAACTGGTCTACCACACAGAATGAGAGGCGGAAACAGAAAATGTCTTGAAGGTCTTCGCGTCGTAGAACTCAGCCGTGTGATTGCTGCCCCCCTGTGCGGCAGAACACTCGCGGCTCATGGCGCTGACGTTATCTGGGTGACATCCCCGAACCTGCCTGATCACCCTTCTATTGATCGAGATATGGCACGAGGAAAACGAACAGTTCAGCTTGATCTCCACAATCCTGAGGATAAGAAGCGTCTGTTTGAACTTATTAAAGAGTGCGATGTTTTTCTTCAAGGGTATCGGCCCGGTAGTCTTGCTTCCTACGGCCTTTCGCAGGAAGAGCTGATCAAAGTCAACCCCAATCTGATTATTGCCAATTTATCTGCCTTTGGACCTAAGGGTACGTGGTCTGCTCGTCGCGGCTTTGATTCATTGGTACAAACATGCTCTGGCATGAACATCTCTGAAGCCGAGCACGCAGGAAAGGGCGAGGCTGCACAGCCAATGCCATGCCAGGCCCTCGATCATTCCGCTGGTTACATGCTGGCAGTGGGTATACAAGCGGCTCTGTATCATCGAGCTAACCAAGGAGGTTCATGGCGAATAGATGTATCTCTGGCAGGTATGATGAGATACTTGAGGAGCTTGGGCCAGTATCCTGGTGCTACCGGCTTTCAAGCGAGGGACTTTGACAAGCAAAAGCATGTTCCCGAAGTGTACATGGAGACGAGGGAGACGGGGTTCGGCACTATGAAAGCAGTCAAGTATGGTGCTGCGATTGAGGGGTTGCAGATTGGGTGGGATATCATGCCGAAACCATTGGGGTCTGATAAACCTGAATGGATTGAGTCTTAGGAGACCAGATCAGGTGAATTAATCCTGAGAAGCAGCAATTGGGACTCAAGCTGTTTCTATGTATCTTCTAGCGCCTTATGGGGTGGCCGCAGTGTCCGACCTTTTAACACCATGGATTATCTCTTCGCCCATCGCATGTACTCCCAGCCATATTTTACCTGCGGACAACATTGGATACTCATATCCCCGCTTAAGATCGATAAGCTTCAACGCACAGCCTGACTACAAGCATGTCTTCCTTCGCCGCGCTTTGTTTCACAACCGTTGGTTGGAGATATTCCCACGCGTTGTTCATTTAAGAGGAACGCTTGCTGGGAATATGGATTTTGGAAGTAATTATCCTATGCGAGTGCGAGTGTGGCAGTGTTTCTGTAGATCAGCCTTTGTTGATATAATAAGAGTGATCAGCTCGCTTTTCAATGATTTTCCTATTAACTGTAGCAGCGAAAGGGATACTTGGCACAAACATCTGATCACATTTGCTTTTGTATTTTATTCTGGAGCTACGAGCTATTTTTTCATTTTTTCAACCGAGTTTCTGAACAACAAACCTCATATGAAAACAGGCAAAATGAACGACACCGGCAACTTTGTGATATTTGGGCCCAACGCCAACTGCACACTGGATGTACGTTTTCTAAACCCTACTCACCTATTCTAATGGATGATTTTCGTGGGTATTTACTAGAGTTCAAGCTGCATTATGAGTGTCATTTGCTAAGACTCACACCAGCTTTGCCCAGTCGAGATGAGTGTCTATGGCTACCACCCTTCCCTCCCAGCCAACGTCGCCTTCGCTGCCTTATTCACCCTTGGTACTGCCATCCACGCTTATCTAGGATTTAAGTGGAAGACACCATGGTTTATGTGGTGCTTGATCCTAAGCTGCACTCATGAGGTGGCTGGATATGTGGCTCGTATTGTCCTATGGGTCGATCCCTGGAGTTTTGGCGTTTTTATTACCCAGATCCGTGAGTAGTTTCATATACATGGTATTGACTATTTGCAGTTGCTATTACACAAGTCCCCGTTTTCTACTTTGCGGCAATCTATGTCACTCTCGGTGAAAGGTATACCGCAATTAATCCCCTAAAACTATCAATATTAACATTTGATCAGCATCAAACACTGCGGCCCAGGACTCGCTCGCTTCCCCACCAAGTACTTTGCCTGGATATTCGTACCAATGGACGTCATCTCCCTCATCCTACAGGGCACTGGAGGAGGTCTATCAGCATCATCTTCAGGCGCCAACCAGGTTGGAGTTGACGTTGCCATGGCTGGGTTGATCCTACAGGTCACCATGCTGGTCGCTATTAGCGTCCTGTTTGCAGACTACATGTTTCGATACCTTTGCTCCAAGACCACACGAAGTCTCCAATCCAGCGATAAGGGGGCTACTCGGGGGAGCTGATCAAGCATGAGGATTTGTTCATTGCATTGGAAGGAGTGTAAGTACCCAGATCCCCGTATTCTTTTTGTTTTGTCTTACTGATGCTGACTGTGAATTTAAGGTTGATTGTTGTTGCCGTCTTTTGCCTGTGCATCGCTCATCCTGGTTTCATCTTCAACCGCACAGCAAAAGTATACTATTCTGTTGCGACTGGGGCAGCAGGTTCAGATGATTCAGCCTATCGATCAAAGTTTTCCGAACCTATCAAGGAGCCCATGCCGCAGTATGATACCTATGGAGCATGAATATTCTATCTGTCAATGTCAAGGTGGCAGAAGTCCCACATGGATCAGCCAAGTTAGAGGATAAACTTTTACGAGCAATAGATTTGGGTTACATTAGGCGATAGCTGGTGATCAGAGCAGTATAGTCCTGAAATCAATACATATTTGTAAAATTTAGTCACTCTTCCTTAATTCCGTTGAAACTGTCGATGGCTTACTCACTGTCACATGCAGGCTTATATAGCTCTTTTAGCGTGAAAATAGCAACTCCACGGCCGCACCTCGAACCTAGTGACACCACGATCTTACCCAAAAAATCGGAATATCTTGTGTCCGAGGTGTTTTTGTTATCAGCATGATGACATCATTTAGTGGTTCGCTTGCACCTGTCCAAAGTATAATCTGTATCGACCTTTTTACACTAATTTGTCTTTATTTGTCGAGGTAACTCGAATCACTAGACAAGCAGCAACTGGTCACTTCTTCAAACGCCATGGCCACCGAAAGCAAAACCGAGACCGTGCAAATTGTGATAGACTCGCTCGTGGCAGCAGGAGTCAAATATGTTTTTGGCGTCCCCGGCGCAAAAATTGACTCCGTCTTCAACGGCCTCGTCGACCACAAGGAGATCAAACTCGTAGTCTGCCGCCATGAACAAAATGCCGCATTCATCGCCGGAGCCATCGGAAAGATCACAGGCCGTCCTGGCGTTTGCATCGCAACATCTGGACCGGGAACCAGCAATCTAGTTACCGGTCTCGTCACTGCTACTGATGAGGGCGCGCCTATGGTCGCTATCGTGGGGAGTGTGCAGCGGTCCCATATGCTGAAGAAGACGCATCAGAGCTTGAGAGGCATTGAACTGCTTACGCCGGTTACTAAGAAGGCAGCCGGTGCGACCGTTGAGGATCAGGTGGCTGAGATTATGCTTGATGCTTTTCGTGAGGCTACTACTTATCCTCAGGGTGCAACGGCTGTTAGTCTTCCGATCGACATCATGCTCACTGGAGTCAGCAAGTCTACAATTCCTGCTTTCCCATCCAGCGCTTTTGTGTCGCCCAACTATGGACCATCATCGGAGCAAATTATTGACGAGACGGTCAAAAGGATACAGTCGGCGAAAGCACCAGTTCTGTTTCTAGGTATGCGTGCAGCAGATCCGGGTGTGATTGATGCGGTCCAGCGGTTCTTGCAAAAGCATCCTATGCCTGTCGTTGAGACATTCCAAGCCGCCGGAGCTATCTCGAAAGATCTGTTCCATCTCTTTTACGGGAGAGTTGGCCTATTCCGCAATCAGCCGGGAGATAAGCTCCTAGCCCTCTCTGACTTGGTCATCACTGTTGGGTTTGATCAGGCAGAATATGATGCAGATGTTTGGAACGCCGCTAATCATCTCGATATCCTCCATCTTGACTTTCTTCCTGCTGATTGGGGATACTTCTATGCGCCCAAGCTGGAAATCATCGGGTCGCCGGCACAGAATCTCGATCTTTTAAGCAGCAAGCTCGATAATGCTGCAAGACTACAGGAGACAGAAAAAGCCAAGACTATCCTTGATGAACTCCACGACTGGAAGAAAAGTCCCGAAGCCAATGCAAATGATCCCACCGGCCGCGTGCACCCTCTTTACTTTATCCGGCAGCTGCAAGAGATGATGCCAGAGTTCACGACGGTAGCAGTGGATGTGGGAAGTGTGTATATCTGGATGTGCCGCTACTTCTACTCTTACAAGCCCAAGACCTTTTTGGTTTCCAACGTCCAGCAAACTCTCGGCGTTGCCATGCCCTGGGCAATTGGGGCGTCTCTATGTCAATCCCCTCCATGCTCAAGCAAAGTCGTCAGCATCAGTGGCGACGGTGGATTCATGTTCAGCTCCCAGGAGCTCGTCACAGCTGTTCAACAGGGCTGCAACATCACACATTTCATATGGAACGACGGGAGGTATAACATGGTTGAGTTTCAGGAGGCTAAGAAGTACGGGCGGAGTGCTGGTGTCAACCTGGGAGGCATGGACTTTGTCAAGTTTGCTGAGGCATCTGGTGCGAAGGGCTTCCGTGTTGACTCACCATCGGACTTGAAGAATGTTATGAAGGAGGCACTGGAGTTTGAAGGTGTATGCCTTGTAGATGTGAACATTGATTACTCGCAGAACCTTGCATTGATGGAGCAAGTAGACCTTGGGGTTATTGCTTAAGTGCCACGGATCCCATCTCACTATGTCTGTAGACATAAGCCTTAGTAATACAAATATTCAAATATGTGAAATAAAAGTAAGAAGAAACTTACTCTACTGTATTGTGCTGCCTCTACCAAAGGTAAACACGATAAAGCCTGCCCAATATTGAGATGCTATAGGGCGCACAAACCATATTTCTATGCCATAGTGTAGCACGATATGCAAATTGTTACTTCGGCAAACTGGCACGGTTCCACAAAGTAGTGGGAACTGAAGAGCATAAATGCTTGTAGTATTTGCTAAGATCATGCTGAGACCAAAGAAGCCATGACAGCTTCAGCTAGGAACATAGCTTTGAATGGGAATTTCTCAATCTCTCTTCTTTGCCTATGAAGGTCATTAAAAGATTGCATGATTCTTCCTCGTTCTTTATCATGATCAAATGTCCACCACAACAACCTTGGCACCCTCAGTTTTCGTTCCATCAACAGGCATAGCAAGAGCACCAGAAGTAGACACGAACATCTTCTTCTGTCCCAGCTTTCCATTGCCGAACGTAACAGCAGTAGATCCCGCCACTGTCATATCATGGATGCCACCGACCACGGTTTTCCACTTTCCAGTCTTGCTATCAACACGCACAACTGAATTGTCAAAGTTGCTGGCAGCGTAGATATAACCGTCACTGCTGAAATCAAAGTCGTCAAGAAAGTTGACGGACTTTGAGAGGTTGGATACAATCTGAGGCTTGGCTCCCTTGGCCAAGAACCCTTTAGAGGTGATGGCGACGCGGTAGATCGTGGCAGCATTGGAGTTGGTCCAGTATAGGTAGCCGTTGTGGATCTTGATTCCGTTGATTCCAAACGATCCACCGGGAATAGGAGTCATCTCGGGAAAAGCAAAGGCGGAGGTGTCGAAGATTCCGGTGGATAGATCGAGACGACCTACTACGCCGAGAATTGAATCGGATACGAGCACGGCATCCGATACCCCTGGGATCGCAACCACACCGTTCAGAAAAGAGCTGTTCGGGGTCATGTTGCTAATCTTTGTGACTTTGACCTTGGCCTGGTTCCGTTTGTGGTTGAACTCAACTTTCCAAGCACCGAATGTCCCGACTGTCAGCTTGCCAACGCCGGTAGAGTTGCTTCCAACAACGACAAAAGTCTCAGGTTTGCCGGGCCCAAGCGGTACCTGATCGATACCCAGAATTCCATAGATCGACGGAATAGTGATCAGCCTTTCGATACCAGTGTCGCAAGTCAAAGGGTTGGGGATGGTGTATATAGTAGCCGTGGGCCACATCTGTGTCATAAGGAGGTCGCCATTGGAGCGTACGACGACACTCTCTAGCCAAGTCCCAAGCGGGAGCTGGCCCAGTGTCTTTGCACTGAGGGAATGACTGAGCGCAAGAGCCGGGAGGGAGGCGAAGGCGAGTACCGAGTTGAGCAACATGGTGACTAGCTGTTTCTAACTCGGAAGTCGGGAGTGACTGGAGGGAGATGTTGATACGAGCGTCTCTGGGGCGCAACGTCGACTTAGATATACAACTCGTATTTGTAATTTTCGGTCCGATCAGCTAGGCAAATTAGGATAGAGCCTTTAATTGATCTTAATTGGCGTCTTTGTCGGGTTCTCCATACCCGCCTCAGGACAGGGAATAATGTTTACTCAGCAGTTTCACGACACCTGCATGATTATATAATGTCTTTGTCATTTAAACATACACATAATAATGGAGTATTTACTAGATTTCAAGGGTAACATTTAATGTTGCTGTCGATTTGTAAGCTGCAGGTAGCTTAGAGGCGGCTTGGATAAGCTCATTAGTTTGTTATAAACCCTGCGAAGGAGTCGGTTCCTTACTTATCCGCTTTCAGCAGCGTCGACGGATCATGGCCAACAACCCAGCCTGGTTAGTTGATAGCTTGTTTGACATCTTTCATTCTATTTGGTCTTCAGCCAGTCTATAAATGTCTTCTTCAAAGATAGGAATGAAGACTTTCTTATCTTCGCTAAGCAAAGGACTTCCCCGTGGTCTTGCACCGACTACTAAGATGTTACATCACCTGCTTGGTCGCATGAAGATATGTGGCGACGTCCGGTTGCAATATGCCATCCTCAACCAACTGATTCGCAGCTTCTACTATCCAGGTCTGACAGTTTCTTTGCACGACCTTTCGTGGTAGACCCTATGATTCGCGTTAGTTACATAGCTACTCAGTCGTTCAAGGTGGAATATACAGTTTGTGTTACAGTATTAAGTGTTTTGGCAGGTGCATTCACCTTGAACACACTTCTCTCGAATACGGACAGCGGTTCTAATTGATCGCCCGTGCCGTCTTCAGCATCAAGTGTGGCCTGCTCGTCGGTGGGTCGACATTCAATCCACTGTAGTGGAATCCGCGAAGATGGACGAGGTGAATCTTGTGAGAGGTCGTGGTCCCTGTTGAGCTGAAGTTTAAAGCCGTTCCTCACATCGCCCTGAGCGTCGATATAAGTACCCGTGTTAGGACTGGAGCTCGGCCGTATGAAGTATGCCCAATGATCATTGAAGGGGGCTCCGCTATATACGAGAAGCTCAAGGAGTAATGCTCCATGCGGTGCGTTCTCAGAAACGACGGGTGGCGCCGGACGTGATGGAGTGGAAGCAGTTCGAAAAGACGGCGGTGGAGGAGGTGACGGAGGAGGCATATCTTGGCCAATTACACTGATTGTCATGAAGTTGAAGTAGGAGGATCATTCTGAAGAGGAGACAAGAGCGTTAGGCGAACGGAAACTTGGAAAGAGTAGTTCGCATCATGTTGGCTCTTGCAATGCTGACTTAAGCGAGGTATTATTCCACTTCTTTTGCAGCCCAACCAACCAGGAACAGAATTGAAGCGCGCGCCAGCATTTTCTTCAGCCAGGCATCAGCCATCTGCCTTCCTAGGCTGACAACAATACTTCCACATTTGATCAGCACAATGACTAAAGGCGACGATACACATGTAAGCATGTGCTCTACAGCAAGAGAGGACTTCGTAATCTATCCACAAAGCAACTTCTTCCGAGAAGACAGAGCAGCCGCTCTACCATCACCAACAGAGATTAGAGCCCTGAACGAAGCAACTGACGATACTCGTGCCAGGAGCCTGGACTGCCCAACCCCTGTCAAATTTCCAACTTTGGGGCTGATAGTCAAGTATGGAACCGATGTGACTGCTGCCGAGATCGAGGCGCAGGTCATGATGCATGAACGACTACAAGGCCAGGTCCCTGTCCCGGAGGTTTACGATTGGGCCAAGCATGGCGATCAAATGTTCCTTTACATGGCCTTGATAGACGGTGATACCTTGCAAACTCGATTCCATGCCTTGAGCGAGACCGAGCGACAAGCTATCTGTAAGGAACTAAGATCAATGGTTAATGCCTGGAGAGCTTTGAAGCAAAATAAAGAATGTCAATACATGGCTGAGTATTCTGTTGTAGGGTGCATTATTGATCGACTCTAACAGAATTAATAGGAAGTGTTGGACAACGCCCACTAACAGACTATTCGGTTATTGCAAGACCAGGACGATCAGGTCCTTATTTTAGCACAAACTCAGTACGCGAGTTCCATAACGCATGTGGAATCGAGATCGAGGATGATATCCCTATCTGCTTCACCCACAATGACCTCTGTCCCCCGAACATTCTCACCTCGAAAGGCCCCGATCCCAAGCTTGTGGGTATCATCGACTGGGAGCAAGCGGGCTGGTATCCGTCATATTGGGAGTACTGCAAGGCGCGTCGGGTGGGCATAATAGATGAAGATTTTGGTCATGCCCACCAGGGGGAATGGACATCGAAGTATTTGCCCCAGATCTTTGATGAAGTGGACGAGGAGGGGTTTTATCATCCGTAGCTTTACTTCACGCTCTCTTGTGTCTGAGACTTACTCACAAAATTGCCTGATGATTGCTGATCGTTTTCTACAGAGCTAGGAGGATTTCGTATGTTGTGTCCGCAATGGTGAGCGCTATGATACCATGGCATTTATCGGGATATCTAAGGTAGCTATTGTAACGATGCAAAGCCTGTGACCTTTACTGAAAGTCAAAGGGGACAAGAGAAACAGGATACAGGTCGTGAAGGAATTCATTCCCATACATCAGATCATCTTGCCAATTCACTGGACTTAGCTCCACATCGTCATCCGCTAGAGGGTGCAGGAAGTCTGTGGTAACATGAATACTCACGTAAGACTGACTCTCAAGGAACGAACCTTGACTTCCGTCAGGTAAGCTGGTGTTTTGCATGATGGGGTCCAAAAGTTCCCAAATCATAGAAGGCGGGAAATTTATGGTAGTGTCGGTACTACCTGTCTCTGCCGGGGTTCCTATGACGAGTGACTGCAGTCGCTGGAGACTTTCAATCTTGAAATCATTGTTAGCCATGGGATACATCTTTTGAGTAAGGATTTACACCTTCTGGGACATGCAAGGCCAAGCTTTTGATAATCGCTCTAGAAATCTCTGTCCTTTGGCTAGGTTCTGACTAGCCTTCCTAGCAACCTTGACATTTTTAACAAATTGATATAGCCATGGAATGGTGGACGTAGCAGCGACTGCTAGTCCAATGAGAGGGTTAGAGATCTCAAAAGACAAATCTTCAAATATGCCAATGAGCCAAAACACCCATCCAGAGTGAAACAGCGCCTGGTCTACTACTTGCTGAAGGAAGAGTCTAGACTGGCTGATACCCTTGTTGCGTCGCAAAGCAACAAGATGGATAAATGGGTGGTTCAACAGTGCAAGGGATGCGTGAAGGATGAGATGTGTTGTCAACCAAGGATTCCAGTACTGGCGATAAGCTCGTATTTCATCAGGCAGTCTCTTGAACGGAAACAGATTTCTCATCAAGTGTCTCTGGTGGAACTGGGCTTCATACTCGAATAGCGTGAGGTTAAGCTTGGAATATGTTGACTCTGGCAGCCACGGTATTTCGACTTCTCCCACTTTGATCTCGTGGAGATGATTAGCGACTCGGCTCCACACAGATATCATCCTACTAGCGTGTGTGTTTATGCCCACATCGTCGGTTGCGCCCACGGCGTTATCAAAGTCAAGTGCGTTGACCTGGTTCGTGTCGAGGGGTATTGATGGCGGAGGCTCTGCGCTGGGTGGGTGTTTGCGAGTGATGTATGAGTCTGGAGCTCGGGGCATGTGGGAAAAGAAGACTGCTTCTATCATGTAGATGTTCCAATAGCATCGGTTATGGTTGTCGTGTTCGTCGGCATTGAGACCTTGGCTGGGCTGGAGACAGCATATGCTTTGTAGTCTAGCTGCTGTGCCTACGGACATCCACGCTCGAGCCAAGTCGCCTCCTAACAGCGTGTTAGATAAAGCCCCCAACAATAACGGTCCAAATTGAAGTCTAACCTTTGATATCCTTCAACGACAGCATACACAAGGCCTGAATGAGTTCCACTCGGGGTTTCCCCTCAGATGCAAGTTGCTGTGTGGTAGCTACTGCAGAGCCAGCATAGTATCTAGCAGCTTGTGGTTGCTTACCATTGTAGAATCCATGCGAGGAGAACTCCAGCATAAGCGACAAAAAGCTGTGCACCAGATACCGAGGCGCAGAGGCAAGTTTCGCGGTAAGATTATCCAGGTCAAATAAGGGGAGAGGCTGCAGATGGACTGTCGTGCCGTACTCTTTTATGAGGTAGGCTATTACTTCTGGCGGAGGGTCAGGTCTGAGATTGAGGTGAGCCTTTTTGTTTCCCAGGATAGGGCACGGGGATTGTTACTGATCGTCAGAGAAACCTGATATCTGCGGCGAGGTTATGCCCATATTCTCTACTGGACCTCCATCACGACTTATCGCGCAAGCTCCTTGAGTGTTCCCATGAGCTCCAGAACTACCGATGGGTGCCCTACCATACTGTCAGTCCAGACGTGTGCATCGTTAGGAGAAAGCGTACTTGAGCAATTCTGAAAGAGATGCAACCTGCGATTCTAGATGCCGAATTCGATTTTTCGTAGAATTTCTGCAAGATGTTTGAGTACAAGGCGTGAGATCATTGGAAAGAAGTTTTACTTCGAAACGCTTTGTACGCGTGGGGATTCATCATTCGCCGGAGTGCCTCTGGCAGCATATTCACATTTGCGGCTCAGTCTCTCACAGAATGAGCAAATAGGTCGCTCCCCTGTACACTTTGACTTCTTTCGACTGCGATATATCAGCACCTATCCGTTATATCTGATTGGTAGGTCTTACCGGCATGGCTCACAGGCTCGTCGGCTTCGTCTTGATGATGACTCCATCGGTGGTAAAGGACGGAGGTTACGAATTCCTCGGAGTTTGAAATGCCCCTCCTGTTGACCAATCAGACTGGCCCTAGGTGCAAAAGCTTGATCCCGCCCAGGTATCTCCGCTCACGTGCGACGACCAGATCAGTTGTGATTGGTCATAATCTGGACTCAAAATTGTTAAGAAGTTCCGCGGAGTTCACCGAGTTCCGATGTGAGGAAACAGTGAGTATAAGACAAAGGTTGCAGGAATCATTTCAACATTGCCTTGCTATTCCATTGAAAGGAAACAGCCGCAATCTAATATTCATTCGAGTTTAAGATTTCAACGAGAAACCTCCATCTCCCTCGGAGTCATACATTACCACTACCCGCCCACCCCAATAGAATGTCGAATACCGAAGTCATGAAGGCTGTCGTCTTCGATGGGCCATACAAGATCTCCGTTCAGGAGAGACCAATTCCTCAAAGTAAGACCCCAGCTCACTATCCTCAATGATCAGTTTTTTCCTAACTTGCACCAGTCCAAAACCCAGAAGACGTCATTGTCAAGGTCAATATGACTGCCTTGTGTGGATCGTGCGTATTATTCAGAAGCATCCTATTTGGTGATATTGAAGTGCTTACAAAACTTAGAGAGCTACATCTCTACCGAGGAGTCGAGCCGACAGAACCTGACTTCATCATGGGCCACGAATTCACAGGCACCGTGGTCTCTCTAGGCTCAGCCGTCAAATCTGTCAACATTGGCGATAAAGTCGTCTCTCCTTTCACTGCATCTTGGTTTGACTTTCCCTAATAGGCTATTCGCGTCACAGGCTAACACAGGATTATAGTGGCAAGTGTTACTTTTGCCAAAACGGCGGCTCAGCAAGATGCGTCAACAGCCAACCCCTCGGCTCACCCAAACTCGACGGCGCCCAAGCCGAGTACGTCCGCATCCCCTACGCAGACGGCACCATCATCAAAGCCCCCGAAGGCATCCACGACCAAGCCTTAATCCTCATGGCGGATATTTTTCCAACAGGTTATTTTGGCGTGCAGAGCGGCGTAGAGATGATGCCCAAGCTTAACTTACAGGACGCAACCATCGTGGTTATAGGGTGTGGTCCTGTGGGACTCTGCGCTGTCGTGGCTGCTTCTGCGCTCAATCCAAAGCATCTCTTTGCTGTGGACAGCGTTCAGTCGAGGCTTGATCAGGCTGCCAAGATTGGAGCCGAACCTCTGAACTTTATGGGCGATAGGGAGGGGATGATTGAGCGTGTCAAGGCTGTGACTGATGGACGTGGCGCTGACATTGTGGTGGAAGTTGTTGGTCTTTCGCCGGCGCTTCGCACAGCATTTGACCTGGTTCGGTCGTTTGGTGCTATCAGCAGTATTGGTGTTCATAACGCAGAGGTATGTTTGCAGTCGTTGCACTTCGTGACAATGCTAACTCTATGTAGATTCCTTGGTCAGGAACCGATGCTTACAAGTAAGTTACTATTCATATTTCCTATCTTGATAGAATCTGACAAGCTGTAGCAAAAACGTTCGACTACAGATGGGACGGTGTCCTGTAAGAAGTATCTTCCACGAGGCTATGGAGGTGTTGAAGCAAAAGCAGGATTCCCTCGGGTAAGTCAAATTCTGGTCTAGTGGTTGCACTTAGCCAATTCATGGCATCTTTATAAAATGCTGAACTAACTTCATACAGCTTCCTGTTCGAAAACATCCTTCCTCTTTCTGACGCCGTGCGGGGATACGAGCTGTTCAATCAGTCCAAGGTTCAGAAGGTTATCTTCCAGGCTTAGTTCAGTCATTCTTATCTCCATTGAGATATTGTTTTAGTGATTAAAAGCAATTCAAGACTAAAAGAGGGGTCCCTCAAGGGTCGACTCTTACATGTCGGTTCTTCTTCGCCTAGTCCAATTCATAGATCCTACCAACAATTAACAATTGATTCATTTAGCAATTAAGAACATAACTAGCATTCTAATTATTAGTGCAACTCCTACACGGCATCGTCCATCGTTACTAGGAGCGTTGTGCTAGGATTTGCAACGTCTGTTGTCTCTAGGGTATGTGGCTTTCCATCTTTCATTCTGACTATGGGAAACAATCACGTTCACCAGACCGGGTAGCATTACATGAAAGAATATTTAGCCAACCAAGGTCTACGCGGTACCATACAAGCCTTTTCCCCTTCGAATGATTGTACAGGGCATGGGCATGCCTCTTGAACATGTTCAATAGAAGTGTTCTTTTCGGCGCGAACAGAGTCTAAGTAGATCCACACCCACGATGTTTCCGCAGGTAGACTATACCCCGAGTTGGGTACGGCTAACCCTCAGGCATTTCTTGGCTCAGTCAACATCCCTGACATGAAAGCCCCAAATCTGTCATCGCAGTCAACCCAAAGTTTGGTGCTGGTAGGTTTATTTTCCGCAACGGCGGAGAGAGCAAGACCTTCTACAGGGTAATGAATGGCTGAAAGTCAGACAACTGATAGTTCGTAAAAGGCAATATTGTAGCTCTTAACTATCTTCTTCTTTCAGTATATTTCTATACGTTCCAAGAGCTTGCGACCGCAAGTAGAGGCGGTGGTTTAGTTATGAGATAGCGGATTGGAGTCTCTAGCACAACAAGCAAAGATTTTCTACAACAGAATTGAACAAATAACAATTACAAACTACGGAATCCGATCTTCTCGGGAACAGAAGAGAGTTATGTTTAGGGCAGTATTATTATATAGAAAAGGCCACTATTAAGGTCCAAATCTGAAGCAGGAGAGCAGAATAGCAAGTGAACTATCCTTTCCGCAATTCTACAAACACAAGTAACTTTGGCTCATCCATTATTCATTAATGACCTCCGGTGCCTTAAGACTCTCGCGCAGGAACGCATAATGGCTATTTCAATTCGATCGCTTTGCTTGACTCACGTAGCTAGTTTCCGACGAACAGTATCGGTGTCTGTGGAAAGACGGCCCGTTTCTACTTATTATAACTGTTCGAGTGCAATCAAAATTCGACAATAATAACGGCTTAAGGAATTTAAATGCCTTTTGGCATCGCGCCCGTCGAGGATGTGGAAAAATGACATCGGAAAGGGCGGATCGTGTGATCCTCAAAGAAATCTCAATTGTCATCTTCACACCAGCGTGGGCATGTCGGGATTCGCGGCTTTCGTCGTTCGAACGGGTAGTAACCTGATGAGTTAATTCCTCCGCAGCCGCGGGAACGCAGCGTTTGTCATGTCCCGCGGGAAGGAAGGGGAAGATTGCAAAAATCAGGCCAGACTGTGGATCAAGTCGGCCGAGAGAGTCGCAAGGAAGAGTGACTGGCGGACCTGGAGAGACAAAGATGGACCAACCTGAAGGGGGAGAAGCTGGATACTTATGTGCCGTTTGTGCCGAGAAAAACGGGGCCTTGGCATCCATCTGGTGCCCGTCTTGGCGAGGTGGTCAAGGTCTTGGGAGGCTATTCCAGGCTGAGTTAGCTGGGTGTTATGCGAGGTTGGCCGGATTGAAGCTTATTCAGTTTGTGGAGGGATCTGGCTGCTACTCAGATTAGGTGAACCCGGGGTCTGGGGGTCTTTGAACAAACCCGTGAAATTGGTAAAGGCTGTAATTCGAGGGATCTAGACTTTTGCTGGTGATGCTCTAGCTTGCTCATCTCTGTCGCTCTGGCTATCCTTGTATCCCATCATATTCTATAATGCATCGCGGGAAGAAAATGCATTTCTCTGCGTCCTTTTTGACAGTGCATTCAACCAAGTCAACACGGGAGAAGCGACGGGAATGTCCACTTCACTCTACTCTACTGCCCCGCGCCGTCTTCCCTGTACACCTCCCGCGGGAACTCTCAGGCGCCACAGTCCCCTTCCCCAGTCTCAGTCTATCCACTCCCGTTGGCAATGATCCATCACAAGTTCAACGACAAGTTGCATCACGGACTATTATCCCCCATCTCCACGGGGTAGTCGGTTCTGGTCGAGGTTTACCCCAGGAAAAGATGGAGAGGAGAATACCCGGACTCAACTTCGTGGCACTGTCCAATGTTTGGTATAAGATCAGGGACCCCCGACCCCTAACTTCCCCGACTTTTAGATCCAGACCAGCCTAGAGCTTAAAGAGTCACTTCTCTAGAAAGAAAGCACTTCTTAGTTTCTCTTAAGACTCGCCGCCATCACCAAGTCCGCCTCAACAACAACCGTCATCATGGCTCCAGGCGCCGTAAAGAAGCCCGTCAACATCTTCAAGCTACACGAAGTCGACGAGCCCAAAGGTGTTTTCAACTGGCGACTATGGTTCGCCGTGTTTGCCTTTGGTCTCATGGGCGCTGCCCGTGGAATTGACGAAGGCCTCATCTCGGGTGCGTTCAAGTCCAAGGACTTCCAGAAATACATCCACTTCAAGGACTACTCTCTTGTTGAGCAGGCCAACATCAAGGCCAATGTCTCAGCAATGGTTCAGATCGGCTGTGTAGGCGGTGCACTTATGTAGGCTTACATCCCCAAGCAGATACTTTCTTGTACTGACATTTCGTAGTGCTTTCCTCATCTGTGATAAGATAGGTCGTATTTGGGCTACCCGACAACTGTGCATGGTTTGGATCGTCGGCATCATCATCTTCATGGCCAACGGAGGCAGCCTCGGGGCTATATACTGTGGACGCTTCATTGCAGGTCTAGGAATTGGCCAGACAGCCGTTGTAGGACCCGTCTATCTCGCTGAGATTGCCCCCTCAGCTGTACGTGGTCTCTGCACTTGTGTCTTCTCCGGCTTCGTCTACCTGGGCATCGTCCTGGCCTACTTTGCCAACTACGGCTGCTCCAGACACATGGGCGACAACACTCACGCTCGATGGCTGGTTCCTACCAGTATTCATATCATGTTTGCTGGTTTGATCTTTGCCCTGAGCTTCTTCGTCGACGAATCTCCCCGTTTCCTCATCAAGAAGGGCCAGACCGAAAAGGCAATCGCTGCTATGGCCCGCCTGCGACAACAAGACCCCGAGTCCGACTACATCGTCCGCGAAATCACCACCATCCAGGCCGCCCACGAGCACAAGCTTGAGAGCGTCAACACCTCTTTCCTCGGAACTTGCAAGGAGCTTTTCCTCAACTCCAGCAACCTCTACCGTCTATACCTCGCCAGCATGGTGCAAGTCCTTGCGCAGTGGTCCGGAGCCGGTTCCATCACCCTCTACGCCCCTGATCTGTTCGAGCTCCTCGGCATCAAGGGTTCAGAGACCGGTCTTCTCGTCACTGCTCTGTTCGGTATTGTCAAACTTATTTCTGCCATTACCTTTGCCCTTTTCCTTGTTGACGTCATCGGTCGCAAGCGTGCTCTCATGGGCGGTATCGCTCTTCAGGCATTTGCCATGATCTACGTCGCCTCATTCCTCACAGCCGTCTCCGAGCCTCACTCCTCCTCCTCCGCCGCGATTGGAGCAATGTGTATGATATATATTTCCGGGATAGGGTGGGCTCTTGGTTGGAATACCATGTCCTACATTCTCACTGCCGAGCTGTTCCCTCTCCGAGTCCGAGCCTTCGCCACTTCTTTCGCCATGACCCTTCACTTCCTATGTCAGTACGGCAGTAGTCGAGCAACACCCAATATGCTTCTACCCACTGCTGAGGGCGGCATTAACCCCAATGGCGCATTCTGGACGTATGCAGCTATTCTGGTTGTTGGTGGTATTTGGGTCATCATTTCCGTTCCCGAGACTGCTGGTCGTTCTCTTGAGAGAATGGACCGACTCTTCGACCTTCCCTGGTATAAGATCGGCTTGTTCGGTAACCGCGATGCCGAGGAGCAGGATGCTGCTTATAATGAGAAGGAGGAGATGGCAATGAACTCACATGGTCAGGCTGTTTATATTGAGAACAAGACTAAGGAGATGGCATAAACTTGATGCTGCAAGTTGGATAGGGCTTTTTGATGATTGTACAGGAATGGTAGCGAATTGATTTAACTTTATTTACATGCTTAAAGTTCTGACCGTGATCTTGATTATTATATTGGACATTATGAAGTACGATGGATAAAAGTACATAGCACTGACACGCCCGCAGCGAGTCGAATTGGAACCAACACAGATAGTAACGCAACTTTGTTACTCTTACAGCATCATCCAGATATCCACATGTGATGATGACCTGAGCGGAGTATCCCTTCCCCAATTTACCCCGAGTGGTTCATTAGCAGTTAGCGTCGCCTACTCCGAAAGTCAGACTTCCCCTTCGTGGTGGCAAATGTCCATACTTGGAAAAATCCACACCAGTGACGGTGATGTTACTGTTTATTTTCTTCACAATCACCCGAACCGTAGTATTTCACACTCTCGTACTCTTTAGCCAGCTCAAAGGGCGGACTGGCTATGGCTCACAAAAGTTGCAAGAAATTGTAAACCAGCTTTCTCCCAAATGACGGGATTGTTATATGTCAACAGGTCACATTTACCGGTAATTCCTTAATTGAACAGAACAGTTTTGTTGTCGTCGATTTTCTATCATGTTCGTCGTCCTATATTACAGGTACAAACAATTAAGAGAGAAGTATTGAATGCAACAGAAATTTGACCCTTCATATTGTTATGATAACCCCCATGTATAAATATTTTATTCTGAACCTGTCCCAAACTCATTCTCCGATAGGTGACCAATCCGGTAGAGGGGTCTGTGCCACAGGAGCGCTCTGGCTGCCTGAGCTATTCCACACTGCTGTTTGAGATCCTTCAGTTCGGTACCAATTTGTCTCAGGATCCCCGAGACATTCCCCCACAGTGACCGCTAAGACAAGTATTAAATAAAGCACATTGAGTTCTATGGCTGAGTACTGACCTCGCCTTCCACTTTGCACCGTTGCTCTGATGATCAGAGGCAGGATATTCTCGACCGTGTTCTGATGGACGTCGTGCATGAGAACAATAGAGCCGCCGTTGTTTAGACCAGTGTAATATGCATCTAGAGGAGCTTCGACACCACCGGACTGATATTGCCAGTCGTTGGTGTCGATATCAGCAATAATAACCTTGTAGCCCAGTTGACCAAGGACTCGAAGAGTTTCGTCGTTGAAGCTAAAGTAGGGAGGACGCATGTAGACGGGGGACTTGCCGATTATCAGTGATATTTCATTATCTAGCAACGACATTTGCTGTTCGATGTCAAAGTCTTGAAGCCCAACAAGATTTGGATGGCCGTAACTTGGGACTATTAGCATATACTTGTAGTTCGTTGAGGCTAGTCGAGGCATACGTATGTGAAGCGACCTGGTGTCCCTCATCGACCATTCTGCTGACAGTGGGTTGGTAGTCCGCGATGTTCCCGATATTGTACCCGTTGAGGAAGAAGGTAGCCTTGAATCCAACCGCAGCGAGCTGGTCGAGTACCGAGTCTGTGTACACGAACGGGCCATCGTCGAAAGTCAGCGCGACTGTCCCTTCTTGAGTGCAGCTGTAGATGGCGACGCCAGGTGAGATATCTCGCTTTTTCGGGTACACGGGGAGTGTCAAGGGAGCGGCGAGTTGGCTCAGGAAGGTCAGAATAAGGAGGCCACGCATTGTGATTTTGGTGAACAGAGTATTACAATAAAGATAAAAAAGAATACATAAAGAAGTTTGAACAAATGATAATACAGTCTAGCCGATCCCAGAGGTTTAATATACGCAATTCTCCTTCTTCGCCAAGCAGTCTTATCTGCACAAATTGGCCCAACAACGCATATTCGTCATGGCCGTATGCAAGGAGGAAGGCTAGAAAAGCCCAGTGTGATAAGGTTCTCGCGTTTCCAGAGCGACAAGGGCCTCTCGGAGCATTTCTGAGCCTAATTGTTGGTGTGGCTTGAGACATTCTCCAATTAGGTTTGAGCACTGTTTTCGTCGCGGAGAACGATACTGACAGTTGGGGTGCGACAGCATAATGTCAGAATCATGATACGAGCTGCGATTGTCGATCAGAAGTCTTATCTTGAATAGGTTTTCGAACACGAGGTTTGCTTTGTCAATAATGCTATTGTTCGGGTGTTGCTCCGATTTTCTGAAGATGCATTTCAGACTAGTATTCAAGGGCGCTCCGTCTATTTTTTAGGCACAGAGTTGAAAATGGCTATGACATAAGGATTGCAGTTACTCCCGGATTCAAGACTAGCCTATGTATGCAGGTACTGCAGATTTCATTACTCCCTCGTAATCGAATTGGGGAATAACATCGAAATCACTCTTTGTTGTAGTGAGACGACATGTTACAGCCCAATCTGAAGCTGTCTATCAGGGCATTCTCTTATCTAAACTGGAGTAACGTGCTAGAAGGTTCCTGTAAAAGAACCTGGTACCAATCATAATGCAAAAATTGTGTGTGAAGTAAAGTAACTATCTGAATGCACAAAACTTGGAAGCAAAGGCTATTGCTAGAGCGCATTTCATTAGGCTATTAGTTCTATCGCCGTCGCCGGTCACATATTAGGTCACTATTTCCAAAATTGCTACAGTTCTCAATTTAAGAATACAAAATTTCACAGTCATTCTTTAATAAATTCGAGTATGGATATCACCAATTTCTCTTCAGTGTTGTCTATACCTGGGCTAAGAATGGCAAAACTCTTATTTAAGTAACTAAGTATCCTTACACGGCAGTAGTAGAATTCGGGGCCCCATTGAACTTGTGAGAATGCTATCCATTCTCGTGATAACTTGACTTGTGATTATGCTACCTAGCATATCGGAGGGAGCGA
Source organism: Fusarium sp. JS626 (assembly GCA_000966865.1). NCBI lineage: Eukaryota > Fungi > Ascomycota > Sordariomycetes > Hypocreales > Nectriaceae > Fusarium > Fusarium sp. JS626. The sequence continues at coordinate 141,148 of JWIV01000059.1, read as the reverse complement.
GGTAAAGCTTTCTCAAATGGAGTAAAACATTTATGCTACATTACAGTGTGACTAAGATTGTCCCATCCTCTGGCTTTAGATATTACGGGTATGCTTTTGTACATTTGAATTGGTGTACCCAAAATGTGTTTTGATCCAATCCTGCGCTTTGAAGGTTTCGGCGTTTAGGCAGGTGAGCTCAACGGGGGTATACAACACCCGAGACTTGTTTGGCATTTAGTAACTGATTTATTGATATTTCGCAGAGTAAATATGACTAATTTTATATCTGTAGTCTCACCGTTAACTATCTTCTTACTATATGTCAATTTACACAGAACTCATACTAAGTTCCAAGAATACTAGTTATACGCACCGGGCTATAAACTAATAACAGTGATACACTGTTTTAACACGGATGGAATGTATTATACTCAATGCAGAGCTACCTACTATGTGCTGCATAGTCCTCCAGGGTAACGACTATGCACACCAAGACAGTGACCAGATCTGGGTAGCTACATGTCAGCTTCAACAATATTAGCGTGGAACAGAAGTTATTGTCAATCGCGAGGAGTTCAATCTTAACAAGATCTTTATAGCAAGTGCGGAAGTGTATACTTATTACTCTGAAGGGCTAGAGCATGTATTGTTGAAGAAGCTCACGGCGAGGCCCGAGTAGGCTTAAAGGCAGTGTTTGGATTGAGGTATAAAGCAAACCTGTTATTGAGTTATTCGCCGGTCCCTCGACTAAGCCGGATGAGCTTTAACTTAATGTTGATCAAGGTTATTTAAATGCCTCATCCAATGACGGAGTATTGAAACGGCAACCATTCAAGGTATCCATCCGTTTACGCATGTGAATTGTGGGGAATTCGAACAACTTTCAGTTGACGTATGTGTGGCGCCTAAAAATGCGGATACAACACTTCAACTCTCATGATAAGAAGTCTACGCGTCGGACGGTACCTAGAGTCGATATCTCGATCGGGCAAAGAATACTCTTGGCGTATTATCCGAACTATTTAATAGCCAAGTAGATCTGTAAATTCTACATTCACCATCCTCCTCCCAATTCCTCATCACTACAAAGATGTCACAACTCACGCTGTTTACCGATAGTCGATTTCCTTGCCCTCAGAGACTCCAGCTGGTGATTCTGGAGTTGGGCCTCGAAATCACCGATATTCATCAAGTGGATATTATGAATCGCGAGCATAAGGTAAATGAACAGAAATACTGCCTGTGGAAGGAATATGAGCTAACAATTGCCTATGACTTATTAGAACGAAGAATTCCTGGAACTCAACCCTTTCGGAGCGGTTCCTTGTCTCCAGGATCGCTCGTATGATCCAGTCCTTGTTCTGACCGAGTCTCGGGCTATTGCTCGTTATCTTGCAAGTCGCTATACCCAATCCAGCAACAAGCTCATTCCCGATGATGAAGTTGCAAAAGCAAAATTCGAAGAAGCTGCATCGATTGAATTGACCTCATTCGATGCAGTGGCCAATCCGCTTGTTTTCGAAGTCCATTTCAAGCCGTTTGTAGCCAACTACCCAATGTCATCACACAGAGCTAATGATTTGAAACAGGATGTTTATGAAACAAGAACCAAAGGAGCAGGTAGTTGAGGACCTGAAATTACGCCTTGAGCGAGTTCTGGGACTTCTCGATCGCAAGCTCAGCGACCGACCTTTCATGGCCGGTGAGGTCAGTAGAGACGCGTATTGACATGTGGATGAGGCAGCTAACATGTATAGGCTATTACTGTGGTTGACTTCTTTTATGTCCCTTATATGTATCACCTGAAAGTCAATGTTTGGCCGACTTGCCTAGATGGCCGCCCCAACCTGCTTGCCTGGTGGAACCGCATGGAGGGTCGAGAGTCTTACCGACAGCTGTATGGTGAAGAATAGCTTGAAAGATGTGCGATCAGATAGTTTCCAACGCATTGATATTCTGACTCCCAATAACCCTCCCCCAAAGTCCACATAGGTCTAGTGGTTGATTTTGTACCACTCGCTTTCAGTATTACCTTGTATCTACGTCAGTGTCATCATACCACGGTATATCAACGAATGCCAACAGATAAACCGGATAAAGATCAGCTGGTGGTACGGCCAAGACCGCTTCCCAACTACAGCTAGTTTATAAAACATATTCACAGTATTACTAAAATCAGAGATAATGAATGTGAAAGAAATAAATAATCCAGCAGTGGGATTGTCTGTATAGGCCTATCCATATACAAACGCCGCATACCTATAAATTACTCCATCACCGGCACTGAAGACTTTTGGAGGCTAAATAGTTTCGAGTGCGTTAAGCTGTAGAAACCACGAAACATAGGTATGTCACACAGGAAAGAAAAACAGCATGCAACGGTATTATATGAGTCTGTTCAGGGTCAGACCTTTCTGGGCAAATTGTGCTTGACCGCCTGAGATTCGCTTGACGGGTGTTGCCGCTGGTTAAATTTGACTCCATAAGCAATTAACGGCTAGCCTTAACCTTTGCCTCGGCAGTGACATGGGACGAAAGAGCCACATTGCGGATCCTTGTATCGGAGTTTGGTTCCAAGTAGGGACTAATCAGAACAGTTCGCTGGGATCTTGATAGCACATGTATCATTGACTGGATAAATTGCCGATAGCTCTTTCCCTGGGACGAAGGATTCTCATCATGCTGTATGGTATTAGGATTAAATTCTAAAGTGGTATATACAGCGAATAGCTGGCCGTGAGGACTTTTTCAAACAAGTACCCAAACCATTAAGAGCCTTTACACATAAAAAGTCAAAACATAGCGACCTGCTTAGTTGCAACGACCGAAACCCTTTTGACTAGAGAGTTGTTAGCGTTTGTAGCACAAAGGAAGATGGAAAAGGAAGAACTTACCAATTAGCTCCACAATGAGTGCTAGTTGTTCCACAGAAACCAGTAGAGCCACAGCACTGGCCGTTGAAAGGACCACCGGCACATGTTAGACCGACCTTGCTACCGCAAGTGCTGTCGAGGGAAGGAATATCTTTGGTGAGACAGGCGCTAGAAGCACCCTTTTGACTAGAGAAAGAATGTTAGCAAAAACGTTGATGACATGGTGAGAGTTAACTTACCATCCTTGACCACAGTGAGAAGCAGTGCTTCCACAGAATCCATTTGAGGAGCAACAGTTTCCAAGACCAGATCCAGCACAAGTCTTGCCGTTCCTAGATCCACACTCTGAGTCGGCTGAGATGCCGGTGCAAAGTCCAAAGGCCAACTGACATCCGGTGCGGCAGAAATCATCACCCTTACCGCAGTATCCGTGCTGAGAACAGCAGTCACCGTAGGTGCTTCCCTTGCAAGTCTTTCCATTCTTGCCGCAGCTTCCATCGGTAGAGATGGTGCCAGAGCCAGCGTTGCAGGTTCCAAAGGCACTCTGGCAGCCTGCTTCGCAGTGGTCTGTTTTGCCACAGTAGCCCTGGGCTGAACAGCAGTCGCCGTAGGTGCTTCCCTTGCAGATCTTGCCGTTCTTACCGCAGAAGCCGTCGGTGGAAATGGTGCTGGCTGCGCCGTTGCATGTGCCGAAAGCACTCTTGCAGCCGGCGTCGCAGTGTTCTGCCTTGCCGCCACACCAGTCGCCAGAAGAACAGCAGTCGCCAAATGTGCTTCCCTTACAAGTCTTGCCGTTGAAGGCTCCGCATCGGCCGTCGGTGGAGACCTTGTCAGAGTCGGCCTTGCAGGTACCAAAGGCAGTTTGGCAACCCGCATCGCAGTGAGTGTCTTTTCCACAGTAGCCCTGGGCAGAACAGCAGTCACCATATGTGCTACCCTTACAGGTCTTTCCATTCTTACCGCAGAAACCATCAGTTGAGATGTTGGTTTCAGCGTTACAAGAACCAAACTTGGATTGGCATCCTGCATCACAGTGACCGTCTTTACCACAGTATCCTTCAGCAGAGCAGCAGTCGCCGAATGTGCTTCCCTTACAGGTCTTGCCGTTCTTTCCACAGAAACCATCTGTTGAAATGTCCCCAGCGTTGGTCAGAGTGCAGTTACCAAAGCCCTTCTGGCATCCGGCACCGCAATGGGTAGTCTCAGAACCACACCAGCCATCGACGGAACAGCAGTTTCCGTAGCCAGAGTCTAGGCAGATCTTGCCATTGACAGGACCACACTGACCGTCAAATGTGATGTTGCTAGGAGGGCCACACTTTCCAAAGTCAGGGGTGCAGAGGTTACCGCAGTGGGCGGTAGAGTTACCACACCAGCCTTGGGTGGAACAGCAGTCACCAAAGGCACTTCCGCCACAAACGAACTTGTTTGTGCCGCCGCAGGAGCCGTCAGGGGAGACACTTCCAGGTCCTGGGGGGGGTTCGGGAGCGGGGGCAGCAGCATTACAGTTGCCAGCTTTGTTTTGGCTATGTCCAATGTCAGCTATGTACATAAGACACATATGGTATAAGGATAGAAACTTACCAGCCTTCTCCGCAGAATTTGCTAGATCGACCACATACTCCGTCCTTGGAGCAACAAGCTCCCCAGACGGGACTGCAGACGAAGCCAGTGTCGCCGCCGCAGGTGCCATCAGGAGTGACCTCTCCAGTCTGCCATGGGGAGAGTGTTGCGGTGGTAGGAGACTGGGCAGCAACAAGAGCTGGCAGAAGCCAGAAAAGGCTAATAAACTTCATTTTCAGGGAACAAAAAGAAGAGATAAAAGACCTGTTGGGAGTGGCAGTGAGACTTGCCAAGACAATAGAGATGGAAATGCATATATATATGAGTGAGGTTTTATCAGCTGCCATTTTGGTCTATTTCACCATGGACCCAGCATCCTCATTTGTCGCCACTTTGATCCGGCAAACTCGGGAGGATCGTCCCAATGGAGCTGGCGACCTGGACCCCTTGCTAGTCTTGCACGCAGGGACCACTCCGCAGTGAAGAATTAAACGCAAGAATGCAACGATGGAAGACGTTTCCCGCAGACCATCTCTCGTGTTCAGATGATTTAGCGTAAGAGACCCATTTTCCATAGGTTCCGGAGGATCCTAATGAGGCAGACTAAGAATCGAGACTGTTGAGATTTTGGAGTTTGATGGTAATTAGCGCAGCACTGCCCGTGTGAACATCCACCTTCTGTGAAGGATTAGGGTAGGGTGATGAAAACTCTGAATGAACATCTGATCGGGTTCGGACTGTCGGTCGACAACTTGAATTATACGCGGGATGGTTATGATATGATGCTGTGTTCTCTTATTGTTGTCTTTCTTGTTTTTCTTTGTTGCAAGACGATGGTTGAAGTATGCTGCGACACAGTATTAGAATTTATTAAATTAATAACGTCCATTCCATGCTCATCGTCAAGTCCCACGTGGTACCTGTATCGCTCACTTTTCTGGTTCTGTTGGTTCACACCGATCTGAGTAACCTTAAATTCATCCTTAACAGCCGGCAAACTGATAAAGACCGGGCGGCCGCCTCTCACGCCAAGCCTATGCCATGAGTCGGTATAAACTGGTCCCTTGCATGTGTTTCCCCTGTCTTTCCCACAGTTTGATCGGAGAAAGTCCAGGCGCCACCCGCTGCAACCCCTGCTTAGCCCAGGCACACCCTGCATCTGCCGTTGGATTGGGCTTACGCCAAGAGCCGAGTTTACATGCATTCAGATCCCAAGCTTTGCTGCAATCGGTTGGCTTCCGCTAGCTCCCGGGGCCTTTTATCCTGCCGGCTGAGGCCGAGGTGGCCTTGGCGGTAGTTTTCAGCTGTTGGCAGCGCTTTGATAGGCTTGTTTGCGCATGTCATCGGTGTGGTGGAGTGATCCTTCCATTGACAACACATGTTCTGGAAATATGAGCGGTATGAATAGTAATCCACTGCCGAGGCGGAGGCTCTACGAACTATGCTTCTTCGAGACTGCGTCTTTTTAATTATCACGCCGAGGGAAGGAAGCCAAGGAGGCGAAGCTGTTGTAACGTAGCATGGTAAGTTATTCATCTCGTAAAAGATAATACTTGGCAATAGCATGGATAATTCAGTTGTCCGATAAACTCCACTATGGAATTTCATGCTGTGGGTTATGATATCCAACAGTGGCGATATGTGAAGGTTCTCGCCTATATAGACTATCCTGCCCAACTAGATAGATGCTCGACAGACACGACAAGTACTGCTTACTACAACATCGTTGAGTAACATGGTGTCACGACTTTCGAGCATCGCCTTCTGGGCTGTTGCTCTTTGTTTCTTGTGTTTTGTCACCTTGAGCAGTGCTGATAAGCTTCGTCACCCTCACGCCGACCACTCTCGCATCCAGCGCCGTTCCGTCATCAGTAAGACTTCTCTCTCACACCTATACTCTCATGTCTTCATTCAAGACATGTAAAGCATATGACACAGTAACGTGATACTAACTCCCAATAGCCAAGGCTCCAGAATGGACAAAGAAAATCACCATGAGCCCGGGTCATCAGAACCCTGCCAAGGCCCCCCCAAACCCCACCGAAGATCTCGAGCTCTCTGAGGACTCTGCCACCAGTCTTGACCAGTACTACAAGGATGCTCAGAATGCTACTGAGTCTTCTGCCGGCGTCACCCCCAACAAGTCTGGTCTCTCCCGCCGCTCGCTTGAGAAGCGTGGCAGTGGCCCCACGTACTGCAAAGACGGACCTTGCCCCGACGACAGGTACGTCCATTCTACGTGATGTTTTGGCATCTAGTCTAACTGATGATAGCTGCTGTGGTCCCGAGGGTATCTGTGGATACGGACCCGACTACTGTGGCAAGGGATGCTCTTCCAACTGTGACGCCAAAGCTATGTGTGGAGAGTACAGTGAGGATGGTGAAATGCCTTGCGGTATGAACCTCTGCTGCTCTACCTCTGGCTGGTGTGGTGTAAGTTCCGTTTCTTCGCTCTAATACTGTGCGGTAGTTTCATACTGACTTTTATACCATAGACCACTGAAGTCTTCTGTGATAACGCCGACCCCATCCACAAGACTCTTCCCTGCCAAGCCGGCTACGGATCCTGTAACATCGCCTCCTCCCCCTCTTGCGCAAAGGGTGGCGGCAGCACTAACGGCCGAACCATTGGCTACTACCAATCTTGGAATGTGCGTACACGTAAATGTGACACCAAGACCCCCAAGCAGCTCGACACAACAGGGTTCACCCATCTTTTCTACTCCTTTGCTTTCATCGACCCTACCAGCTTCAAGGTCACCCCCGCCCACAACGACGATGCCAAGCAGATGCGTGAATTTACCGACCTCTCCAAGGGCGGTAAGCTCAAGACTTGGATCGCTATCGGCGGTTTCGACATGAGCAATGAGGAAGCCCCTACGCACACTACATGGAGTGATATGGTGTCCACCAAGGCCAATCGAGCGGCTTTTATCGAGTCGGTTCGTGACTACATGGATGAGTATGGCTTCACTGGTGTCGATCTCGACTGGGAGTACCCTGGTGAGCCTAAGCGCGGTGGACGCAAGCTGGCTGATACTCGCAACTTCTCCATGCTCCTCCGTGAGATGCGTGACGCCTATGGTACCAAATATGGTATTAGCTTGACTTTAGCTCCTGATTATTGGTATCTTCGCTGGTTCGACGCCAAGGCTATGGAGCCTTATGTCGACTTTTTCGGATTCATGGCTTATGGTAAGTCTTTTCTCTCTATGCCCCTGACTGACCTTGCTAACATGGTTGTAACTAGATCTCCACGGCTCTTGGGACTCCGATGTCAGAACTCTCGGCAAGATTATTCGTGGCCAAGCTGACATCCGAGAGATCGGTAACAACACTATTCCCCTTTGGTTCGACGGCCTGGACCCTAAGAAGATCAACTTTGGTCTGGCTATGTACGGTCGTGGTTACACTGTCGCAGACAAGAGCTGCAATGCCCTCGGATGCAGCTTTGCCGGACCTAGCAAGAAGGGAGAATGCACTGACTCTGATGGTGTCATGTCCCTGGGCGAAATCAAAAACCTTATCAAGAACAAGGGTGTTAAGTCTACGTACCTGAAGGATGCCATGATGAAGCAGATTGCTTGGGATGATCAATGGATTGGATATGACGGTGAGTCCTCGCAAACCAGGCCTTTATCACCAATATTTGCTAACGATGCTATAGATGAGGAGACCTTTGCAGACAAGAAGGCTTGGGCTGATGGTTACTGCTTCGGAGGTACAATGATCTGGAGCATCGACTTCCAAGCCAGTGGCAGTTCCTCGTAAGTACTCAACTCCACTCTCATCCCTGATTCAAAAACTAACCAATTACCTATCAGTGGCGGCAGTGGTGGTAGCGGTGGTAGCGGAGGTGGTAGTGTACCAGCTCTTCCCGCCGAATTGCCAGGCATTCCCGAGTCTCTGAAGGGCAAGCGTCTACCAGAATGTGTGGGCGGCCAACTGTACGAGAACGTCAAGGACAAGGCCAAGCTTTGGTATGACTCTGGTGCCGAGCAGTGGGTTGACGAATACATCAACTCCAAGAAGGACCACACACTGTGGGCTCGCGATCTCTATCTCGCTCTGTTCCCGAAGGCAGATCAAACATCATTCCTTTGCAACGAACCCGGAGCGCAATGCAAGCACAGCAAGGAGTGCAGTGAGTATTCTCTTATCCCTTCAATCAGCCTCTTACTGACGCATGACATAGGTGACTTCAACGACATTGGTCTTGGTGGGCTTTACTACATGTTCCAGTCGATTGAGAACTCGTTCAACTACTTCGACCAGTTCTATACACGCTACACTGACGAGATGTCCTTCGTGATCGACAACGTCGCCAACATCCGAACAGGCCTCAACATCCCCAGCGGCGCCCCCAAAGCATCCCTCGACATGTACAGCATCCTCGGTGCAGCTTTCAGCATTGTCAGCGCTGCCGGTACAGCCGCACCCGCGATTGGAGGTCCCACAGCTGGCCTTAGCGGTCTCATGTACCTGCTCTCTGGCACAGCATCCAGCGATGTCTCGCCCAATGATGCCGTTGAGGCCAAGGATTCGGCTACCAAGCTCATGATCAAGGTCAGAGATGATGGTCGTGCTGTTATTGAAGACATTATTGGTGGCATGTTTGGTAGGAAGGGCACCCCTCAGAGTAAGATCCCCGAGCCTATGCTTGTTGGAGATGCCAAGTACAAGAACCCTTGTGTTCGAGTATTCGGGTGGGGAGCTTGGGTCAAGGATGATGCTCTTGAGGGTCTTAAGGACATGATTCACACTATGAGAGGCAACATGGTAAGCCACCCATTATTCGTGACATTTGTCTACCCAGACTAACACTCCTTTAGGACAAGGCCTTATTGTGGCAGATGGCCAGGAACTGGCGCGGCCTCTACGTTGTCGTCCGCGATGACCTTCCTCAATCCAAGTGCATCAACCCCAACAACGCCTGGGAAGCCGAAAAGAGCCGCTGCCTCGACGTCCTCGCCTGGTACCCCAAGAAGGTCAGCCAGACTCTTGGCGGCAACAAGGACATCTACTTCGCCTGGGACACCTGGGGCATGGACAAGCTGGCCACGCTCCGCAACGCTGTCAACTGCTGGGAGAACAACGGCGGCCACGTCGGTGAGCCCAAGACCGACATTGGTACCCTCAAGAGCAGCAACCCTTACGACCTTCACTGCTTCTTCTCCATGCCCGTTCTCAAGGGTAACTACAGTGACGTCTCCAAGGGATCGATCTGGATGGCGGGTAACTTCCCTGGCCAGGAGAACGAGCTCGGTAAGCTTTGGCCCAAGTCCAAGTGTGAGCAGGGCAACAGGGATCTCAAGCAGAATCCTTTCAACACAAAGAAGATGTACGATTGTGCCAGCATTGATCTTACTAAGGATCTTATGTAAAGTAGATAGAGGTTGAGTGCCTGAATAGCTGGCAGAGTTTGAACTACAATTAATCACTAATTGCACTATAACCGATCCCCTATCTTAATTGTGAACCATTACAGCCTACTACATCATCTCCAGGTCCAGCGTCAAAGATGGTGTGCCTTTGAATCCAGATGGCATGGTGTACGTAAAGTTCCAGAGCTCAAATTCTCTCAGCCTCTGAGAACTACCACCATAAGCTCCTCCAAAGCTCAAATCGAACTTGGGGTCCATGTTACCAGTCACGCTGACATTGAGCTTAGGGAGGTCGTGCCACCCTGTGATGGTGGGTTTCTCGCGAAAGGTTCCCACCATCAACGAGAATCTTGAGCTTGAATTCCCACGAGGATACGCGAGACTCAACTTGCCTGGTGCGACCTGAACATCAAGAGCGGTCTCGCTGGGATATAACTGTCACGGGTATGAGTATTATGACCTGACGATACGTTGTTTAGGACTTACGGAGATGAAAGAGATCTCGCTTCCTGTATCCCATTGGATAACAGCCGGGTTATAAGCCTCCTGATTCTGACCAGGGCCACCGAGCGAGATCTGCTTGTACGACTGTGCGCCAATCGTGAGCTTTTTGGACAACCAGCTTGTGATATTGCGCGGGACCGTGTCGAATGGAGGATAGTACGTGCTGGCCGTGAAATTGTGCTCCCCCTTGAATGTGGTGAGGCCTTTGAGGACTTCCTTAGGGATCAACTTCTGGTGGCTCTTGGTTAGTGCGGCGAAAAGAGGTCCCCAGGCGTAGTCTGCCATGTGCGACATGATCTCCGGCTGAAAGTATCACGTTAGCATGTATCAGAATGATGGTCAGAACTGCACTGACCCTCTTGATAAGAGATGAGTTTTCCTTTCCGGCCAAGGACCAGAACCATACAGCCATCAAGCTCAGATAGCGGTTCATATCGTAGCCATAAGAACGATCCCAAGGTCCAGCCATGTTCTTCATACCCGGATGCCAGAGGTCACCAACTGCCTCCCACGTATGTTTGATCATCTTTGGACCATACTTGGCCATTATCGAGTCTTTGTGTGAATATGTGCTCCAGAGAGTAAGACCGTAGAGTGAGACGCCAGTGTATGTTCCAGAGTTGAACTCAGAAAGAGTATTGGCGCGATTGAACAGATCGATTATGTCCTTGGCGTACCGCTCGCCGCTCCTTGTCATGTTGGTTTCTTTGAGTCTTCGGCCTGTCCAGCCCGACATGAAAGCTCTCATAATAGCCTAGAAATTATCAATTAACATTGAATCTTAAGAGAAAAGCTCACACGACTGACAGGGTTGCTGTAGGACGGATATAGATTATCCTTCTTTGGATCAAGGTGTCCAAAACGATATTCATCACCCTTGGTAGCATTGTGCAGAGACTCGAGCATCAGCTTCTGGGTAGGCTGGCTAACAAGCTTTGGAAACTCTTCCAACACCATGATGAAGGTGGTACCGACGAAACCTCGCCAATTGGGGTCCCATGAGTTATATATGTTGGCTGGATATGCGGCTGATCCAACCTTTGGCTCCTCGGGTGATATCTGGTAGCTTCCGTACCTAGACCACAATCAGCTGGTGTTATTGCACAGGGTACGATCAACTCACCACTCATCGGCGGGATTCTTATGCTGGCCGTGTATGATATTTCGGATGACCTTCTCTGCTTCAGCAGCATCCTTTCCCTTGTTTCGAGCCAAGAGGCCAAAGGCGTACCACGCCGAACTTCGTGTTTCGTGTCTGAGAGCACTCGCGCCACCAAAGTCGTACAAGTATCCGGCTTTGTCATCATAGTACGTGTCCATCCAATCCATACTCTCTTTGAGGAGGTCTTTGGCATTTTCGGGTAAAGAATCAACGTAGGACGATGCACAAGTCCCAACTGAGGCAATGACGCCTACAAGGCTGAGGGTAGTTACACGCATCTTGGATTACTAGATATTCTCGCAAAGTGGAATACAGGTAGGGTCCAAGGCTGAAAAGAGAAAAAGAAAAAAAAAAGAACAAGAAACAAACATGTTGTTATGACCTAGTGGAGGAGTCGTGCAAGGTCGGCCAACTCCGGTGTATATACCGACCTTCTCCGCACCGAGGTAACTACCAATCTAGTCGATTAACGGTGTTGTTTCCGTATCGCTAGGTTGTCGTCCAGTTTATGCGGAGAAGTGTCTGCCGATCATCGGGCTTTTGCCTAAAAGGGTATTCTTATCGTAGCTACCAGATAGCTCAGATAAAAACCCCGCGATAGCAAAATAGTGCGAAGTACTCCGTAGAACCATTGATAAACATCCTCCCATATTTGGTCAAGGGTCAGATTGTATGGCGGAAACGTTTGTTCGGCATTTACAGTAGTTAGTTATCTTTTGCCGAAGGGTAGTCTCCCAGGACGTAGGTCGTGGGCAGCGGAAAATGCGGATGATACCTTCGCCCGGCCGATAGACTCCTGTGCTTCTCAGGTAGATATGTGAAATATATGAAACATTTAGATCATGGGAGATTGACAAATAATTGTTAGCAGGACAAGTAAATATAATTGAGACGCGGCAAAGGAGTCTTTGTAGAAGTGTCAAAGTGACCAACCCACAATGCAACTAGCCAAAGGTTCAACTGATTTTGAATTTGCACATAATAGGGCAGACTCAACTGGCAAATAATCCCAAGACATCTTGTTTTGATCGACTGTGGTGAATGTAGCGACTTAAGGGTATTGACTTTAATTAACATAAACAGCTTCTACATGTGCGTCTTGGAACCGAGGCTGAGATGGAATTGACTAGGACCATCTGAAGAACACTCAAGAAAGAATAGTCCACGGATTATAATAACTAAGTTCTATTCTATTTCTGTCTACATGTTTCTAATTCTAAACCCAAAAACTGTCCAACTCCTTCACTCCTTGATATTATCATACTATGCATCTGCAAGAGTGATACCAGTATAAGTACCTGCTCCTTCGTAAACCTTCTTCTTGTTTCCGCCGTCCATATCCAACTGATACACAGCGCCTCCCAGGTCCGTCGCGAAGATGCGGCTGTTCTTCGAGTCCAGCTTGATACCAATAGCCTCATGCAATCCTCGAGAGAGAATCTCGTAGTCCTTGCCCGGCTGACTCGCTCCGTCACTCTTCACAAAGGCTTCAAGCTTCACGCGGTTAATAGTGTTGCCTTGTGGTATTTCACCGCGATCCGTCCAGTAAAGTGTGTTCTCGGCTTCATCGATCTCCAAGTCAATTGGCTCCGGTAGGCTTTGCAACACAAGCTCAATGTCTGTTCTACTCTTGGCGTCTTCGCCAGACTTGATGTCTATGTTGGCTCGGAAAATGCGACCCTTGCCTGCCTTGGAAGGACCCTTCTGTGTCCAGTAGAACTTTCCGGTGGAGGTCGAGACTGTGACACCAACGCACCAACGCGTAGGGTCGGATTTGTGCTGCTCATTTTGGTAATCACCTGTCTGAACTAGAACTTCAAGATCAGAGCCGTCGAAGTTACTTCTCATAACTCTAAGGCCCTCGCGGTCGGAAAAGTACAGTTTTGAGTTCTTCTCATCGACTGTCAACTGCTTCGGCGTGTGGACGGAACCGCGAGGGATGATCTCCTGGACGTCAGATCCGTCAAGGTTGCAGCTAAGCACAGCTCCATCGTCTTGCGAAGGGCTCTTGCCCATATTGGTCCAAAACAGCTTCTTAGCGGTGTTGGAAATGTCGATTCCATCGGGCATGCTCTGGTGTGAAACAAGCGTGGTGAGAGGCTTGGCGTCATTGGTACCGACCAAGATGCTACCACCAGCAGTGGGGTTGCCAGACAGTCCAATGTCTAGAAAGTAGAGCTTAGTCTCACTTTCTGACTTAGCTTGCTGCTTTGGTGGCAGCAGTCCACCTTTCTTCGACTTCTCTCCCAGTTTACCTTCATCAATATACTTTTGGAGAAAGTCAACTGGGGTACTAGGTAGACCACGCTCGGCGATGTAGTGCTGCTCGATGAAAGATACGGTGTCAAGACCAACTCTGTCCATCATAGCGACGGGGCCCTTCTCTTGGCCAAACCACATCTCCTTCCAGAGCTTTTCGATCTGCTCGGGAGTAGAAACGCCTTCGGCAAGAATGGTCAAGACTTCGCGCTTGATAGCAGCCCATAAACGGTTGTAGATGAAGCCAGTCGACTCCTTCTGTGCAACGTATGGATGAAACTTGACCTCTTCGAGCTTCTCTACCAAGAACGGGAAGATGCTCTCGTGTGTCTCGCCATCGGTCATGAGCTCAACGGCGAGACACTCAGGGGGCATGTAATAATGCATGTTCAGAACCCGACGTCGTGTTTCTGGCTTGAGGTCTCCAAGCATCTCTCGCGACTTGTAAGAGGAAGAGTTACTGGCAAGAATTGTATCTTCGGCCGTGAGTTTCTCCAAGTCTGCAAAGGTCGAGATCTTGAGTGGAAGTTTCTCGGGGACAGCTTCGATGACGAGCCAGGCTTTTGCGACAGCTTCGGAAAGGTCTTCAAAAGCTTTGACTAAGCCTCGGGTGTGAGAGTCGGAGTACTTTGACATGCTGGTATTGCAGTACTCTAAAGCTGCGGTTCTTTGCTCGGGACTTGGGTCGCGGATGATGACATCGTAGCCGCTTGCTGCCCATCCGCAGGCGATGCGGCGTCCAAGGACACCGCCGCCGAGGACAGTAACCGTTCGGTCCTCAGTGGAGGGAAGTGTGAAAGAACTCATGTTTTTGAATATGGTTTTTGTGGATGGAGCTTAATAAAAGAGATTAGAATGTAGGTAAAATATCTTGAGATTGTAGTGTTTCTGGTGAAGAGTATTATAATTTGCATCTTATACGGAGTCTTTATACAAATGCGCAAACCGGCTCACAAAGTCAAATCACTAAGGGCAACTGCTTTGCTAGCCTCTCTAGACTACACAAAACGCCCGAATGACGCCTCCGATACGGCCCTGGGAGATCCGGTATGTCGGAGTGCGGAAAGGAACGGAAATAAAGATTGAGGCTCCGCTCAACCCCCGATGAAGCGAGGTCGCGAAGCGTGGGGCTACCGAGGCTGGACTACTCTACTCTATGCACCATCACTATCAACTGCTTCTTGCGCGTTTCTTGATGATGACGAAAGTCCGACTTTTTCTGGTCGACGTCGTATTACGTCAAAGTTGAGATCCACAATATTTGTACCAAGCTTTTGTGGCTCCGCCTCGGCATTTCCAGAGGTGGGGCGACAGGGGTTGAAGATCTTCGAAGAATAGCACCTCTCCCACTTTCGAATGCTTGTCTTTCCCCTCGCATCTCGTTATTCCCGTTTTGCGGCTGACAACTACCGAAAATTGTACTAGATACGCGTATTGGCATGGAAAGGCTCTTTAAGTTTTACCCTGGAGTGATCTGATGGTTACTGAAGTGACCGACGGTTTACTAGCTTACCCTGTCTTCAAGACCGGTGGCGGTAAACTGGGAGATGCTCAACATTGTTTGAGGATTACACGCTTGAATCGATAGCAATTCTCTCGGCGTAATATCTAGACGAATTAACTCTGTTTACGTGTCTTTTGTATAACTAGATGGCCACTTGGTCGAGTTGCAACATCGAAAATAGGCACTGTGAAGAATTTGATGAGCTTGGTGTTAAGTTCCAACCTCAACATTTATTCTATTTCCTCTCGTTCCATTATTTATCACATCGCCAGCAAATTGTGCAGCATTCCGTTACTCTTCACTTATTCCAATTACATCAGTGTACATGCTAATTCTACAGAGTCTAGTGAAATTTGAACCTTGTACAAAATCTTTTTATTACAAACTAATTCTATAGATCCCCAATCTCACCTAAACTATGACTCTAAAATGAAAAGATCTGATCCGTAACCTTGGCCGAAGCTCCTGGCTGTTGGAATCCCAGGTCAACGAGTGACTTCTTTGATGCATTCACCATTCCTGGAGGGCCACACAAGAACACCTTGGAGTTCACAGTTGCTGCAGGAAGTCTCTCTTGCATCAACTCCTTCGTAACATACCCAGAACCAAACTTCCAATCCTTTGGCGGCTGGTCCAGCAGATAATACACCTTGAAGTTCTTGGGATATCTTCGGGCAAAAGTATCTAGCTCATCTCTAAGAAGAATATCCTGCTCCGACCTGTTGGCGTAGAGGAGGGAAACTTCTGTGGTGTCGCGGTCATGTTCGCAGATGGCGCGGATGACCTGGAACATAGGGGTGATACCAGTGCCACCAGCGATCATGCCAATCTTCTTGCAAAGGTTGGGCTGATATCTCATTGCGCCCTTGGGACCTCTGAAGAGAACCTCATTACCGACCTCGAGACCAGCCAAGTAGCCATTTGTCAATTTGCCATCGGGGTAAACCTTGATAACCAGCTCGAGAATACCGAGGTCAGAATTGTTGGAGACTGGTGTGTATGATCGAGCGACACTCTCTCCATTGACATCGCCCTTGATGGTAACGTGCTGGCCAATGGGTAGCCCAAGGATAGTGCTTGTAGTCGGAAGGGTGAAGGTTAATCGATAGACATTCGGTGCGATGAGCTTCTTCTCTTTGAGAGGAAGGGGCGAGTAAGTGACTGGATCCAGTAGCCCTCTCTGTAGCAATGTATCTTCTTGAACGTTTTTGGGAATCTTCATATGAGCTGGATAGCTTGTGAAAGATTTGCTCTTCATAGCCAAAGCCGTGAACTTCTGTGCCATAACTGCATTGGCAATTGCGAATGATCCACTTCCAACGATCAAGCCTTTGATAAAGCCTGACCCAGCAGAGTCATTCCGCATATATGAGACCATCCAGCTTGGCACGGTGATTCCATGATGGTGGCCAAGGTAGTATACTCCTGCACCAGCGACCGCGACGAAGCCGAGGTTTGCCAATGTTGACAATGACGATGACCCACTGGTCTGATCCTTGGGAGGAGCGGCTGGGGCGAGTGGCTTGCGTTTCGGTTTCTTGGCCTCAAAACCTTTGATCTTGCCGACGCACAAATCTTTCATGATCTCGAAGGCGTCTTCGGAGTGTCCAGCGTTGTCAAAGTCTTCACTTGCGTCAGTGCCGGCTGCTTCTGTGAGGACATCTGGACCGCCTGGGTGATCTGGGACGTATTTTGTGACGTCGTAGACTGAAACTCTGGTTAGTAAAAGAATTTTGGGTGAGTATGAGTGGTGACTTACCTTGGCCGTGGATGATTAGCCATGCATCTTGAGGGCTGTTGTGTTCAGCGACCTCCTTGATTGTGTATTCTTGCATTGGAACTGAGGGAGAAGAATGTGTGTGTGTAGATTGGGGAATTTGTTGGAATGAAGCGATGAATGGCAAAAGCGAGATGTTGTTAGGTTGGTGTGCCTCTGTTAACAAATCGAGATAGTGGGTGTTTATCTTTAACTACGTCTTCACAAGCAATATCGACATCAGCCATTAACCAACAACGGTAAGTCGGAAACGCGAGGTCCGACCGCCTATCCTATCGATGATGACGAAACATTCAGATCCCATTTGCTATTTGCAATAACTCCACAGCGGGCCGGATCGCAGGTCTGAGGTCGAGGTCGAGGTCGAGGTCGAGACCTTTGATATGCCGAGGTTTTGGCCCCATTGCAGGCCCTAGCGCCACAAAACGCCAACCGAGGCCGATCCTTTCGGACTCCACTTCGACCGGCATGACGTATTGGATAAAGCCTCATCATTCCGCTGTTTGATGCGGCATACGGATACGATAAGATTATTGGTCAGATGGTGTGGTTTGCCCCTTACACATGTTAATGCTGTGCCGTTTAATTCCGCACTCGAATTCAAAACCCTGTAATTGATCGGTCCATGCCGATATTCCGGTCCACTCGCGGCGGGAGTGATGATCAGCCCAAGGAATCTGCATGCATGAATGTCCCTAGAAATTGATGGATGCAACGGTGAAAACTCTACCAAGTCTCCGGCTTGAAACGTCATTTCTGTGAAGTGGGCCGCACCAACGATGTGTTAGTTATCGTATCGAGCGTTAGATTACTCTAAGAGGCTGACTATTTGTCATGTGTTATTATCCTTTGCCTCTCAGATCCTCACCTTATAACTGCAACTCCAGCCTTGGCTTGTTGATGATGTACTAATGAACATTTGCTATTACACCTCTTGACTTACACATTCTACACATTCACAATGTCAACAAAACAATTCTATCTTCTGGGCGAAGCAGAGTCAACTGCCAGAGAAGTTGAACTCCCGCCCGCTGTAGACTTTGAGGAGCTACAGAACATTGTCGCTTCACACTACGCCATTGTTAAGCCAAATGGTAACCACTCATCTCATCTATCACCTCCATACATGCTAACTCCCTCCCAGGCGTCGGCTTCATCCACAATGACAGGAAACTCACCGCAGTATCTGATGTTCTCGAGAAAGACGAACCTATAGCAGTTTCCATCAATGGAAATGCTGTACGCGAAGTCCCTGGTCCCTCGGGCGTCCCATACTTTGGTAACTACCTCGAGATCTACCCCGACCATCTCGGCAATCATCAGCGACTTTTCGAGAAATACGGTCCGCTATTCGTCACCAACAGCATGGGGAGCCGTCTGTACCAGACCAACTGCGCCGAGCTTTCCAACATCTTCCTTTCCGAGGATGACTACTTCACAAAGAAGATCGTACCCGGCCATCCCCTCCACCCGATCAAGAACCAAGAAGCAGGTGTATTCCTAGGCGATACCGACACAGAACAATGGCGTCTTGCGCACAAATTCCTTCCTCCAGCGCTAGGCCCCAAGGCTGTTCGGCACTACGCGCCTACGATGCAGAGAACTGTTGAGCAGTCCTTCAAGGTCTTTGACGAACTCGACCAAAAGGGTGAAGCTTGGAACGTTTACCAGTACATGCTCAAGCTCGGCTCCCAGGCCGTCGGCAAACTTGTCATGGGCATGGACTTTGCGCATTTTGAAGAGGTCGATTCGCCGTTGCATGAGATGGTTCTCAAGATTGCTGAGAACTTGGAGCTTAATAAGAAGGTGTCTTCTATGGGCGCGTGGTATGGAAAGTTGCCGTTTGGTGATCCCAAGAAGCTCCGCGATACGAAGGGTAGAATCACGGAGATGATGTCGGAGTCAATCGCCAGAGCCTCCAGGGGTCAGGATGACCTAGAACTCCAAGATGCAGCACTCAAGGCCGATAACGTCGTTGGTGAGTAACCACTACAGCTCTTGTCAACTACAAGCTAACCACGTGGATAGACTACTTCCTTCGAGCCACGGATAACAAAGGCAATAAACTCCCATCCTCGCAATTTGCCCCGGCACTACTAGTAGCCACGGGCGCCGGTTTTACAACCACATCATCCCTTCTATCCTGGTTGATCTACAGCTTGGTTAAGTACCCCGGCAACCAAGAGCGTCTCCTTCAGGAACTCATCGACAACGACTGGGACGAAGATACTCAGGTGACAGCCGACACCACCGCCAAGCTAGGCTTCCTCGACAAGTTCATCAAGGAAACTCAGCGTCTGCACAACCCATCTTTCCAGCCCGGCCGCACAGCCAAGATTGATATGATCCTGCCAGGAGGGTACAGACTCCCCAAGGGCTCGGTGGTTATCTCAGCGCTGCATCACATGCACAACAACAAAGATGTGTGGGATAATCCAGGCCGCTTTGATCCTGATCGCTGGGACACAGAGAAGGTCAAGAATAGGCCTGCTGGCTCATACATCCCCTTCGCGACGGGGCCACGAATGTGCGTCGGGTTTAACTTTGCTCTGCAGGAGATCAAGGTTTTCTTGCCTAAGCTTGTTTATCGGTACAAGTTTAGCTTGGCGCAGGATGGCCCTGTTGATTATGACCCGTACTTCCAGCTGATTCGGCCGAACAATTTGTATATACAGGCGGAGAGGAGAGTGAAGTGGCCACCAAGGTCAGAATGATTGGGCGGCTTGCAGTTGAGTAATTAGGGTTATATAAACTTTAGAATTTTCTATTATGCTTTGGATGTTGCTTTGCATTGAACCCTTTGTGTGGATAGACTTAGAGTTGATATACAAAGTGGCGCTGGATTTGTAAACTATCTTATCCAAAAGAGAACCCAAACTCATTGAGAGAATATGAATCTTGTCGTAATGCTGCATTTTGCCAGCGGTTTAGAAAGAGTATATATTTTTAAAGTTTCTAATTTTCACTTTCTAATGTTTCGTCATAACCTACGAGCATTACCAGAAGGAACAGAATTGATATTTACCTTTCAGAAGGGAAAGTAAACTATATAATATGCCCTCAAATAGTTGAGGGCATATCCAGGAGAGTTTCCTGCCATGTAAATTCTACTCTCTCCCATCACCCAGAGTGATTCTTTTGTCCTACCTCACTTATATTTTCGTCTTCATTAACCATATTCAACGTCCTTTCAAGACCATATACAAGACGCCGTCCGCTCAAGTTTACAAAATGACAAGTCAAACACCTTCTTCTCTTGAAACAAATGTCATCAAGGGGCAACGAGATGCCTCGAGCAGGATAAACGAGGTGGTAATTACCCCAGAGATGACTCCGGATGTCATAAATATGGTACGTTTGTCTTAGAGCTAAGTCGCGGCATACACTAATCATCTCTAGCTCCTGAAACGCTTTAAATTCGATGTGATCCCGGAGAAAGTCTCACCAAAAAAAGCGCCGGAAAATTCTGGCAAGTTTGCGGCTGTTGCAAAACTCCAGAGTAAATTGAGGGCCATTGAGAGGTTCCCCGATCAGAGGCCCTGCCAGTCTGCGACACCGGAGCAACGAAAGTCAGGCCTATACTTGGCCGAGCAGCGAGAAGCTTGTAAGCAGATGTTGGAGATGGAGATGATTGAGAGGTGGCGGTAGAACCTCGTGCTAGGTTGAGGGAGGAAATGGGACTATGCGGGAATGAGGTGGAATACTGGGGTGGCGCGGAACATAATTGGTGATTAATTTGAATATCGGTGGGTAGTAAAATTGAGATTTGTTTGAAGATGGGATTAAGTTATTAATTTATAATCGTGCATATGTGAGATTAAAGGGCGGCAATCAAGCCTGCTATATATTATGGCAACTATATCTTTATTGAATTCCAGACACTTGCCCAGACTGTGTCAGCTTGTGGGTTTAGTGCGTTGCAGGCAATGCTCCCCGTCTGGTAAGCCCGCCTGACTTAACGATCCGAACATGAGGATGTGCTCAAGTAATCAAGCTTTTTGCTTAGCTAATTGATTTAAGCGAATTGATATCTGTATGCATCCAATATGTTCGGCAAGCGGCGTCAGTTAATGACTACTGCATGAGGCCTTCCTAGGACAATCAGCCGTAGCCTGGTTCGGAATTCACGATGTTGATTCGTTGACTCTAGTGGCAACCAACTGCCAAGAACGCCCCGAAATATGTCGTCAGACACACTGAATGTTTGCACTTTTGAAGTCTCGTGCTCTCGCAGCCTGATCAGAACGTTGGCATGTTTATTATGTCAAAATACATGATCTTATGCTCCGTTGAGAAACATGATCTGCTGAGTTCACGACGATGCTTTCTACATACTCCTCTACTTTCCTCTTTTCACGAAACTAGGTCATGACGAGGCTCTAGGAGTACTGAGGTTACATTCATATTTTTGTGCAATCGCACTATTGGATATGGTGCACGTGTGTGCAGGGTGCATCTGCGGCTGAGAATGTCATATCTGACCACCGAATCCCAACCATGATTTAGAACACCCACTGATATCCTTGTTCTACTCGCAGCAGGGGATTCGGCCCAGAGCCTGCCCCAACACACATGAACGCCAAGCGTTTAGGCTGAGGAATGCCGCATTTTCTTTATCGTCTCAAGGTAAATTTTCCACTTTCACTTCGCCATAGACAACAACGACGTATTTCGCTTTCTGATTGAGGACAAGACTACATAATATGGATTTCTTCTTATCCTTTGCCAAGCGCACGAGAGAAGATCTTTCGCGTGCATTTCTACTCGAGCAAAGGGGCTCATCACCGTATCTTAACCGCAGAGATGAAACTCCCCCGATCTGCTACGATGACTGCAGTAGGTCTCATCCCGAACACCTCGCCATGGGTCGCTGAATTCGTTCCGTTTGTTAGATGGAGCCTACATGATTGCCCAATCAATGGGTAAAACCGCAAAGCTTTGCTCGGAGCATTCATCCTTCTCACAATCTTACAGCAAGTGTATTGCGTGCATCGTGGAAAATGCAGGTGCAAGTCAAGGCTTGGCACAGGTCGATGTAGATCCCCGATTCAGAGAGTATATCGATTTCTGCGCCAAATACTATGCATCAGCTAGTAGCACAGATGCCGCAACCAGCATTATCCTAGTCACCTCTGTAAGAACACAGTCGGTTTCAACAACATCCTCCTCGAGTTGCAAGGTTTGTAGTACGATGACCATTACTGGTTACGATGGGAAGCTGGTGAGGGCTACTATCGATCTCGAGGCTGTCACTAGATCCTTCACAGGTAAGTTTTATCAGAGAGACGATATTTGAATGCATGGCTGACTAGGTCCCAGACTTCAGCTTGTCAACACTCATATCCACATCTACGTCCACGTCCACGTCCACGTCCACATCAACATTCACGACTACGTCTAACCCACCAGACTCCTCTCAAGGTCCAAACCTAGCCACAATCATTGGACCTGTCGTTCCATCCTGTTTCCTCTTGTTAGTGCTCGGTTTCTTTGCCTTCCGTTAGTACAAGCGGAGGCAAGCATTGAAAACGCAGAAAGGCCCAGTTCCGAACGAAGAAGAGCATAAACAGGACAAACCCCAGCTACACTCTGACTGCATTGCTCGTCCTACTTTTGAGCTAGAGGGTTCTATGCCAGCAGTGACAGAATTTGAAAGTGCCTCAGTGAAAAAGTCAGAAATGGCAGCAAATGAACCTGCGGCCCACGAGATGGCCGCAGACAAGAAGATTGCAAGGAAGCCGGTGGGAAATTCAGACTGAGTGGTTTGTGTTAGTGCTGGCTTGTTCGGGTAGTACTGACAAACCAGTCTGGTCAATTCCTATAATAGTAACGCAAATGATACCCTGATTCAATCTGCTATTTGAAACCTAGGTCTAAGCGATGTTTACCTCCGGATTGACATGCCTACGAAAAAGGCAGAACTGCACAGCAGGAAATCTACGGGGAGTCGTTATGGCAATAGTCATGAATGCAATTCCACAACAGAGTAATTGGCCATCAGGGCAGAAAAGAAAATACGCGAGAACACCGTGGCCACCTGCACCTGTTATGCAAGTCACTAACTTTGGACAGTGGCAGATGTGGGGAGACCGGGGAACTTGTTGTCTTGGCACTATTCAGAACCCTGAATCCTCGGTTGAGGATATGCCGAGCTAGTCTAGGGATTGAGGGGAAAATAAGCATCAGGTGACTCCATCTCGGCGACAAGTCCGAGTGTAAGCCTGTGAGTGATTAAAGTAATTCGAGGTAACGTTTCTATTGTAGTAGCGAAGCAATTTCACCATGTTTGAGGAAAAGATAATTGACTTCGAGAGCTCAACCGGGTCAGTCCCGTTGGTTGGTGCCTCAATTGTGGTTGACCAGTCAGATTACCCGGGGGTTATACGTGCCGCAAAAGACCTGGCCCAGGACTTTGCGCGTGTGACCAACAGGGAGCCGAGTCCTCTGATTTTAATTGACTCCGAATCAGATTACCAGAAAGTTCAGACCAAGAGTGCTATACTCATTGGCAGCATTGGCTCAAGTGGCCTCATCAAGAAATTATCGCAGCAGGGCAGGCTCGACACCCAGGCCATCAGTGGAAAATGGGAGTCTTTTAGCACATCCGTTCTCGAACAGCCTTTCGGAGCATGTGAGAAAGCTCTGGTAATCTCAGGCAGTGATAAACGAGGTACCATTTTTGGTATATACACCCTCTCTGAGCAAATTGGTGTCTCGCCGTAAGTTCACCCTTTGTCTCAGCATTCTGTATCTTCAACTGATTCGTTTCAGGTGGTATTGGTGGGCGGATGTGCCACCGAAAAGCCATCTAGACATATATGCTATCGACAAACAAACAGTTCATGGTGAACCGTCTGTGCGACATCGAGGCATCTTCCTCAACGATGAAGCTCCGGCGTTGACGGGCTGGGTTAGGGAACGATTCGGAGGATACAACTCGAAGTTCTACGTAACAGTTTTCGAGCTCCTCCTCAGACTTAAGGTACTGCGTTCTCTCCTCTCCTGACAGTGCCGGATTTCTGATGTATCGTAGGCCAACTTCTTATGGCCAGCTATGTGGCCTGGCTATCCCAACCCTGGAGCATCGTTCTTCACAGACGATCCACTAAACCAGAAACTAGCTGACGAGTACGGAATCGTCATCTCTACTTCACACCACGAGCCAATGCAGCGTCTTTCAAACGAGTGGTTTGCGGAGAATCCAGATGGAAGCTGGAACTGGTTGACCAACAAGCAGAAAATCACCGAATTCTTCGAACATGGCGCTAGTCGAGCAAAAGAGTGCGACTCGTACTTCACTCTTGGTATTAGGGGAGAGTATGATAAGAAGATGACCGCTGAAGATCCTGCGGCTGTGGTTCAAGATGCCATAGAGACTCAGCGACAGGTTATCAAAAAAGTTTATGGGCGTGAAGACGCTGTGCCTCGTGAGTAACCAAGTGTATGACAAGTTCAATTGCTAATTGCTGTAGAACTGTTTGCTATCTATAAAGAGGTTCAATCAATGTTTGAGACTGGTCGGCTGAGTGTCCCGGAAGATGTTACTTTACTGTTCCAGGATGACAACTTTGGCACGATTCGCCGACTTCCAACGGCCGAAGAGTCAAAGCGAAAAGGCGGCGCTGGTGTTAGTATTGTTCGCTTCCACTCAAGATAGAGTGCTTACGGACTGCAGGTGTATTATCATCTCCAATATGTCGGAGATCCTCGCAGTTACAAATGGATCAACACAAACTCGCTTGTAAGTCGACAGTATCATATGTCCAGCTTCTTACTAAAAGTTCCCAAAGGGGAAAGTCTGGCATCAGCTACAACAGGCCTGTCATCATAACGCGAGACAAATCTGGGTCTTCAACGTCGGCGACCTGAAGCCTCAAGAGATCCCAATCTCCTTCGCCATGGCCTTGGCCTGGAACATCGATAGCATCAAGCACGATAGCCTACCAGACTTCTTCCGTCAAGCCGCCGAGCGAGAGTTTGGCAGTGAACTAGCAAAAGAAGTCGGTTCGATCTGGCATCGACACGACCGATTGCTGGCTTTGAGAAAGCATGAGCACATCGAACCTGAGACTTTCTCAATTCTGAATTACAAGGAAGCTGATTCCATCTTGAACCGTTGGAAAGAGCTTCTTGCACATGTAGAAAAGGTGCATAGTGGTGTACCTGAAGAAGAGAAAGCAGCTTCGTTCCAGCTCATCCTCCATCCTACCAAGGCTTCATATATCTTCAACGCACTACGGATTAACCAAGCACGCAACAAGCTCTTTGCTCGACAGAGGCGAAACTCGGCTAACAAAATCGCACAAGATGTTTTGGACCTGTTCGATGCAGATTTTGATCTGTCGGAAGAATACCATAATCTCCTCAATGGGAAGTGGAACCACATTTTGATGCAGCCACATTACGGATACGAAGATACTTGGCATGCCCCCTCACGCGACATGATCGGCGGTCTCTGCTTTGTTCAGCGTCGTCAGAATTCTAATTCCATTGTTGGACAAATGGGTGTTGCTGTCGAGGGCCATGAAGGCGTGCGTGTTGGGCGGATCAATGAAGAATCCGAACGAACGCATCCAAGCCGACGAGACTTAGTCCCTGGTCTTACATTGGGAACTATGAGTCGTTACGGTCCGGAGTACCGATGGTTTGACATTTTTACGAGAGGAGTTACTACTATTAACTGGACAGCTTCAGCTCCCCACTCCTGGGTTGTCCTTTCAGAGCACTCGGGCGTGTTGGTACCGGGGCAGGATGATGCCCGCATTCAGATTTCGATTCTTTGGGATCAGGTGCCTGATGACTTTCAAGACGAGGTTCTTATTGATGTCCGATCCAAAGAAGGAGATTTTGAGCAAGTGCATCTGCCTATTGATGGTAGACGAGTTCCAGACTCATTCAAAGGTCATTTTGTGGAACATAACGGCTGCGTTTCCATTCTTGCAACTCACTGTCAGACCAAGCCTCCCTACACGATCCTTCCCGATGCGGGAAGACTGGAGACTGGAAGCTTAACCCTGGCTCCAGGTACTAAGGTCGATGGCTCCATCCCTTACGTTCAATATCCTTTCTACCTCTTCACAAAAGCCGCGAAAGCTTCATTGGTGCTGTACTTTGGTACCACTCTAGACTTGTCCTCGGAAGACATCTTGACCTACACCGTTCAACTCGACGATGGTGAAAGTCATACCTACCCGTTGCAGAAAAGGACCCCCGAAAGTGAGAGGAATGCTGCAGACAAGGGATGGGCTTCAGCTGATGGATGGTTCTTCGCTGCGTCAGACCATGTCTGGGTAAGGGAGCATGATCTAGTGGACTTGGAAGCTGGTGCGCGTACATTCAGCATCAAGTTGGGACATGCAAACATGTTGTTGGAAAAGATCGTGATTGGCTGTGGAGCGGTCTCCAAGAGCTATCTGGGACCACCTCCTGGTAACAAAGCATGAACAAGTCATGAGTCGGCCTATGGGTGCTCTACATATCAATACATCAACCAATGTCAATATTAGATAGTAGTTCAAATCATTCGGTTCCTTCAGATTTCACTAGCAGAAACGACGCGAATTACAAAGGCCATCGTATTATAACTATGGGTCTAAAAGAAATAATTTTATACAAGTGAGTGTGAGACTAATCGTCTCACTAAGAAGCTTCTATGTGCGATCTAATGCGTGCGCTGAAACATATCCAATAACAATATTGCCCGTTTAGCAGGTAAGGCCGAACTTGAGCTTGCGGTCACTGTTGGCCATACCGAAGTACTTCTCAACCTCGGGGCTGGACTGAGGGGAGTCGAAGGCAGTGAACCAGAAACCGCTGGCGTCCTTCTGGCTCCACAGCCAGCAGCCGACGGTGTTGTAGTAGCTCTGCAGGCTGGCGGTGGTGGCAGCGGCCTTCTGGTAGTTAGGTCCCTTGGTGGGCCAGCCGGTCTCGCCGACCCAGACAGCAGCCTTGGAGTTGACGGCCTGGACGTGCTTCTTGACGTTCCAGTACGAGTTCTGGAAGGTCTTGAGGCGGAGGGCGTCCTTGATGGCAACGCCCTGCCAGTAGGGGAAACCGTTGGTGATGGCAATGTCGCAGGCCTTGGTGACGACGTCGTTGGTGCCGTCGACCCAGGCGGTCCAGGTGTCGGTGTGGCCGACCTTGAGGTTCTTGTTGTACTGGTGGACCATGCCACGGACGTCGTAGATCTGCTGAGCGAGCTTCTGGGGGGTGATGTCCTTGCGGTAGAGATCCTCGGAACCGACGCTGATAGCGGCGATCCAGCTAGTGCCGTGCTGCTTGATGGCCTTGAGAAGAGCGGCCTTGTCGCGGCCGAAGTGGGCGTCATCGGTGGACCAAACGCCGACTAGGAGCTTCATGCCAGTAGCCTTAGCAGCGGGAACAGCCTTGACCAATGCTGAGATTAATCGTTAGTGAAGAGTTTTCTTTTTGGTATGATTGAGGCTTACTGTTGCAGTCGCTGGCAGAGTACAGGCGAACAGCGTTGAAGCCCTTGTTCCAGCTCTTGATAGTCTGGAAATCCTTCTTCCAGTCGGCCTCCCACTTGCAGACACCATCGGCGCGGTTGGCGCCCATGCTGAAACCCTTGAACTGGCCAGCAAGGGCCTCGCCCGAGAGCATCAGAGCCACCGCGAGGGTGCTAATAGAGCTGAAGAACTTCATAGTGAATTATAACGATAGTATAGGTAGATTAAGAAAAACGAGAGATGGAACTGATTAGTAAGCGAGCGACAGTTGAGCCAAGAAATCAGGAACAGAAGAAGTCGCAGGACGAGCGTCTTGTTTTATTGTGGACGATGGAAATTAGGCCCCCTTTCTTACCCGGGTTTGTTTTTGCCCCTGACCTCGTATAGACCCATGTGCGCGTGTTGTTCTAGACCTTTTCCGTGCAAGGGTTGTGCTATTTTTATGTTTAGCCTGCTATTGTGTCTCTGAAACTGCGCTATCACGCGGGTCGTCCGCCTTGCGTGGACGAATCGAAATTCTACTCATCAAAAAAGCAGATGGAATGCAATGCCCAATTTTCTCCAGTCTTTTACGTATACGTCATGGGTTTACTAGGTACTCCAGGAATCGCCGACGCTTGACTCCAGTTGCTGTGCCGGTCTGGTGCATGCTCTAATTACGTATTCGCCCTGGGGGATCTGCCTTGGCACGGGTGACTCGGTCGTGTCTTTGCTGGATGCTGCTTTGCGATTGGCTGGTAACAATTGTAATCGTCCCCAATCGCGTAAAGTTCACGAGCCTACCCTATTGCTCAGTAGAAGACATTTGGTTGTGATACCTTGAACAATAGGTATAATATTCTGGAGTAAGGGGTGATGGTTAAACGAAATTATAGGTCTTGAGAAACATATTTCTTTTCTGAAAATAGGAACACGGATATCACAAAGTATGGAGTCGCGGAAACCTCATGTATCGTCGCGCATCAATTGTCCCATCTGAAAAGTCAAAATTGAGTATCCCCGTCAAAAACTTTCTTGGACGAGTGAATCAGGCAGCTCATAGTAGGCTAACTCTTTTCCAATAGTTATACTTATAGTTAGATCACATTCATTAGTTCACTACGGAGAGATCACGCCCTAAGAGATCTGCGGCCTCGCTCTGGGTTAATTGTTCATCTGGACTCGGATGCCAAGTCCCAAAGGATCATGATAAGATAAGATAAGATAGGATAAAACCACACTCTGGTTGTCCGAGGCCCACTTCCCATTACGACCACTCAGAAACCACTCCATGTGTGTTGGAAAACAAATACGAGCAAGAACCTTTGACTTCTACCATGATTTACTTGCTACACGCTAATCATCTCATACTTTCATCCTAGTATTTATATGAACTATTGAATTGGGATCTGGTCAACAATTAATAACATACAATTATACTATAACATATAAAGGCCTAAAGACCTTTGAGTTAATCCTTTCAGCCTGAGATACAAATAGTCTTCACTTACAACAAAACAACAAGATTCCACACGTTAATCAACTTTACCTAGCATAAAATAGCCCACAGTGTTGGTCGAATATCTAGATCGGTATTCCTTTCTTAAGCTACCAGAGATACCGTTAGATCAAGCTTTGCATGCCTCAAGCTCGCGAAGCACCTTTTGGAAAAACATCGTACCAAGAACCTTTCCTTCCTGCTCGCTTTGTCCACTAATAATACCGAAGTCCCCTTTCAAACAGCACCTAACAACATCCATATACACTTTACCCACCAATCCATCCCACATATCTCCTGAAGCTCCTTGTAGATCACCCAACAAAGAATCTTTCACTTGCTGCCGACTCATCTTCCTAAACTTTGTCTCATAGACTGGTCTCCAGTAGCCAATTTCCCAGAGCAAGATGCCAAGACTGTAGATATCCTTCAATTTAGTCCAACCTAATCCGACGTCGGGATGGTTGTAGATATCTAAGTGAGGGTCGTCAATCGGCCTTTCTTCAAGTGAGAGGTCTCCCGCTGGTCGACTGTACTGAAAGCCCGTGATCCAAGGGGATGTTATATCTGATTTGGAAGAAAAAACAATTCTGTCTGCACGCAGGCCTTTGTGAAGCCAGTTTGAAGCGTGGAACATGTAAACCGCCGATGCTAGTCGGTATGCTAGAGTGAACCGCTCACCAAGTGGAGGTCGTGTCTTGGACTTTATTCCATCTTGTAAGAGTGACCATAGTGAAGTTGGTACGGCGAAATTTGGGGTTGGAAGACTGTAGACAAAGGCAATTCTACGAGAACCATTGGATTCCTGCTCGTATCTAGTATCGTCATACGTGCCAAGGCACTGTGGCCGACTGTACTCCGAAGCATTCGTCAACGAGAGAAGTGCGCCAAGAGCATTGATGCGCTCAAGGAGTTGATTCTTAAAGCGGTCACCTGCTAGAATGACTTTCCACTCCATAAAAACAAACTGAGGTAGTCCATTTTGCGCTTCGTATGTGCCAAGCTGGAAGACTTCCGGGCTGACAGAACTCCGGTCAAAACTGACCTGAGCGGCATCAAGACAAACAGCTTTGCGCGCTAGGTCCTCAGGCTTTATGGCCTGCAGTTCTCTGGTGCGATGAATGATAGCAACCAAGGAGTTGGGATTGGATATGATGTCTCGTTGGACACTTAACAGTGTGTTCTGGTTGTCTTGGTCGGCCTTGATTGTTTCCAGTAAAAGCGTCTGCTGGCGTAAAATGTTGGCTTCTGTAGGCCGCATGAGGTTTCGAAGATTGCCATTGCATTTATAAAGCTCTTGGACGATCTCCCCAAATTCGTTTTTGTCGTTGAGTGCCCACTTAACCCTTCTGACTTGCTTGATTCTGTCGAGCTCGTCACGGATACTGGCTATCCAAGCACTAGACCTTTTGAAAGCATCTTCGCTCGGACCTTTCACAGCCGGCAACTTTAAGGCCTGAATACCATACTTCTGAAGCTTTGGCGTCATCTTTTGCTGGATCGACAGGATCTTTGCAATGACCATTGCGATGGCCCCGCGAACAAGTGCAGACTCGTGGTGGAGGAGACATGCATCTCCATCGTCAACACGGACACTTTCGCCCCATTGTGTGAAAAGGATGCATTGGACATGCCAGTCGGCGGCTATGTCTTTCAACCCGTTATCTGAAGCGACGATCTGATGGAACAGGTGATAACCGTCGACGGCGCCCGCGAAGCCAGCGAGGAGGCTCACACCTCCAAGGGCGAGACCAATGATTTCTTCGACACCAGTAGGCATGATGAGGCCTGCAGCAGTGATCTTATAAAAAAGAACGAGAGTGGTGTCTTTGTCAAAAGAGAGCAAGTTGGGTTATAATGAAAAGGAAATCTTTCTGTCTTGGACGTCTCAGCCTGGTTTTTATTCCACTTCCAGAAGACAAAAGTTACAACAGGACATTTATCTGGCTGGTATTGCCATAGATTGTCACATTAGGCGCAAAAAACTCAGCAAATCCAGTAAAATACGACGCTGACCAATAATAATATGCATAATGTTGTGCGTCGGGTTTCGAAAGACTGTCAGCTACAGCGATTGCATATGCTCTCTGCATATGCAATTGCAAACGGTAAGCAGCTAATGCGGCTGCCTTACAGCCTAGTGACGTGGTCTCAAAATCAGGCTTTAAGTAAAGCCACTTTGTAATTTGCATTGTTGCACAACGCGGTTGGCAAGCATGATAGGATATTATTATCTCAGATAACTTGGGATCCAAATACTGGTCAGCAGCCATCTTCTCATGCATAAAGGGTGCCAAGCATAGTGTCCCGTAACTACCCGGGATTTATTGATTGTAATAGATCGAAGGCCAATAGAGTAGTGCTAACCACCCCCCTCTATTGACTGGATTGGGTATCTGAGTGATTGAAGAGTAGTGCTACAAAGATCGGGCGCCAATCTCGACCAACAATGACCAATCACGGGTTTAATGCATATTGAATTCCGGCCTTGCACCACATGTATATGTAAATAGCAGTGCGATAAGTCTGTTAAATGGCCGGGTAAAAGGTCCGGCTAGATAAGTCACCGAAATTGTGTTTCGTAGGATCACGGTATCCAGTCTGGCCCTCACAAACCTTCCATCATCACCTACTCTACGCACCCCAATCGCGGTCTCGCAGAAATGCCTCAACCGTCGGAGATCAAGAGACACGATGATAGCAGTTCAAAGCCTGATGCAAGCCAGGCAAGACCATCGCTTGTATCGAGGCGTGATGATAAGCTGAGTTTTTTGTCAATCATATCGCTCGCATTGAACTGCGACATGCCCCAAATCAATCTACCGCGTCTACCAGGTATTGATGGCCGATCTTATGGCCTCGGAGCAGGAGTCTCGTCAACAGTTGCGAGGCACAAATCTGGAGACGAGAGTGCAACGATATGCCCTCCAGGTAAGCTACAAGAGCCACTCGACACCAAGAATAGGACAGCAGTGTTGACACAAAACCAGGCACGATGGTGGCACTCAAGAGATTTAGCGCAACTCCAAGTGACAATAAAGAGATCAAGAGATTGCACCGGCTATTGTCCCAAGAGTTGCAAATATTTTGCCACCCGTTCTTGCGAAGCCATGCAAACATCTGCCAGATGTTGTATGTCGGATGGGAGGAAACCAAACTGTTTCCCGTAATTGCATTGGAGATGGGCATCCATGGTAGCTCATAAACCTCTTAGGGACTTCTATCCACTAACAATACTATCATAGGTACCTTATCGTCAGCGCTTCAACAGATTCGAAGCTATAACTCAGCTCTTGAGAAGGGGTACCTGACAACCGATATTATCTTTGGATTAGAAGCATTGCATAGATGTGGATATTGTCATGGGGATGTCAAGACAGACAATTTCATCATTCAATCGCATCCGCATCGCAAATTCATAGCGAAGCTTGCTGACTTCAGTGGCGTCAAGTCAGTGGTTACGCGCCAAAAAGACTCTCGACCTGATTTCGGCACCCCGACTTGGCAACCGCCCGAAGTTATACGGAATGATCCAGACGTTGACTGGCAGCTAGCAGATATCTACAGTCTGGGAATGGTCATCGCATCGATCTGGACTACCGAGGGATTTATACCACAAGGTGGCACTTTTCTGGATACCCAACTGACTTACGAGCTGGATACGAGATCAAAAAGCTTGTGGACGAACATCAAAAAGACCAAAGGTGATACGGATCCAGAAAGTATGATGAGTGGTGCTTTCAAAGCCACGACCTACACAGAATCGCTACATCTGCCCGTGCAAGCGCTCATCTCCTACACCTTGCCACGATGTCCCAGAGATAGGGCCACAGCAAAGGACATTTCGCATCGTGTTGCGACCCCTTTCCTGATGCAGATAGGAGACAGGTAAGATATGGCCCCCTAGAAGGGAAAATTCAAAGATTCGGAACTGACGTATCAGGGATGATGAGGTAGATACTACACCCGAAGAAGATATGGTTCCAACAGCACGACGAAAATCTCGTGCTGACAAGAATGTAGTACGTGCACTTAATGGATCGATGAGGCCTAGTAAGCTAACGGCACGGAAAAGATAGGCAGTGTTGAATTCACAAAGAGACCGAAGGCGTTTTGTGACCTTGTACAGCAGACAATGATCAAAGAAGCCACAGATGTACTCACAAAAGTCAAATTCCCAGAGCTCCAAGATCTGGAGAGTGAGTACCCGGCGGACGAGGAAGAACTTGTCACGGCCCTAGACACCCTTGATAGGAAACACAAAGCCCAGCTTCTCATATCCGAAATCCCTGCAAGGTTCCAACACCTGGCGTATCAGATATTCCTTTCCTACACAAGCGAGCACCACACCCATATCAACGAGAATGAAGCAATGAAATGGCTTTACTGGGCAGCCATGGCTCGGAAAGAGTTCGCCATGTTCTGGTACTGGTGTTACGAAGACAGTTTCCAGGATCCCCCTCCCGTTGGACACGTTTTCCCAAGACGACTTTGGGCTGTCAAAGCAATGCTAGAGGGCAGCGAGAGAAGCGAAACACTCCTCAAACATACAGCTCCTGTTCTCTATGCGCAGGTCAAGTCTGTTTTCCACAGACTGTATTGGGGCCGGAAGTCTAGACAGACGCAAAGATTCACAATGTCTTGGCCAGAAATCCAGGCTTGGGTGCAATTCGACAAGACCAATGTCAACGCTCATTTACCTGTTCATTCGTATGAGCAAGATTATGGCGAAACAGCACTACACTACGCCACAGCAATCGGTGATGCAGACTTTGTGAAGTACCTTATCACGGTCGCTGGGGCTGACATAAATGCCTTGAACCGAAGGCATGAACCTGCTATCTTCTATGCTACCATCACCGGCCAACTCGAGATGACAAGACTATTACTGTCCCATGATGCAGACATAAATCAGGTCAATCATCATGGTATCGGTATAGTCCATACCCTGACTCGTTTCAATGATGCTGATGCTGCTACACTATTGCCCGATTTAATCCACCATGGACTTAATATCTATCCACGAACCTCAGAAGATGATATAAGAGCCAGTGCTGCGGCACTTGATATACCTGCTGTGCTTCCCACTCTCCCAATAGCAGGAGCAGCTATGCGACAACAACATCGTCTCTTTGATGGCTTCCACGAGGCACATAAGGTACATAAACTTGAACATTCGGATCTTCTACTTCTGCTGGTGACACTGGCGAACCACCACCTGAGTCAGTTCCTTGAACAGATCTTACTATCTGTGGAGGAAATTTGCGAGGCACCTAAAATCAAGGTGGGTCATGATCCTGGCGTGCAGACAGAGTCAGATCTTACTCCTCTTGATGCATCCAGTGCCTCGAAAAAACTGGACAGTGAGACCGATGGTGTCATTGTGACGCATGACCACCTGTTGGATCTCTTTCAACAAGCCATATATGTTGATGGTCTTGATGTTATACTCCGAAGAAGTCTTCACGGAAAGCAAGCCCCTTTGAAGAAGCGCGAGACAATTGCAACATTGCTCAAGTTCGGCAGCACATCAAGCATGGAGGAGCCGAGCATCTCGGAATTCGCTCGACAGACGCTGAGGGAGTGTGTACTCTACGGAGACAACATCGCCCTGACGACATGTATGGAAGTGTTCAGTGAGAGGGGACAAGATCTAGCTGACGCTCTAGCTGATCAATCACTTTATGGGGGAGCTCAAGCACTTGGTGTAATCATTAACAGGGACGCTTACGACAATTTTGTGTTTCTGCTTGACATATACCCCTTCCTGCGAGATACCGTCGATAGCAATGGAGAAACCAGCCTCCATCAAGCTGCCAGGATGAAATCAACTCGGTACGTTGAGAGACTACTTGAGTGCGGCGCCGACCGGTATGTCCGGAATCAAACCGGCGAAACTCCCTTTTTCACAGCATTGGTTTCTGGCCCGAACCTCGAAGTCGCCACTCTGCTTGCTCAGGATGCCCACATGGATATAATACTCGGACGCTGTCCTGTAAAAGGTTTGACTGTGTTCAGCCGGCTTCTCGATCTCATGGTGCAATCGAAACGAAATGTAGATATTCGCACATTGCAGTATCTTGTCGACAACTATGGACCCCCCTCCACGTTTTTCGACCGAAGGGCAAGCGTAACTGTTTTTAGATACTTACTTTCAGCAAAAACGCCTTACACTGATACCGAGCAGCTGGACAAGGAAGTCGCCATCTTTCGGTATGTAGCTGATCTACTTAAAGACGATATCAACTCGTTGGATCCTTTTGGGCTCGCACCTCTTCACTATGCTGCTTTGTTTGCCAACCCGAACGCCGTGGAGATACTTTTAGAACGTAAGGCGATAGTCAACATCCTGACCATCGAGTCCACGGTGCAAGATGGCACGAGAGACATGCCAGGACATACACCACTATCTTGGGGCATTCTGAGGAAAAACAATGGTCCTCCAGCGCATTTAAAGGAAGGTACAGTAGATGTCAAGCTGTGGCAACAAAGGCTGGATCAAGTGCTTGGGCGTCTTGCACAAGAGAGCACAGATGTAGGCCCAGGGGCAGATCTTGCAACACATATGCGGGCATGGGATATAGTCCAAAAAGAATCGACTGCTAACGTCGCAGTTATGAATTTCCCAGGTAACGTTTCTTCCAGTCAGAAAACCACCCCATAAGGCTAACCAACTGAACAGCACCACCTGATATAGCAGACAAGAGCGGACATGCAGAATGGCCCAAGAGACTCCCTCAAGAGATCGGACCGCCGCGGAAAAGTGTTGAGGTGCTTATGAAGAATGGATTGTCTGAGTATACCAAAGCAAAGGGGTTTAAAATGATGCAGGCCTTGCTAGGTGCTTTTGACTCTGGGATACGTAGTGGAAACATGGTGCATCAGTTGGAGATAGCTCCTCAGGAGTATTTAGACCAGCTGCAGCGAGAGTGGTCGGAGTGCCAGTTGGAGAATAAGGTGGAGAGGCTGTGATGGTGACAAAATTGATTCGGCCAGGTTCAGTACAACAGTATATATGTTAATATTGGTTCTGGCTTCACCAGTGAGTTCTAGTTTGATTTGTACAATTTGGAAAAGCTAAGATGCCGTTAGTCCAATGGGTGATTCATTTGACATGGACACAATATCGATGTGAGAGAGCTCGGGTTATCTACGCCCGAAAGTCGAGTGTTAACCTCGGCATGTAGAAGTTAACTGAGGCGAGTTTCTACTCTAAGCAATGCGGAGGGTAGATCCCGGTTGACCGTAGCATTTAGATGATACGCGGTCATAGCATTGAACTCTAACATTGAGAGGCTATCCTTGTTGAAAGTTACACAATTGGACAGCTATTGGTGGAATAATTGTACATGCGGAAGGCCATGCCGTCTTCGATGATACAACACATTCAGCCAGATTTATGTGTATAAAGCTGTCCGAAATGACGGCTCATACTTGGGTCGTTTTTCTTTTCAAAACCTGTTATCTCACCATTGCTATTAGAAGTCTTCGATCAAAAGTACAATGAAGTTCCTGTCAATTGCCTCTGTTGCCCTGAGCCTCCTCGGAGGCAGTCAAGCTGCCAAATCCCCGTTCTTCATCTTGACGGGCGATTCCACAGTTGCGACCGGCGGAGGTTGGGGCGATGCTGTCCTCAACGGAACCAAGAAGCCTGGAGGAGGTATCAACCTGGCTAAGAATGGCGCCACGACCGTATCTTTCCGAGAACAAGGGCTTTGGGACACTGCTCTTGGGAACGTCAAGAGCCAAAAGGCAAAACACGAGGCCATTGTGACGATTCAATTTGGTCATAACGACCAAAAGACTCTCACATTGCAGCAATACTCGGACAACCTCGCCACTATGATTGGGGAGGTAAAGACCGTAGGCGGAACAGCTGTAAGTCAGATTCAAGATTTACACCTTCACACCTAACAGACAGCAGATAATCATCACGTCTCTCACCCGTCGCAAATTCAAGGATGGAAAAGTAGACGAAAGTCTGGCAAAAGAGCGCGACGCCGCGATTGCAGTAGCCAACAAGGCTGGAGTCAAATACCTTGACCTCAACACCGCCAGCACCAAATACGTCAACGCCATCGGTCAAGAAAACGCCGACAAATACAATGAGATTGAGGGAGATCGAACGCATCTTAACTTTTCGGGCAAGTTGGTATTTGGTCGAATCGTCGCTGATCTATTGGTGGAGAAAAGGCCGGATCTGGCCCGATATATCTCCACCAACAAGAAGCTGAGCCAGCTCATCAAGGATGGAGTATATGCTACAGGACAAGAGTAGTTCGCAATAGGCCGACATGTTTATAGGATTCAGGTATTACATATTTTGATTGTGGCACACATATCTTGTTCTTCATCTTTGTTGATTTAATTAACTCTAGTTTTTTAATCCCCAGGAATAGTAAGATCTGAGGACCTTATTCGCTACTTTAAATGTCAGAGTAAGTATAGCACAGAGCTCCAGCTTGGATGTCCATGTAGTCCTTCACAACTGGCTGCTTGTCGGCAAGGCGGAGGACGGGCATCTCATCAGTGATGCTGGCGGCCTCGCCACTGTACTGCTTGCCGCTGTAATCAGCCAATCGGGTGTTGTTACGGCCTTGCCACTGTGGTAGAGGTTAGCATGTGCTCAATAGAATAAGAATAATAGTGACGTACCTTGGCCCAGACGCGGTCAACATTGGCGTGATGAAGGAAGAAAAGAGGCTCGTTGGGAGACGTGGAAGGTCCCATATCACCGAAGATGACGCTGTGGACTAGAATTTGTTAGTGTCACTGGCAAAGAGAGTGTAGGATATGGGAGTACATACTCTGAGCATGAGGAAGACCCTCAAGCATCTCGGCCATGCCGGAGAAGGTGTCGAAAGAGTAGATGGTGTTCATAACCGG
This sequence comes from Fusarium sp. JS626, assembly GCA_000966865.1. NCBI lineage: Eukaryota > Fungi > Ascomycota > Sordariomycetes > Hypocreales > Nectriaceae > Fusarium > Fusarium sp. JS626. Next base: position 103,311 of record JWIV01000059.1, on the reverse strand, counting down.
CGTGTAGTAGGCTGTGACCTGCATATCACCAATAATTTGGTTGCCATCGTCGTCCTTACCCATACCTCCGTTGAACTCGCGGCTGAAGCAATGAGGGCGGTTTCCCGGAGTGTTGTCATCTGGCCATCCCATACCCAAAGTCAAGTTCAGGTTTGCGAAAGGTCCGTCAACGACACAACGCTCGAAACCAGGCTCATTGCTGTCGGTTCGCTTGCCATTACCGCCAAATCCAGTCTCAGCATCAAAGAGGGGAGAGTTAGGCATATCCTTCTTATCAGCGTCAATAGTCCAGTCCCAGTAGGGATGGACGCCCTTGTAGTTGCACTCATCGCGGAGCAAGTCCTCGTGCAGCTGCACGTACCAGCGATGCCAGGGGAGGAAAGCGGCGACGAAGTGAATCTCAGGCTGCAGGGAGGAATGGGTGTGGACGAGATCATCCATGCGAGTCTTGACGTCGTCGACATACTCGTACGCCTTCTTGGGAAGGTTGCGCATGCAGACTGCGGCGCGGAGGTATTCCTTCTTCTCGGCGCCGGTGAGTTCGCGCCATTCTTTGCGGACGACGGGGTCGGAGCAGGCCTTGGTGGCGCGAGAGACAGGGTTGGCGAGGGTGCTGGAGACGAGCGCCAGACTGGCGAGAAGTGTTTGAACGAGCATCTTGGTATTTAGTAGTGTTTAAACGAATGTATTAGACGAGTGACAGATGGACGAAGCTGACAGTGAACGAGTGTCGTGAGCCGGCTGGAATGATTCTAGAAAGTGTCTACGCAACGAGCTTATATACAAGCTTCTTGATGTTGATCCACATAGGAATCAAGGGTTAGGGAATTCCCGAACTTTCGAAGCGAACCAAGGGGCTCAATACGCGCTTGGCACTCCATTTCCAGAATACGGGATGACCGTTGAAGCAGACAACCCAGTCAGTGGAGTAAATATGGTTAAAGTTCCCTTCAAAAGCGCATTGACGATCCATTATTACGAGTGCCAGCATCGTCGGTAATGTGCTGCTTCTAGAAGCCAAGCGCGAGCCCACCTGTCATCTGATAGGCCATTCGTCGATTTACGCAACGGCTTGTTCGCCGAAAGCATTAACCTGAAACTCTTTCTTTTAGCTAAAATGATAATCCTGGATAGCCTTTTTATAGCTGGGAAAAATGGAGTTTGCCGTCGCCCGGATGCTACGCTGTGATGCTTGGCTGGGGTTCACGGACCATATTAAACGGCTTAGTGCGACATGGTTTACAAGGGGCATACCCCAATCTTGTTATGAAACCGGCATCGGGTAGAATATCTCATGGAAGTTTTGGATGACATTGCATTTGGCCAGAAGTCCTAAATACTCTGCAGATTGAGGCCATGGATTATTTTACACGAAATCGGAGAGTAAAGAAGCGCGGCAATCAATATCGGAGCGCCCTAATTTCAAACATTAGTCATTTTTGGAAAGCCATGGGCTTTCAGGGAACTATCTTGTAAAAGAACCTCATCCTTCGGGCTAAGTAGACTGGTCGCCCTCGTCAAAGACCCCTTGGTGGTGTAGTTGTCAAGAACACTACCAGGACGAGTGTTGTGAATTCGTGACGCACCATGTTGTTTAATTTCAGATAGGAAAAGAATTTCACGACTTGAGAAGCAAACAATCGAAGGCGGTCTGAAGACTCCAAGAGAGCTTGATAAGTCATAACGCAAATAAAGATTGAAAGCGATTATTGCCGACGCTTATACGTCTAATATACATCTGCAACTAGAAACTCAATGTAGCTACTCTGAGTAGGCTCGAGCATGATTTTCCTATCACCAGAGAATATGTACCAGACATCTTTTCTGGCAGGGTCGATTACTGCACTGTCCGACATTTCATTCTGCAGCCATCAAAATACTGTAGGGGAGGTAAGGCAGTCAAAGTAGAGTAAGTAGATTGCGCCGCGTCTCGTGACAGCTTAGATGGGCTGGAAATAGGGTCTAAAGTTCCGGTAACACAGAGATAAGCTTGAATGCTACTGGACACTCGGCTAAGCTTACATCTAGATGCCATGCTCATGGGATCAAATTGAATTATTCTGTCTTAAAGCAACTATTATAATTCTTTCTTGTTATCCCCATCATCTTCTTTTTAACCATCGTCGTCTTCACCATCATCCTCTTCGTTGTCTTCATCATCGTCATCATCATCATTACCATCACTCCAACTTTCTCCCTCGGAATCTCGTTCATCGTAAGCAATATCTTCAAGCGAGGGCCACCTTTCATAGACAAAGTCTATACCCGCAGCTTCAAGGGCCCGATCAACAGCCTCTCCCAGCCTGCCAGAGTAATGAAGAGCAACACGCCGAAGATGCTGTAAGCGCCCAGTCCCTTGTTTTGCATGGGCCAGTTCCACCAGTCCCGCCTCCACGTCACTCACGGATGGGCAATCCCAAGCAAGGTACAATTTCTCGATTGACGGGGGAAGTAGTCGACTTATCGCGGTGCGAGGGGATTCAGACCTCGATTCCGTGTTATCAATACTGCGCGAAACGTCGAAGAGAATGCCCGTACTGAGGAGTACTTGGCGGAGTTTGGTAAAGTTCTGTAGCGTAAAGTCGGGACTGTAGAAGTAGCAGCGAGGGCTTTGATTAACCACGCCGCGAAAGTCTAAGTGTAGAGTTTCTAGTGTCTGGCTATACTTCTGCAGCATACCAGCTATGACTTCCGCGTTGAACTCGCCACGCGCCGCTTCAAAATGTGGCTGATCATCCTCGGCCTGGGCTTCGTACACGAACGAGTGAAGGTTCTTTGCAGCGAATCTCAAAGCGTGGGAGATACCACTGGGCAGATGCCTTACACCAGTCAAGCGCAATGCTTCGACGTGAGCCTTTTCCGAGAATGGAATATGGGTGTCCGAGGGAGTATTGTCGTAGATACTTAGTTCTTTCAGATTCACTGCTTTGTCGAGGATCAAGAATCCATCGGTCCTGACCTCAAAGGAGCGGAGGTACGGAAGTTCTGTAACTCCCAACGCTTTGAGCGGGTCGTCTGGAGGATGAGGAAAGTTCCAGAAGCCTGCAAGGCTAATATGCTCGAGCTTAGGAAGCAGCGCGACAAGTATTGCTATGAGCTCTAGCTGCAACTTTTTCGCAGTCCCACAACGCCACCTATATTCAGGATCAAAAATGGAAGATAGATCGTCAAGCCAGGCTTGATGACGAGTTTCCATGGGATGATCTGGGTCATGTTTAATCTCAGCGACTCGACGTTGCCAAGCTACACCAAGGTCGATCCCCAAATCAGCAGCACCCTGTTTGACGGCATCAACGGATTCCTTGCATGACTCATAATATGCAATCATTGGATCGATATAGATCATGCGGACCTTTTCTGCCAGATCCTTACGTCGCCCAACGGTGCGCATGAACGGGTGGATTTGATGCAGAAAGAAGTAGAAACTTGATCGGCCCGAGTCGCCATACGAAGGTGCGAATTCATGGTAGAGGATGGCCTCTGCGGTTGGATGTAAGGTCTTGCAGGTTAATGCGAGAGATGATAAAGCCAGTTTGTTCAGGTAGTACCACGACCTCTCATTGCGATTCTGAGGTGGACGTTGTCGGTTGTGTTGTTGCGGGGTGCCAACGCCTTTGTGGAGATTGAACTCGCCACAACAGTGTATGCAAAAGTAGGAGAATATTTCGCCGATAACTTCCTTTGGGAGATCGGTAAGAGTCATGCCTCTTAGCATCGAGGGCAATATTTCCGCTTTAGATGCCACGTTGTAGTAGTATGTGGTGCTAAAGTTTCTCAGGGTTGGTGAGATAATTTCAGTGCTGATTGTGGAGTAGTCGGATAAATGCTGGTGTTTCGCAGACTAACGAAGTCTGTACCTAATCTCACACCGCTACAGTGCGGCCTAGTAGGATTGCACATATTCACCATATTGGGAAATCGACAATGTAGAGGATAATGTGTTAATGAGTTGATACAAGTGAATTGGTTTCCTTGTGCGCAAAGATCTAAATCTCATGAAGTGGTAGATCATAACTTATACTAGCAGCTTCAGGTTTTACCTAGATTTGCGATCGGTAGACGAGTAATCACGAGCTTTTGTCATCATCTTGTAAATGTCATTACTAATGAGGTAGGTCACCGAATTTGTCAGCTCTGATTCGCATATATACAAAAACTCTGTTCGCCCGATCTCGCATTCAACATCACAAGTACATTGAAATCCTAGATCACTATGAAAGCTCTTGTTCTCAACACATCTCTCCGGACGGCCATCGTGGAGGACCTCGATCGTCCAACTCCAAGCGCCGGAGAGATTCTGGTTCACGTTCGTGCGATTGCGCTAAATCCAGTTGATGAGCTCTACGTTACTTCGCCAATTGCAGGCCAGGAGAAGCGAATCATTGGTACCGATTTTGCGGGAGTTGTTGTTGAAGCTGGGCCTGGGATAAATGATGTTTCGGATTCTCGACTGAAGTCAGGCACGAGAGTCGCTGGCTTTTTACAGGGTGGTAAGCTTTTCACTGCACGAGCATCTTGTGAGGTGTTGATGTAGTAAAGCGTCAACAACTAACGATAGAACGTAGCTTGCTCAGTCAATGACCGCCCCGGAGCATTCGCAGAGTACATCACCATTCCTTACGATTTGGTATGGGCTGTTCCAGAAGGCCTCTCCCTCGAAGAAGCTTCAACCATCAGCATGTGCGGCCTGACCGCTGCGCAAGCTATATATGGTAGACTCGGACTGACTAGCCCTTTCTCAACAAACCCTTCAACACAGTCTGAAAAAGAGTACGAGGTAACCAATATCTTCATCTACGGCTCATCAACGTCGGTCGGCTTGTACGCAGCCCAACTAGTCCGGATCGCCGGAAAGGCATCTGGGAGACCTGTGAGACTCATAGGCGCTGCCAGTTCTTCCAAGCATGAAATGCTTCGGAACAAGCCGTATAGTTACGATGCGCTTGTCGACTATAGAGATTCAGAATGGGTTAAGAAGGTCAAGGACGCTACATACGGGAAAGGAGTTGATCTTGCACTGGACTGCATTTCAGAAAACAAGACCGTGTACAACACTCATGATACCCTGGCATCCTCGGCAAAGTTTGCTGTGATTCGTGGTCCAGTAGGCGGAGAATATGATCCAGAGTTGTTAAAGATCAAGCCTGTCTATGGTGCTGTCTGGGAAGGACTTGGCGTTGAGGTGGGATACAATGGTGAGTTCTGACAGCCTTCTTGTTTTTTTTTTGCAACCCAGCAGTCCCTAACTCTTCTCGAAATCGTAGATGCCGTTCTACCAGCAAATCCGGATGCGCATTCATTCGCAAAGGAATTCTATAAGTTTCTTAGCAAGCCTTTGCCATCGGGCAAGGCGCAGTTGGAGCCTAATCCTGTGAGGCTTATGCCTGGAGGGCTTGGCAAAGTTATTTCGGATGGGTTCTCTCTCTTAGGAAGCGGTTCTTTTAGCGAAAGGGTGAAGTTGGCGAGAGATGAGGAGTATATGCGTCCGATCAGTGCGGAGAAGCTAGTATATACGATTAACTGATCTTAGAGATTGCTATGGATGTCCAATGGGTACTGGTTGCAACCGCTTATCTTTTTATACAGGTGAAAGACGTGAACGCACCAAGTAGATGTAGATAATCTGAGTAGCTCATTTGGATCTCCAGTCTTGCCTTATATTGTACCCTGATAATTACTCTCAAAATGCAGGCTGTGTGTTAGAACACAGCGCTGGAGTTGGCCACCTGATATGTTCAATCTTTTTACTCTATGATATAAAATGATTTAAAAGATACACGTTTTTGGTGAGCCTAAAAAAACCTCGCATAAGTATATAACTAATCGTAGGTGAGGTATTCATTGGCAATCAGTGTTGTATAGCAGTATTAGGTTCCAGTAGCTATGTTCTAGCTCGTATTGCTCTCGTCTAGGACTCCTTGTATCTCCTGGTCCGTGTAGGAACTGTCTGGTAGTTCTCGAGCAATTCAATCGACCTCTCAATTTCTGGTGCATATTTTCTTTTGTCACGCTCGAGTTCCTCTGCCCATGAATCAAATGCTTTAGCAGGATCTTGGAGATAATTCAGTGCCGAACGCCCATCAAGATCCTTGATATATCGATCTGCGCCGAGATCCAACAGGCCATACAACGACTTTGACATATTACTGAAATAGAACAATGTGACATGACGCCTACCTGGTTCTATTTTAGGTGAAAATAAACATTGCAAAGCTGTTCTCCCGCTCTGATCAGTCCTGTTTATGTCGAATTGGCTGTGGTCCAATATAAATTCAATCACCGCCATGAACCTGTCTGAAGGATGGAGCTTAATGGCCAAACATGCGTAATGAAGAGCTGATTCTCCTTGACTGTTTGTTCTGTCAAAGTCAAAACCCAACTCCTTGAGTCCATGTAATAACGCAAGGATGTTATCGCAATCTCCAAATTGTTCAAGTATTGGCCGCAAAATGGTATTTCCTGAGTAATCTTTGGTATTAATTTCAACATTAAAGTGATGAACAATGTGGGATATCCGCGCTAGAACTTTGCCAGCGTCGAATCCGTCGGCACACATGTCTAGAGCATTCCAATGATCGAAGTTGGCTTTCCACTCATAAACGAATGTACGAACGAGATCAATAGCCCAACTTCTTAACGCATGCATGACTGGAAGGAAACCGAATTTGTCCACGATATTGACGTCAAATGAGTGTTCTTCGACCAGGAAGCGACACACGCCTTCGTCGCCGCCACGGGCGGCATCCGATAGTAACTCACTACGAGGATCGCTGGCTTCTTGTTTCAACCAGTCCTTGCACGGTTCTTGTTGAGTGATCTTTTGTAGAATATTTAGATCACATGATTGTATGGCCCGGCAGATAGCGTTCTCATCGTTGAAGTCAATTGCAAGCGCATCGGCACCAGCATCAAGAAGTATGTGAATGATCGTTTCGTGCCCTCTAGAGCAAGCCAAATGAAGTGGTGTCTCTTCCAGCGGGCCCCACGGTTCATTGGGATCGAATGTCCCATCCATTGTTAAGCACCACCTGGCAAGGTTACCTATATTTAGGATGCAGGACATGTGAAGAAGAGGGATCGCAAATTTCGGAGCGCGATTAGCCTCAATAAAGGGGGATAACAATCCCCATATTCTTCTTGTTCTGGACTCATGGCTGAAAAAGTCTTTATTTTCCTCCATAATTCCAGTGAGCTCCTCTACTTGCCGAAAATGGATATGCCAGTATTTCGAGGCGTATAATGTCAGAGGTAGATGTGGAAGAAGTCTCCACAGGCCCCTCATCCCATTGACTGATCGATCTTGAAGGCTAAAGATATGAGAAAAATATCCGATCAATTGACTCGCCGCAGATTCATGAATTCTCTGCAATAGGTTCTCGGACTTTTCTGGGATATCCTTTTGCTTCATGGTAATATAATAATCTTTGGCACTTTGGTGAAGAAATGTCACCTGGGTTGACCAAAAGACAGTTTTTTGATCAGATATTAACCGAATTTCTGACTCAGTCCCAGGTCCAGCAAGGCTGAATTGCATGTTTCGTATGTACTGAATTGTTTTTCCTACGGTGCGATCCTTCTCTTCATCGTGGTATTCGACAAAAAGTAAATGACCGCAAGCCTTGATTAACTCTTCGCATACAGATTCGCGGCACATGGAGTCTGTGGCCTTTACTCCGGCTGCTTCGCAGAGCTCTGGTATTCGAAGTGGGCGTGTGGCAATCAGAATCCAATCGAGCATTTTCTGGATGATCTCCCATTTGTTGAAATCAATCTGGGACAGAATTCTCTGATAGACTGCATCTAGTCCAGCTGGAAGAGTATCCAGCGAGGGTATGATGTCCAATAAGGACTTATTCTCGAGATCCTGCGCCATGAAGCTTACCCAGAGAAATGTCCCCTCGGATTTCTCCTGGAATACTTTCTCAACGTGATTTCTCATTTTGAAGGTGAGCTTCTTCGTTCGAGAGAGATCAGAAATCCGCTCAGAAATGAAGCGTCTGACATCTTCCTTGCCTGCGGTCATCATATCAAGCTCCACCTTGGTAAAAGAATCGAGAGATTCGGGTATCCGTTCTGGGAATCTCCTGCTAAGACAGATCAACTTCAGTCTCGTAGAAGATGCTGTTGAGCTCTGGCTGAGTTTCTTAAACTTTTTGAGGAGGATATTCAGAGAATTGTCCTCGCATTCATCGAGAGCGTCAATGATGCAGTAGATAACTTGAAAATTAGATGCTTTGACCATATCTTGGAACACTTTCCATAAAGTGTTAAAAGAACTGTCTTGGAATAATTGTGAAGCTTTTTGTCTCCATTCCTTCAGGACTACATAGGCGAGATCCTTCCGATGAGAGACCAATTGAGTCAAGAGCCCACGAAGGATGTTAACAGCTGTGTTGCGGCTCGCGACCTTGTTATCACAGAAGAAAAACAGGGCAGCTCTATTGGTTTGTTTCGTGCATATGCTCTCCAAGTATTTTGAGAGGAAGATAGATAAAAACGTTTTGCCCATGCCGGGTGGTGCAGATATCCAGAGGAGATGCGGAGAGTTTCTGTCCCATGTTTGGAATTCCTGTGTCGAAAGAATCCATTCGCAGGTTCCTTGGCATATCTCTCCTTTTGCATCAAGAATATCCTCACGATCTTGACTAGGATCAGTAACGAACAATTCCTGAAGACATTTGACTGTATCAGGGTCAATTGGCTCAGCTGCCTTGGGCTGGCTGGGTTTGCCTTTCTTGTATCGTGGTGTGGAGTGACAGGGGATAGTCAAGAGAAGTTCTTTGGCATATGCTGCGGCACCCAGTGCTGCATACTGCTGCCAGTGCTTATTTTTGTGAGAGTCTGAGTAGTCACATATGCCGCGAATGACAAGACAAGGAAAGTTATGCATGAGCCCGGCTGCTTCCATCTCAAAGCATATACTACCAAGTTCTCGAGAGAGCTTGTCGCGTGTCAATCCGTCTTTGATGACCTGATTGCCCGATGCAATCCGACCGTAGTGAGTTACCGGGTCGAGGGTCTGACGAGGGTCTCGGGGCACAAGCTGCTGCTGATCACAGCTTTCACAGCTCCGTGGTGACGAAGGGTGATCATAACTGCTGATGAAGAGGCGATCTAGAAGCGTTGGTCGGGCAAACGCTGGTAAGCGCGAGATACTACGTTGCAGTATTTCAGACAATTGAACAGATCCCCCGCCATGGCTTGCTCGGAGTCTGGCAACGGCAGTCAATAAGGACTGAGGAGGTCGAATAGGATATGCAGTGCGTTCAAATTTGTTGTCAGGCATTGCCTTGCCTAGATCATATTGGATCACGTCGTTACTAACGACGATATCTCCAAGGCGCACATCGACCAAACCAGGAGCTCCACCACCAATACCCACCATCAGGCGATGTTGGATGTTGGGAAAGCTCTGCGACATATGACTTGCGACGGCGGCTGCGTTGTTGGTGCCATAGTGGCCACTGGGAAGACAAGCGATAACGATATTGTGCGAGCCAATGGAGCCAAAAATATAGCAATTGCTGTCGTGCTGCTGATGAGGTGGAGCATCGTGGACGCGGTCCAACACGACCTCTGCAGCTGTCATCTCAATTGGAAGGGCAGAGATCCACCCGATGGTGTAGGCATCAGGCTGTAGAGTGTCTGTGCTATTCTCGCTACTTGATCTCGGCCTCTTGAAAGCTGAGGATGATGGCTGCGGAAAGGACGCGCAGGGTCCTGGTTTTTGGGAGGTCTCCATCCCCTAAGCCAGCTTTAGAATTATAATTCCAGCACTTGTCGAAAGAAGTGAGGTCTTTCGAAGAAGTAGAAATATCTGATCAGGCAGCACCGAAGTGAGGGGTAATGTTATGTCCAATCACAAAAATACTCAGCCTCGTTATTTCTGTATACCCTGGAAATGCTGATTTGGTGATCCTGGTTCTGTGTAACAAAGTCAACCAGCACATCAACCACCAGCGTTTCTAACTTTATGAATGAAAGAAATAATGGAAGACTCTTTCCAAAACATGATTGAATATATAAAGCACTAAAAACAGCTCTTAATATCTTCTTAAAATGTTAATTGTTGTTTAACCTAGCATGATAGTGAAACACAGGCTATAGTCACTGCTGCTAAGATCAGCTTAAACAGCAAGGTAAGTCTGATGAGTTAGACTATTATCTGAATTAGTTTCGTTTAGGAATCCTCGCAGGTGAAAGAAAGTAAAAGACTTTAGACCTACACACTAAGCAAATCTACTCTGAATGCTTTCTCTATCGGCTAGCTCGAATTATCAGCTTAGTGAAATGAGACCCTGGATAAGTACAATCACACGCCTGGCTAGATTGGGCGCTACGAGCTTACCATTAGCAGCTCGATATCTGGAATTGAGGACTACTCCCATCTAGTCTGCCGCACTGGCATCAATGGTCAATCTGTATACTACTGATAGTCCAGAAGTTATAGTATGCCAGCCACCCACTCACCAGTTGGGTACGTCTTTAGAAAAGAAGACTAACGAATCAGACAAAGATCTCATAGTTCCATACATCAAAGTTCTTTCTTCTGCTGTGCCGCGAACGATTTCTTGTATGCATTATATGAGTGGCCAGTTATTCGGGCCCTGATCTCAGGGACCCTTTCCATCCAATACGCGCCGATAGCCATGCAAGACTAGCTGTTACACGTCACATCGCTACATACTCCGAACAGAGGTTAAAATGCCTTTCCACCAATGGTCTTTCGATGTAGAGCACTTTCTATACTTCCTATAAACATGCGTATTTCTCTTACCACTTATGGAGCCAAACAAGCCAAGGCTTTGCACCTAATCGTAGCTCAAGCCGGGCCAGTTCCATAGCCGAAGATAGATAGTTTGTCATCCAAATCACATGGTGATATTTAACATTCCATAACAGTAGGCCTTTCTCGCCCTTCGCAATCAATGGAGACAACAAAACATGACCTATAAGCCATTTTAATAGTCTTCTGAGAGGCCGCATCGAGGCCGACGGAACTGTGGATTAGAACTAACACATATCATTAGATGCACTGTCATTGTGGTCACTCACCTGACGAAGTGCTCCGACATTGGAACATGTCCAGAATGATACCCCTTCGTCGCAGGAAAGCCCCCATTCCCAATAACCTGAACTTCCGACAGGAGACGGAGAGGGCGTCGTGTCCCCTAGTTAAGTAGAATCTATGTTTCCTTCTAGATGCATCGAGCCCAATGTAGCGTGCTGCACCGGATATGTATCCAATATTTTGGTTAGCCCATCGTCAGTTGCTATTCTGTTCCCGGCAAGATTACTTCGCCATGTAAGATTAGCCGCGGCGGCCGAAGCATATCCCGCATCCACTGATGTGGTTGGACCGGAGTAGGTGCCGTTACCGTTCTCGAACGCTTTTCTGAGACATGGTAAGATTTTGCCTCTGCTTACATTCCAGTGCACTTGGTGGTATTATCAGAGCGCTACTCCGTATGGCCCGTAGCTCAGCCAATGGACACTTCAACGACCGCAACCGTCCATCCGGAGCTTGGACCTCATTCGATGTTCAACGGGGGAAGCTCTACGTGGCTGAAACCTGCAGGCAGTTTCCTTAGGTCTAGGCATGTCCTTACGAAGGTGGCTTGCCATCCCAGGGACAGTACGGAGTACGTCCGCTCGTTTCTTGATTCTAGACAGCTAATCTTGGTGGGTGGGTGACATGCCGAAGACTCTTCCGCAGGGCTGGAGGATATCGACTGTTTCTTTCGGAAGGGAGGAAACATACCAGTCGTAGATTATTCTAGATGCCGACAAGGTGAGAAATGTTTCACTATGGGACGAGCGGGTCTTACAACCGGCGACGAACATTCAGGGCGACTGTGGATACATCCAAAACTGTCTTTATTCGACTCAGTGAGCGCATCTCTCACTACAGGGTATAACTCGCCTTACCATCCTAGACCTCTATACCAGCAAATTATCCCCAAAACAAACAAGGAATCTTAGCATAGAACACCAATTTCATCCTCCATATCATAGATAATGTGAAAAACAAAAGTACATCGGCTAAAAACAAACTCCGCAATCCTATCGCTGCCTCGCTTTCAACGCTGTCATTGACACTGAACTCCTTAGAGAACTCGCATTTGTGCTATTTGAGCACGGTCGTGGACGGTACTCCTCTAATTTCTGGCGACGATCAAACTCCTTGAGAAATGTGTAGACGCTGCCGAGAGGCATGTACTCAAGCAAAGGTCGTAGCTCACTCGGAAACATCTCAGCGCCGTGATCCTTGATGTCCTCGTTGACGCGATTCAGACGTAGTATTTGCATCCAAGACACAATCCCGTCGCCGACCATGAATGTCGGGAATGAAGCCATGGCTATGTCGTCGAGAATCCACGTGTTGCGGAAATATGGCCTGTTGAGAAACCCTGAAATCGCCTTGTAGCTTGGCACCTCGGTCGGGTCCGTGATGCCCTCAGGAATGTCGCTGAGGTGTGCAACTGGGCCCATCCACTGCAGAATAGGCGCGTAGTTCTCCGGGTGCTCTTCTCGATCACCGGGTTCTCCAAAGTTGGCCGGCATACAATTATCCCACGCCCTGATGATCTCGATGGCGAGGTCAGATGTGGCATCCTTCGGTCCCAGCCATCCAACAACCAATCTTGCCTGCCGGTAAGCCCGTGCCAGATGTGCTCGACGCTCGGCCTCCTCACGCTTGTCCCGCCTGTTGATGCATAATAGATCGACCCAGATGCGCAGAGGAGGTCTGTCGTTCCTCGAGGCTGGGACGACGAGCTTCTTGAGGAATGACCGGAGCCAGCCGGGGGGCTTCTTGGTGGGTGATGGCGGTGGCGAGGGTTGTTGCTGTTGCTGCAGGTCTGTCTCAATGTTGACCTGCGAGGTCGATTTGGCGTTTGTGAGACTGCGAGGGCCTAGAAAGACATCGCGGACATAGCGTAGCGCCTGGGCGAGGTCGAATGGTATGGCCACCTTTGAGCCGTTGAGGACGATTGTTTCGGTATTTGTGATGTCACCGTAGAGAGCAGACAGGCCAATGAAGTCAGGGGAGTCACTCAGTTTCTCGTGGACGAGGCGGCACACAATCCTGTCGTTGATGTCGTTGGTGGGCGAGGCCTGTAGCTCTAGCACCCTCACCTCACGGGCCGCTAGATCGATGGGGCGGTATTGGATCGAGGACAATCCATCACATGGAGCCATTAGTAAGTGAATTTCGTTTTTTTTCGGTCCTGTTTTCTTTGCTCTGCAGAATGTCTGGGGCTAAAACAAAAGAAGGGTGGTAGGGTGTTGGTCCGGCCCTGTCCGCGTAGTGTTGTATGCAGCAGCGTTCTGCAAGGGAGGCTTTTGCGAATCGGCTCGATGGAGAAACGAGAAATTGGAACAAGGCTACTCCGTAGATGTGGGAGAGACACGGTACTTGTTTTATCTCGTGGACAATCTGCGACCCTTTTGCCTTTTTAGCAGAAGGGAAAAAGGAAAGAAGCGAAAAAGAAAAAAAGGAACAAAAACTTTGCCCAGGCCGTGGAATGCGGCCTAACAGAGCTTGTGCCACCTGAGAGGCCGGGTTTGGACATGACAGGAATGATATCACGGCAAGGATCTACATTGTGCTACAGGGGGGAGAAGAGGTATCTCTACCGTTGCTGAAGAAGTCCCAGCAGCCGGAAAAACGCTGTTGTCAAACTCGTCAAAATAGTACGACTACCTACCCGTTCAAGCCTCCAATCTGATCGAGATCCTTCTAGTCTAGGCATATTAGCTTTGCATTAGGCCTGATGCGTAGCATTAAAAAGCTTGTCAGACTCTGGTGTCCGCGAGGGAAAAAAAGCCATAAAACGCTCATGGGCCAAGGGAATGCGGCGGGTAGTGGGAGGACAGAGCCTGGTGCTATCTCGTGAGCGCCATCAAAGCTAAATAAACTAAATTGGCGCTAGTTGGAAGCTGAAAAATATGGGCAAATGGGAAACGTCTATGGTGGGTTAATCGTAGGGTTTCCACCAGGATCATCCTTTTCCGCTTTGATGGGAGGGGCCGATAGCAGGCCTGTTATTGTATCACCTTTGCCGCGTATTTACGTATAGCAAGCAAGTAGACAAAGCAGAGACAAGACATGGAAGGCTTCTAGATGTATCACAGAACTTGAGCCACGGCTTCCACATGGCCGAATTCAGAAGATGGGCACATGTTTTGGGAGATCAGGTGTCTTACGGATACCGCCCTTGACGTAAGCATACCGTTTGCTTCCCATTCTGGTAAGTCTGAGAGTACATGTGTCCTCGGTACATCTCAAGAGGGTGGGTATCTTTTCACGTGTGGCCAGGAAGTGCCGAGTTATACTCAGCTTGGCATAGCTCCGGGTATCACTTCTGGAATGCTCACGGATTAACCGTTTTATTCCCTATCGGCTTTTGGCGTTATCAGTTGTTGGTCCAAACTGCATGATATTTAGGGAATACGACATGGAAATGTAACATCGTCAAAGCTCAATATCATCACAATAATACTGCATTTGTCACGTCATGATAACATCTCAAACTTGGAGGTTCTCCTTTCTTCTGCAACTAAATCCAGATTACTAAACTTCTACACCCCAGATTCGATCGAGAGTACCCGGTATACCCACCATCGAGGCTATACTGAGACATTTCGAACCAACACGCCGCAGCCCTGCTTATTCCAAGATTTTACTCACATCTGTGGTTCCCGAACCCTCTCGGCGTGTTGGTGATCCATCCACACACATTTTCCGATGGATCTGCAGAACAAACTGCCTAGAATATCTTATCCAAGACATTCAAACCAACAGGCAAGGAGTGGGACGGCTGGCGATTGGCTGCTTTACTTGTAACTCATCCCTGTTTATGGGACCTAGACCCTGGTTGATATGCCTCACCCAACTTGATGAACGTGAAAGAATTGCTGAACCAACAGCAATACCTACGTTGTATGATATGGCGAATTTTAATTGTTTCATCCAAGGACTTACACACGTTTCTTGCGGCACTCGCGGTGCTTTACGACGGACTCTCCGTCCATCCCTGGAGTGAAGATGAAAGATATAAAAGAAAGGCTACGAACCGCCCTAGTAGGGATATAACGCTCAGACACCTTAATCGTAAACTATCAATTCAAAATCTAATCTCTCCTTGCCGATCGAAATGTCTTCCCCCTGGTGTCTACCCTGGCCTCAACAGAACTACTGGGGCGAGTTTAACCTCAACGGGCTCAAGATCGAAGTCACATCGTCAAAGAGCCACCACAATAACGATGATTCCGCTGAGATCCCGCGATACTTCTGGGGCAAGGGTCTCAGGGGCCGTGGCCTGGGGAGGTTCCTCGCCCGGCACTCAAAGCACCCTGTCCATCGCGGCTACACTGAAGCGCGGAGCTTGATCGGTCGTGGAACAGTAGATGATCTTAGGAGACTTTCCCATCTTGCGAGCACTTTCGTTATCGAAGTGTTTGAGGATGTCGAGGACGCCTCGGGCTCTTCATCACAAGAATCCCTGTCGTCCCCGGGATTGGGACCCAGAGTTACCCAGCTTAAGCTCTCTCCTGAACTAGAGCAGTGGAAATCATCGCAACACGCCATTGGCAATGTCCTACCACCGAAGGGCGCTGGCCTGAGCCCGGTTTCGCAAGAGATCCTTCACATCCTTGGTGCAGAGCACTGGCCCGAGGCTCTCAAGACCACTAATGCCCTGTTCGGCTGCGGCATCGCGAGTCTTCTCATGGGCGCTGCTGATTCGTCCACCATGTTCTCCAACTATGTGACAGACATGGCCTTCTATTACGAACACGGATACAACTATGTCTTCCCTAACCTGGAGCCACTCCTGGAGAAGGGTCTTGACGATCCTCACGCACTACGCACCCCCGGAGGCCGTCAACGTCGCGACGCCGTGAGTGTCGGCAAGCGGTACATCCAGGGCAAAATCGCCCTGGAGAAGAAGCACAAGGATCACCTCCTGAACCGCTCCGCGCGACTAGATAGACGCACGGCTCAGATCGTTTCCCTCTCTGAGAGTAGCTTGCTCGGCATGGCGGCCGAAGCAACCGCTAGAGGCTTCGACGCTGGTGCTGTTATGGCCGATCTTGTTTTTAGCTCGCCAGGTACCGATGTCGTCGACGTGGGATGCGACCTTGTCAACTCGGAGGTGATGAACTCTTTTCTGAATGTCACCGATATCACAGACACGGGGATTGTTAGCGAGGATGTGCTGCGGAAGGTGTATGATGCTTATGCTGTGATGGGCGCAAGGATGCTTACCCAGCGATGGCACGAGCCAGTGGCTAGGATGTGCGCTGCGCTGTATACTTGGCACATCCAGAATGATCGGCACATGTTTTTCCGTCGGGCTCTTCTGGGCTGGTCAAAGGCCAGAAAGACGCCCGCTCAGCCTCAAAGTGAGGGTGATTTCGACGAGGTGTTTGACAAGCAATTCCGTCTTACTGGGTTCAGCAGACCCCTCGATGCAAAGTATACATGCAACGGTCAAGATACATGTGATCATGTCCACGAGCACCTCGATCGCCACCAAGAGCCTCTTCTCAAGGAACTCTGGTGGTATCTTGTTACAGGACCTCTTGAATATGTCCGCGGCGGCCAAGTTGACGAGGCTCGGGAACTCGAGCTTGCAGAGGGCTCAAGATTGAGAATGGCCAAGCTCTTCTCCAAGGGTCGTGTGTTAGAGATGGTGTGGTTGATTGCCCATGCAAACCACCACGCTTGGCAAGTGAACTACTTGTTTGAGGCTGCTATGTTTGGTAGCATTCTCGATGGAGGGAAGTTGATTGGAAAGCTTGACAGGAAGGAACAGTAATTACTGATGTTGTACGCTAAGATGATTTGACGATGTTATGGGATATGCGTTGTGTTTTATTAGAGTTTCCTAGTGTAATTCCTTCGTTTATAGTTAGTGTTGGATATTCCGAAACATTTTTCTCTTATGTTAATTTTCAATAATTCAATTTATACCAGGCAAAACAAAGTTTTAAATCGAGTGACATGTGATAAGTGTTACCTCATTGTGCGATTCATAATCTCCCGCGAGCACGTTTAACACAGATGGTTGTTGGAATCAGGTAAATTAAGTAGTTAATATTCCAGGAATCTAATGGCAGTCTATCGCTTGCTCGCTTGTTTGAAATATGTAAAAGAATTTCGCAGTTCTCATCATCGGGACTCTAAGCAGTATCAATGAATGACGATTCACTGTGCTGTTGCTTAGTTGGGGACAAAGCCTCAACCTCAGCGTCATTGCTTGGGTGCCACTTCTCAGCATCTCCAAGACGGTCCACGGTAAGACCAGCGCTGCCAGGGTTCTTGAATCCTCTCTCTTGTTGGCGCTGGTATGAGATCTTGCGAAGACGCTCAGACTCGGCAGGTGTCAAGTGAAGCTAAAGACTTGTTAGTATATGGCTGATATCTAGAAGACGGGGCTAGCAACTTACGTAGACTTCAATTCCAATAGCGTGGATAGCCAAAGCGAGCCAGACACCTAGAGAGAACCCAAGAGAAAGAGCGGTAGCAATGTTCTCAGCGCTCTCTCCGCTCATATCACCCTGAATTGCTACCCAAGCATCGGTGTCTTCGCAGATGGGGTACTTGGCTACCAAAAAGGCACTGTCATCGTAGAAGGTGGCGATCTTGTCGCATTGCATAGGTTGGCGGAAACTGGAATTCTTTGACATAACCATAGCAGAGATGATCATGATGATTCGCACAGTGATGATGGAGCCAGCCTAACCATGGATGTTAGTGGGAGAAGTCAATTGGGGACTGTAGTAACTTACGTAGAACCATGCGCGAAGCATCCAAGCACGATGTTGCTCGAGCTGCAGAGTTTTGATGTTCCAGAGAGAAATGCCCATTGATCCAATGAACATAATTGAGGCAGCGCCAACCCAGCCTCGGATGATGAGAGAGCCACCAAAAGAGACGGGAGCAATGATGATGGCACCAACAGTTCCAATAACAGCAAGAATGATGACGATGTATCCGTTCATGCGGTGGAACAAAAGAGCCTTGTATCGAATGAAAGGCACAAATTGGAAGACGACAAGCAAAGCGGCAGGAATAATAGTGTAGAGATGCATCTTGATTCCGATTTTGTAAAGATCTTTTTTGTTGTACGAGAAGCATTCTCCAGGACCTGCGCCATTGCCGCCAGCGCTATTGGGATTGCAGTAAACGCCATAGTAATCGAGGTACATCATTCGAGCGAGAGAAAAGCCAAACATGGCACCGGCGAAGATGAACCACAGCACAAAGTTGTAGCCTTTGGAGAAGCCGATGGGGTTGTAGACTTTACGGGCCTGGGCGACGAAGCCGTTGGCAGGAGGGCGTGTGGAGACTGCCATGGTGAAGGAAGAATGGAGATTTGCTGTGGAAGAGCTTGAAAGGAAATAGTAGTTGCTTGGATGAGAGAAGAAAAGCTGCTGGTAGAGTAAATGACACATTTGATTCGAAATGTCGACATGATATATATACATTCTGGAGATACATCACAAAGAAGCTTAAAAGAAATAAAGCTGTCATTGCATTTAGCGTCTGGCGCGAAATGGAACCGCAATCGGGAAAGATGCATGCCAATCCCCTGTAACACATCTCAAATGCCGTGTCTCTCTAAGTCTCTATGCGAGGCCCGTACCCAAGCTCCATAACGAGAGCTCATATGGTGATGTTAATTGGCTGTAGCTACTCCATACTATGGGTACGAATATTAAGCCTCTCTCGCATTTCCAAAACGGGCTCGCACATCGTTTGGCGATGAAGCGAGTGCGATGTCCCCCTCGGGACCGACTTCTTGGCGCAAGAAAATCCCACAGGCTAAACCGCATCGAGAGTCAATCTGCGCCAGAAGACGAAAAAAAAGTCAATGCCGTCATTGTTGGAAAGGACAAACAACGGTGATAGGGCTGGCTTAGTTTGCGTGGCATTGATGGGATTGGGTATCCGTACGCAGGACTGCATTGGTAGCCAGCCATGTGTTATGTTACCACTTTTTTGTCTCTTTTTGCTGATTGAACTTATTAAAGAAAGAGACTACGACTGTTTAACCTTGCAACACGGAGTATTACATCCAGTCTCTTCACTGGTGCACGTCATGGTTGGTGTCCCGGGTAGGTCCAAAGGCTGCATCACATGCCGGAAGCGCAAAAAAGGGGTGAGCATACCGCGTCTCAGCCACCAACACCTAATCTTAAAGAGCCTAACGGGTATCGCAGTGCGATAAGAAGGCTCCCTTCTGCGGCCAATGTCTCGCCTTGGGCATTGCGTGTGAAGGTTACGACCGCCAGCAGATTTGGCTCAACAGCCAAGGATCCAAACAAACCATTTATTCACCAGAGTCGAAAAGCGCTTCACCAGAGTCCGAGTCCAGTCCGCGCGGTTCTCCGTCCGGTGTCGTATTACATGATTCACTGGTGAGAACAGCCAGAGCTCAAAAGTTCACTGGCCTTTTCTGGTCGGATTATTTTTCTGGCGGAAACGGGTTCTCACGGAAAGCATCCGGCACCACAGGTACTCAGTGGATGAGACTTTACGAGAATTTGAGCGAGATAGAGCCCACTCTGCAATATGTGGCTATGGCGTTGAGTACTGCTACCCTTGGCGCAAATAACAATGATATCCAGCTCAAGCGCAAGAGTCAGCAAGCGTATGGGTTGGCATTACAGCAGATGGTCACTTCTCTTGAATACCAATCGCGGAACAAGGACGGGATCCTTGCTGCTATTCAGCTGATGCGTATTTACGAAGTAAGCAGTTCTGGGGTTTCCCACTGATGGTGGTATTAACAGCGGAGCAGCAGTTATTTGGCACAGACTCTACCAAAAATCACACAAACTCCCGTGTTTCACAGGTCAAGGGCTTTAGCAAGCACATCGACGGTGAAACTGCTCTTATCCTTACCCGCGGACCTAGTGATGCTTGGTCCTCAACAGGACGCCAACTGCTAGCAGATGGACGTTTGACTTTGGTACGTCTTTCAACTTCAATGACGTGCACTTTGTTGACAAGTGCAGATTAATGCATACATATCCAGACGAAAGACATCACCTTTCAGCAAAAGCCAATGGAAACGGTCACAATTATGGCGTTCTGTAAGCGATTCACCTCTCAACAAACTCATCAATATTTTAGTAGAAGTGCCTGGTCTGTTAGAAGATTTAGACACATTTCGTCAAGCTTCAAGTACAGAAAAAGCCATCGAGCTTCACAGTGCGCTCTTGGCAAAGTGTCGAGCTTGTGAGATAGAACTGATAACGTGGGAGGTGGAGGTTGGCGACATACTTACCATCTACGATTACACATTAGCCATAGAGCCGCTGCCACTCCCTAGAGATGACGACGACCTTGCAGTGATCTATTTGAGCTGCTATCATTGGATGACCTGCCTCATGGTTTACTCCACGATAGGTTTCTGCGAACTCGAGGACCCAAGTACCGAGAGAAAACTCTCTCTAATGGATTGTCCATCTCAACAAGTCGCTACATCTTATGCCTACCGAATCGCGCATGCGGTGCATCTGCTGTTCCAACCTCCAGCCGGGGACTACAGCTCTGTGGCCGTGTTCTTCCCTTTTGGAAATGCTCTACGATACTTGATCATGACGGAAACATACGGAGATCAGGTGGCAATGAGTAGTGAGCGGTTGTTGCTTGTTGAGATATTCACTCGGCCGTTCATGGGGAGTTTTGTGGGAAGGTTCCTAGGGAATTTGCAGGCTGATGATGGTATTGACTATGGATATCCCATCGGATGTCTATTAGGAATGAGGGGCGTTGAGTACCGCGCGAGGGTCTGGTGGTGTGGAAGACGGGCAGCTGGTCTGCCGGAGATAACTACAGAAGATCCGTGTCGCCCACGAGAATGAGGCATGCAGAAGAATGGTCAAGTTGGACGGAAGTCAAATAAGTATATGTATCGTACTAACTATGTACAAGAAACCTCACCGACCTTTGACAGCAAAAGAATGTACTATAATACCACAGAATCACATCATCCTTACGTGGCTTCACCGCTTAACAAACATTCATCTTGGCATTACCGGTAATGCCCCAGTAAATATTCTCAGCGCAAGGCGACTCCCGGACAGTGTTATCGTTGACCTGGGCCTTGACATAGATACCGCTAGTGTTGGGGAACTCGCTGCGAGCTGAAACACGCACTTCACCGCCCTTGCTGATGGTACCGTCGCGAATGGCAAAGTTGTAGCAGTTCTCGATAAGAATAGCGTTGTTTCCGTTGTCAGCGAGATCAATGGTCTTGATCTCTGCGGCACCGGACTGGGACACGCAGAAGATGCCTCGACCGCCACCTCGGGAGTAGACTTTGTCGATGAAGACGTTTGTAGTGGTTAACTGACCAGGGCGAGACCTGCTGCGAGGATGGAGGAGAGGCGGAACATCTTGTCTTCTGGTATGAGGCTGTAAGGCTTTCGGATTGGAAGGCTTTGTTGAAGATGAACGTAGGCTGTTCTTATACCAAGACTGATAAATGAAAGCTACCACCGATTCGCGCGCTTTGAGCAAGGATAATCTCCAAGTCCACCAACGATAGTCTCGTTTTACATAGCAGTGAGGCCTTGGCACAGAGGGGTACGTGATATTGCGTGTCGTTACATCGGAATAGTGACCATCCAATTTGGGGCAAATCGGAAGTTTAACCTCCGGAAGATCTATGTGATACGGTCCTGGGGAAAAGTCCCACCTATTAACTGCCGCTGTCAGGACTTGACGTGGTAGATCGGCATACATGGGTGCAGGGCTGTGAGCCATGGGGTTGGGTTAAGCATATAATCCATTACCGGAAGTAGTTAGATGGCTGACTTTGGTCTCTGAACTTCGCGTTGCTTTCGCCCGAAGGCCGAGGACCTTTCTTTTGCTAGATGTATACTGTATGATTAGATGAACGACATAGTGGAATTGTTATCTGCAGGGGTTATGGGAACAAAATGTCTATTCTATGGTATACTGAAAATGTGTCTCTTTCTTTGCCTCTGCTTGACCCACCTTAGTCATTTCCCCAAGCTAAAGTTTTTATTCTCTCAACTGAAGCAACATCGATCGAATAAGGTTGTGCGTACTTTGGCATTGATACGTGATTTGCTCTATAAAGTAGAAAAGGCTTGATTTTATACAAGGTTCTGTGCGACTGTTCTTGACCCATGAATAATAAGATTTACTTTTCCCCTTCTCACGTGTCTGTTCTCAATATATGATAAAGTTCTCCCATAATCTGCCATCACCACATTCGCTATATTGGAGTAGAACCTATAATAATTAAAGCTGTGCTTTGTATGGGATCTTGAAAACAGGCTTAAAAATACGAAACTTGAATCCGGAAATGTATAGAAGAAGGTGCATCACGACATCTTGGACTTGGAGGTGTGTGGAGAGGGATAACAAGAGCAGAGGAAGGCTTTACTCATCTTGTGTTTTAGTGAACTTGCATTACCGTCTTCTGTTATAAACTAAATCTCTGCGGCGGTAACAAGAATGGAAATATGATTCTGAGACGAATGTTAGCTTCTTGATTGTACGCGGTGGGAGTTGATTCAACCATAACACGGTTTATTCCCTCATTATAAGCTTCACACAATTGGCAATCATATTCAAGGGATTGCCTCAAATTTTAGAAAAGTCCTCAACTTTATATCAATACAAAGCTGCCTTCCAGTATTGTAAAAAATTGAGTCTGCTCCTCATTCCATCTTCCTTCCCATCCTCACCTCTTTCCACATCTGAAGCACAAGCTATCTATAACAATAACCATCATACCACGTTTTCTCCCAAGTCAAACACAAGTAAGGTACATAAGTTGTACCTCACTATACATTCCTAATCATTTCAGGCCTCTTAACTTCGATCTGGTAAGATTAAACTGTTGATTGTTTTAGCAGTCGCATCCCATACATTATCACACAGTTCGCACCTTATACCTGAGGCTCACATAACTCTAGCATAATGGACGCACGACGAAACTCGACATCTACAATGGTGGAGGAAGACATGGAGGCAATGGGGTGGGAAGTCTACCCTCCACTGCCAGAACTTGTCGCATCAGGAGAATACAGCGACTTTAACATCCGTTGCGATGGGCAATTATATCAGCTCCATCGGGTCATTGTGTGCCCTCAATCTCGCACTATAAGAGCGGCTTGTTCGGCGATGCAGGTACGTGGTTGGATTACCTTTGGATACGTCACTATAAAAGCTAACAGAAAGAACAGGGAGCTGCGTCCATGACGATGCATATCGGGGAAACCGATACTTTTACCATCCGATATGTGATCAATTTCTTGTATGAGGAGGACTATGAAATTGATCCTGATTGGGTAGAGGATCAAGCCCGCTCAGAGGGAGTGCAGGGGAGTGTTGACGCGGCCCACAATGAGAGGGCAGTCAAGACACTGCTCGCTCACATCCGTGTCAGCCTCTTCGCCCACCACCACGAGATTGAGGCTCTGAGTGAATACTCAGCCTCACAGATAAAGCACCTCTTCGCCAGTGTCCCGGCACATAGGCTGCCCGCCTTCATCCAGCGGATGGACTCTTGCACGCAAGATTTCCCTCGGCAATGGGGAATCGCCTGCAATATCAAGCTTCACATCAAGGAGCGTGTCCAAGATGTGTTGACGGCGCCGGATTTCTACCGCCTGGGCGTGGATAGACGCATTCTCCTGGAGATTATCAGGGCCTGTGTTCCTGGAACACGCCTATAATGTCGGCTGGAGAATGTAACTGAGCGTAGCGGGACAACTTGGCGATGAATGAGGCTTCTAAGTGTGCTGGGTTGGTGCACGTTTGTTGTGTGGTACAATCTCGTTCAAGGGGATTTGGGTTGGACCTTGAACTTGAGTATATGTGTTGTTTGACTGTGAACGTAGGCCAAAAGAATGGTTTTTGTTGGTTTTATGGACGTAGGGTTGGTGGAGTTACTGGAGTTTGTCTGTTGAGAGGGACTGGCATTTCAAGGGTTTCCGTGTCAAGGTCACTGGCTGTTTAGAAAGTTGCCTGGGTTGCTAAGTTTGGACGAGAATATATCCCAATGGTTATTACGTATTTCGAAATGATATATGGTTCCAGATTGTTATGTAATGGTAGATAATTATTGGGATTATATCGAGCTTCTTGGTCAGCTCATGAAGGGGGAGATAAAAACACAAGACGAAAGTATAGTCTACCGAGAAAGCGGGCGTGAAAATGCTGGCGAATTAGCATGAGGTGAGGAGGGCCTAGTGGATGGGTGACAGGCAAAAATGAGGTCCTACCCGGGTTCGAACCGGGGACTTCGGAAGGATCGAGTTGTGAGATCAAAATCCAACGTCCTAACCACTAGACTATAGGACCGAGGTCTTTTATTGTTGAAGACCATGTCAAAACATAGCGAAATATACTCGGCTCAATCAATTTTCATCGCTTTGTTACCACGGCTGGATCGTGGCACCAGCAAACAAATTTCTCAGAGCTCTCTCTTTGCCACCTCAAATGACCCGTCAATGCGCGAAGAGCAACTAAATAGTGCTTAACAGCGGGTCTCCCCCGACATACTACTCAGTGTAGCTGCGGACGTTTCATTTTTCAGAGACTTGTCCATCCTACAGTTACAGAGTGCTAGAACATAAAAATGGGCGAGATCTAACGTTTGTTAAGACCTAGAGAAGTGCTTCATATACATTACACAGATTTCAGTATTTATTGTGCACATGAAAGCAGAGTGAGGGTGTTAAAGAATACGGTATTTCTAGTCTCCTACTTGACGCGACCCCTAAATCCCAGCATAATATAGAGCACACTTTGACTAATAAAACTTCCTGTCGTCAAATCGTTCAAACTTCTCGCTGACAATCTTTCTTGTCAACTCCATCAACTGCTCGCCAAGCTGCTCATCCTGCGACTTCTCGTTACCAGGCTCTGGCACAGCAGGAGGACAGATGTATTGCCCCGACTTGTCAGTGACAGTCGCGCCGTAGATAGAGCTAGTAGCGCCTTGGAACTGGTCCTTCTTGAAAGGCTCCATGCCGACGGACATGGCGTAGCCGGCGAGAGGGTATCTGTGATGTATTAGGCATGTCAAAGAGAGACCGGGTTGGTACGTACGCTTCGTGGATAAGCTCAGTGCTCTGTCGAGTGCTGACGAATCCAGGATGGGAACAATTCATCAAGACCTTGGGAAATCCACCCTTGGTAACATGACGGTCAAAGTATCGCGTGTACAAGATGTTGGCCAACTTGGAACGACCATACTGGGGATTAGGTCCAAGATCCTGGTTAAGCTCATCCAAACTCTCAAACTTGACATCACTGGGCGCACCCTGGTGAGCATTAGATGCCTGGTTCACGATTCTAACTGTACCATGCTGCTCAGCCGTATTTTTGAGAAGCTCAAGCAGGTAGGAAGTAAGAAGAACATGTCCGAAATGGTTGATGGCCAAGTGTAGATCAATGCCATATGACGACAGCTGGTACGTCATGATTCCACGACCAGCATTGTTGACAAGAATATCCAAGCGATCAGTAGACTTCTTGATCTGTTCGGCAACCTTTTTCACTTCAGCCCAGTTGCTCAAATCGCACTGGATCCACTCTGTACGATCAGCCTTCTCTTGGCCCAACTCCTCAGCGACGGATTTCTTGGCGCCCTTGACGACTTCCTCTGACAAAGAGAGCACGAAGATCTTGCTAATGCCGTGGTCGAGAAGAGTGTGTGTGACACCGTAGCCTATACCTTCGCTGCCGCCAGTCACAACAGCGACCTTTCCAGAGAGGTCGGGGACTTCTGAGAGTGAGAATTGATGGGTGGCGAGTTGATCAGCTGGGCCGCCAAAGTTCTCAGCGATGGTGTTCTACCGGTGTCAGTGATTAGGCATAACCAAAGTCAATGTGATCATACCTTGACACTATCAATGATGGATGCCATTGTGTTTACCTGTGTTCTTCTCCAAAAGAGAGGACTGTTGTTCTGGAATGAAGCGAGGGGGACTCTTGTCAAAGGTGATCGAGAGCTGCGGTACAATAAGCCAGTAGAGATTCTTTTTCCCGCGGAGAGATTGAGGGTTTTCATTTAGAATGTTGATGAAGTAGAGCTTCTGACCTCAATTGATGCTCTGTAATTCATTGATATAACGGATTGTTCTGAGACTAATGAATCACCACTCCACCAAATCAATGACGTACATCTTACTGCTGTGATGATCGGGGCTGATTGGTATGTAGTGAGACATGAATTGTCATAAAGTATGCATGACTTTGTTTGTGCTTTTCTTTTGTCTACTATATGTTCTGCTTGCTCTTTGTCCTTCGTTACTGCCTGTGAATGCATAACTATTTGCGAAATGTATGGAGTATGGGCCGCACTCTAATAGGCCATCCAGCCATAGCATGGAGCGTCAATCAATCAGAGGCTCACAATTGATCGGTTAAAATATTATACAAGGCAAATGTCAATTGCGAAGACTTTCCTAATAAGCTTCATCCAAATTGTTTGACAATAATTTCTCGACAGCCTTCCGCATCACATTCCCCTTCGCTGTTCGAGGCAATGTCCCTTGCGGCACTACAAAGACTAGGTGTGCATCATCAATCCGCTCGTGCAAGTACTTCCGCTTGTGAAATGGAGCAATTCTATCCACAATCTGCATCTTGAACTCCAATAACTTCTCAGCGCCTGACGACAGAATGTCGTCGTTCTTCGGCTCAACTACCATCGCCGGGGTTGGACGCCCAGAACCGATGACTGACACTGCGCTGATGAGATCTCTCTCGCAAACCTGCATGGCTTCACTCTCGAGGGAACCAGCGTCGCAGATTAAAGATAGCTGCATCTTGATCCTGTCGTCGACTCGTCCTTTGTACAGGTACTGATTGTCTCCAACTCGCTGGAAAACGTCACCAGTGTGGAATTTGCCGTCTAGCTCACTCCTGAGAGAAGGATGCGGGCAGTCGTCTGCCTCAAGAGGAATGATAAGTTCAAGAAGTTGATCTGGCGAGGAGGAGGCTTCGCTCAGAGGAATGAAATCGCATCCGGACTCAGGGAATGGGACTAGATTTGGCGATGTTTTGGTAGAAAGCATCGACAAGCCTATCTCCGTCGAGCCATACTTGTTGAGGAGGTTGATCCCTTGAACACGAGCCCACGCGTCGTCAGCTGGTTCAAGGATTTGCCCAGCATGCTCGATTGAGTCCAAACTCTGGAGCTGTGCGAGCAGCTTCTCGTCCTGGCGTGCATCCCGGAGGATATTTGAGAGAAGAGCAGGGAAGATGTTCAACACCGTCAAGCCTCCTTCCACAATCATGCTTTGTAATTCTGAAGTCGGATAAGGTACCGAAGTTGGTGGGATCAAGCACCCTGCCTTAGCTATCACTGTTGTGAGATTGATCGTGTTGCCTAAATGCGCGTGAGAGCCCCTAAGCAACGGTTAGACTGGGCAAAAAATGAAGAAATGATAAGTGCTCACATGAGGTTGCAAACCATCTGCGGATCACTCCCAAGACCAGGTTTACTTTTGCGGATCAGACAATCCATCCACTTCACAGTGGCTGGTACTAGCTTGGGCATTCCCGAAGTCGACCCAGAAGTATGAAAGATGACAGAGACTTGATCAGGGCTTAAGGAGGTTGTGATCCGATCAAGCTGCAAATCTGGTGCAGGAATTGTATCCCAAACATCAGTGGAAAAGGTGGGAACCAGGCAGTCCTGCACCAAAGTCTCGCAACTGGGTTCATGGATCAAGGCTGAAGCTTTGCTTTTACCCATGAGCTCAAAGATCATTGATGGGTCCGTCATGCGGAGGGAGAACAATTGAGGGATAAAGCCGGCTCTTTGTAGTGAGAGATAGTGCAGAAGGTCCTGGTAGGACCATCCTTTCATCCTATAAACGTGTTAGTCTGACTGGTAATAAGAATGTAATGTTGAGTGGTCCTACCAAAGCCCAACTACAGATCCCTTGGCTACTCCAGCTTTGGACAGTATGGACAGCCAGATCTTTGCCGCATTCTCGATATCATTCCAATAGTCTTCGTAAGATATGGTCTTATAGCCATCATTCACTAGACCTGGATCTACATATCGCACCGCAGGCAAGTCACCTCGATTTCTCGAAAGGTTCTCGATAACCGTTAAGGGTGTATGAAAAGATCGCATGTTTAATTGTATTACCCAAATACTCTGCCTTTGTTTTGGAAAACTCTTGGCAGAAAGTCCTCCATACTGGATACTTATAGTCTGTGTCAGTACCAAGGTTAAGAGAGATGATGTCTTACTCAGCGGAAGAGGATGAGAACGGATGAGTAAGAATTTAGTCTTGGGTGATATCAGCCAGGATTCACGGATACTCGGCATCTTAAGGTCTCCATTCTTACTGTTAATAGGCCTATCGTAGGCAGAATGTATTATTTCCGGTTTCAAGAACTATTGCCAACTCTGTGCGGGGTGGAATCGCATGGCAGCTGCCCTATTCGACGTAGTTCGTATGAATCACCTTGATCGATTTAGCGATCCTAACGCGATCTGAACAGGAAACGGATAGTCTTTGTCAGATGGACCGAGTCTTTGCTAGTAAAGGGTCTATTATTATGCAAGGCACACCTATTTCGTAATGCATTTAACTGAGTGTATTGTGTTAATAGTAGCTTTGATTTCCGTTGATAGTATATATTCGCCATTTTATAACGTGTTCTATGTTCCTGATTTGTCCATCCTGTGCTGCCATACACAAATCGAAGGCCTTTAAAGCAGTAAGAAGCACAGGTGTAAGTAATCATCCGTCGAGAGACTTCCTAGGGAAGCACCTTGCACTTATTGTAGCTTACATTGTTGATCAAAAATCACTCATTTTCCAGCGTAAGAGGCGCATTTCTTATATACAATTCAATTCCGTAATATAGCATATATTTCGTTGTTTGGACCTTAATAGCGTTTGACCCATACTTCGAGCCTAAACATTAACTATTGGATCATCAATCGACAGGAACGGCAGTATATCGATGCCAGTGTTTGACTGGTGGCGTGTCTTGAAGGCACCAAATAAAGAATAAGGATATTAACCTTGCCTGTTCTGCCGGCGTTTGACTTGGCTTACTTACTACAGCGCCTAAGTCGCTGTTGCAAAGCCATAGCTCAACTGCTATTGCAAGCCGTTTTTGTCAGTCACGTCCACGTTTGTCCATAGTTTTGATAGCAGTGCAACAATGCCTGTTGTGATGCTGCCTACTATGCTGGTTCCCAATTCTGCCTGGTAGAATAGTATACAGATACTTCATATGGTATGCTAATTGTGAGTGCCATCAACACAATGATTACCACCAAGCCTACACGAGCCAATACCACAGTCCAATTTATCTCATAATTTTTATTTTGGAGGAAGCTCATTAGACATTGAGTTCTTTCGTTACCTTGGATGTTAAGGACATTTTAGCAAACGGTTTTCATTTCAACAGCATTTAGTTGCTTTTCTACCTTCCTACTTCTAGAATTTGATTCGTTCCAAGCGCCTTTGTGTATCGTCGTCTGCAAGCTTTTATTGATCGTCTTGAGGCTCTCTTCTTGAAACGTTTATATGTATTTGTGTGTCGGCAAAAAGCTGTTGAAAGAGTTGGCTCAAAGAGTTTATGTTGATCTCTGCCAGTTTTACACGCTGTCATGGAAGTGATTATAGACGCAACCGATATTCTTGTCGCGCAATTCATAAAGTTATACGGTGCAGGTACAGAAGCGACCTTTCGGAGAATTATACCACCGCTCCTCCTGCTCTCCGCTTATAATTCCATTGTACCATGCACTCCATAATATGGTGTCTGACTGGTCGCAGTGCTAGAGGCAGGCTGTGAGACTTGCATGAAAGGTGGTCAGCAACCTCGCATTCTTGTGACTTGCGGCCTCATTTTGGATGGCCGTCGAATATTTCCTTCTGATACAAAATGATATGGCTCCATCGCTGGGTTTCAATAAAGCTAGTAATGATTCTCATAGTAACCATTGACCATTTTATGACGTTTATCCCGAAAAACCTTCATTGAACCTGCAACTACAACTGAGCGACAGCACAAATCAGTACCACCATTTATGCCTCACTGTGACCCCAAACAATGCACCTGATCACTTTCGTGTTTCATGCAGCCAGTTTTCGGTTCCCAGTTTTTTCTCAGAAACACAATAAAAACGACCAATAAGATGCTTCGAGAATGCATACATGATCGTCGCACACCAATAACGATGCACCCAGTCACGCGTGTGAAGACGGATGATCCGGACGCTCGATCAATCAAGACGCTGGACTCTCTAGACACTCAAGAGTCCAGTAGCATGTGCAGCCATTTGTTAAGGCGTTTTGTACACGTAGCTCTGTTGCGAACTGCAGCTACGGAAGAGCCTCATCGGGTTTTATTGGGGAGCCTAGGCAGTGGCCAAGATAAGCTTCTCCATTTCATCTCCAGACTAACACTCTTCGTCGATAGCGTAGTCCGAATCACGAAGAATAAGACTATAGTGGCTATAACATCTTTTCTGAAACGCGGACCGAGACTTGCGGAGCTTTTGACACACATTTAGCGGTACGGACGGCCTGAGACAAGTCGCCATGTCTACAGCCCCGCAACACCACGATGACGCAGCTGGCCATCGTCGCCAAGAAAAGCCTCCATATCAGGAAGATGAAGACTGGAGCGACTCGCAAGATAGCAAACAACCTCAACAGCGCAGAGTCTCAAGGCGCCCACATAGAATCCATCTCAAACAACCGGTGCCGTATCGAAGACACTCCAACGAATACTACGGCGAGCCTTCCATAAGCCAAGTTCGTAGCGAGGCTGTGCGTTACGGTGTTGATCCAAACCCTTTTGCTCCACAGCCAGAAGCATATGAACCCGATCCGAGTCCCTCGTATTATCCGTCACGAAGCACTCAGCCACTGCCGAATTACTCGAGCCAATACACATACCCCGCATCCGGCGGTTATCCTTCCGCTCCTGCTGCCATCCCACGAGGCAATGCATTCGATCCTCAATCTTACGGCCAAGATGGGGGATATTACTTCCCTGCTGTTCAGCCCCAGCCTATTCCACCACGTTATGCTCCTGCGCCGAGCGCCTACGATTACGGGGGTATTGCATCGTCGTATCCACAATATTCGACAGTTCCATCTAGCCAACTCGTCCAAACTAAGCCAGCACAGCCAAGAGTCTCCCGGCTACAACGGGCACAAACGGATATTGATTCAAGGGCGGCGTACGTAGGAACCCCAGATCGATCATCGCAGAAGAAGAAGTCCTCCAAGTCTGGAAAAGAGAAGTCTTCCTCAAAGGATGATGGGACGATAAGTCTCATCATGGAGCAACTCAAACAGCTCAAGAAACAGGTCGAAAGAGGCAACTCCGACTTGCAGTCAGATCTAGGACGACGCCGTTTACGAAGTTCCTCAACGGCGGATGTTTCTACCACAGAAGAAACAAGGTCTCTCGATATAGAGAGGCAAAGATCGGATCATCTCATGGGTATCGTCAACCGACTACTTGAAGACAGAGAAAAGCAGGGCTATCGAGACAACTATGGACGCTCGTCTAGGAACAGTCTTGCAGCGCTTCTTGGAGATAACTTTGCTCTCAGCGATAGAGACAGAGACTTAATAAACCAGCGTAGTACAGAGGAGATCGGGTCGAAGCTTGATGCCATACTTGAGATTCTTTTGATGGAACGCCGGTCGGAGGATGGAGTACCATCACAGCAGCTCATTCCCGGCGCTTACGATATACGACAAACCCGACGAAGTTCAAGGAGTCAGCCTTCTGTCGTTTCTACTGAGCGGTCACAAGATATTGCAACGCCAACCTTCAGCCAGTCATTGCCACTCCGTCGTGGCATCATTTTACCAGAGGGTAGGAAACGTCAAGGGGTACAGTACAGCATTGCGCAATCTTCGAACCAGTCCAGAGCCAGACACAACCCCCTGAAGGCAATGAGACCAGACGAAGAAGCAGACATTCTGGAAGATTACGAGCCAGAACATCGTCTCACCCAGAGACCCCTACAACCGAGACGCCATACCCTGTCACAGGAGATGGGACTCACAGAGAGTAGAAAGAGTCAACCGGTAGTGGATCAGAAGACAAGCGAAATGCCTACTGTAGTAAGGAGGACATCGGATGGCGATCAACAGAGGGTGAGATCAGGGCGATTTGCTTTTGTTCAAACTGAGGACGAACAAGAGTCTGATGATCAGGAACCTGCTCCGGTTCGGTCGTCTACGGGCTATCATCAGCGACCACCAGTGCCTGATCCGCCGACTCATTCACAGCGGAGGAGAGAGAGATCGGTCAGATTTGGCCAGTCGTGATATATGTGGTGAGGAGTTTAATCGGCAGAATGAAACTGAATGTAATGAGAGACCACGGATAAAATGCCTTTTCGGATGGATTATTCAGCCAAAGACAGACAAGACATTAAGTGACTTTAATTACCAATCTAATAACTTATTATTTTTCCTACTTCTCAAAGTCCGGCCGTCTTATCACCGCATCATAACAAGAGCATAGACCGTTAGCGCCGCCATATGGGGTGAGCTGTAACTCATTGACCACATTACCGAGCGTAACGTTATCATAACGTTATAAGATTGCGCCATCTTCCTGATGGTACTGATTGTTAATAACGGTTATGTCAACCACATGTTTCACATCAGCAAGTGCATTCTACTTCAACGTTATGACGCTTTACTTATACTAGCTGGATTGGCAACCTTAATTTGAGTTTAAATCATTCTAGATACTTACTCGTCGCTATTTACCGCATTACTATGTCTCGTCTCCACAAAGCTATCTACATGCCCTCACCTGGCAAACATGAGATCCGTACAATCAAACATCCCTATGTCCCCAAAGCAGCACAATCTCTTGTGGAAGTACAATACTCGGCTATCAACCCAGCTGACACTCGTCACTCTTACATGAATATGACCGAGTATGTCGCAGGCTACGAATTCATAGGGACTGTCGGCGATGTCGGTCCGGACTCGCCGTTCAAAGTAGGCCAGGATGTCTTTGGCATCTCCCTGCCATATGATCATAGACCGAATCATCATGGGGCCCATCAGACCTTTCTTCTGGCAGAGCCGCTCATGGCTTTCGAGAGGCCTTCCCATCTCGATCCCATCACAGCAGTGACGCTTCTCGCTGGCGCTGGAACCGCGATCGATGCTCTGTTCAACGAGCTCGGCTATGGCTTTCCCGCTGCTGGTATCGAAGGTGATGACCCGACAGACCAGCCAATTCTCATCTGGGGCGGTTCTGGCGCTGTTGGGCAAGCCGCAATCCAACTCGCCAAAGCTGCAGGCTTTAGTCCTATCATCACAACAGCTTCACCACAGAACCATGAGGCAGTGAAAAAGCTTGGCGCAACCGAGGTCTTTGACTACCGGAGTCCCTCAGTGGTGGCAGACATTCGCGCCTCACTCAAATCATCTGGCAAGTCGCTAAAGACTGTATTCGACGCCGTGGCTTCGGGGTTGGGTATCTTCGATGGGCTCACAGCCGAGGAAGAGAAGGCTATCCAAGATAAATACGATCAGAGCTCGCCAGGCCTCGCCCGTCAATGCTGTGATACTGACGTACCCTCCAACGACTTACGTCTTACGGCTGTTTTGCCCGTGACAAAAGATCCAACGTGGGGGTTCTGTCTTAACTTCCGAGTAGTTGAGTTCATGGATATTGGCGCAGACGTGACATATCGAAGCGATGAGGAGAGACACGCAGCCGAGGAAAAGGCGACAGAAGCACAGCGGCGTATCGAACAGGGTCTTCACTGGATTATTGAGAATCATGAGCAGTATTGGGAAGCCCCGAGAACTAAGATTGTCAAAGGCTTGGAAGAGGGCCTTCAAGGTATTCGCGACGTGTGGAGTGGGAAGTTGAGTCGCGAGAAGGTGGTGATTGATCATAGAGCCTGAGAACAAGGTGGTATGAAAGACAGCTTTTTGGTCACTAATTACGAGGGGGATTTCGTATTTTATCACTAATTCACATCTCACGTTTGCATAAAGGACACGCAGCATCTCAAAGACGTAATCACATAGTAATATTAAAGATTAAAGAAATCTTGAACTATCGCTAGTTCGGATCCCGAAGTTATCTATAGCCTAAATATCTCGCCAATTCCATTCATCCATCGCTTACATGAAGAGGGCAACAACCGCAGGGACAGCCAGCATGAGGCTGGTGCGAACGACGCTGCCACCGCTGACAGGGACAGGGGTTTCGATAGGAGTGGCAACAGGAGTAGGAACCACAGGAGCACCAGGAGCGGTAGGGACAACGGGGTAAGCAGGGTGAGGAGGGTTGGAGACAGCGGGAGGGTTAGGGACAACAGGAGGGCTAGAGACCACAGGGGGGACGTAGGTGTTGCCGGGAGTAGTAGGAACAGGAGCAGGGACAACAGGAACGGGGGTGGTAACAGTTCCGTTGCCGTGAGGGTAGTGGATGCTCTGAACAGGAGGGACAATGGGCTTGTCACCAGTGGGCTTCTCCGGGGTAGGGACCTCAGCAGTAGGCTTCTCGTGGGGCTTGGTAACAGGAGCCTCAGGAGTAGGGACAACAGAGCTGGGGACCTTGTAAACCTCAGTGCTGGCGGCACCAGTGGTCACAGCCTGGAAGGTGGTAGGGACCTTGGAGGGAGAACCAGTCTTCTCAGACTCGGGGCAGTAGGTGGTGGTGTCAACGATGGTGACGGTGGGAGCAGGAGGAGCAGCAGTAGGAGGCTTGAAGGTGCTGGTGGTTCGGGTCTTGCAGGGCACGACAGTGGTGAGAGTGTCGGTGATGGTGGTGACGGGAACAGGGACCTTGGTGTGAGCGGTGGTCACGGCAGGGACGGCACCGGTCTCGGTGGCGGGGCAGACGTAGGTGCTCTCGATGATGGTAGAGGTGACGACCTTCTGGGTGTAGCGGGCAGGGCAGTTGATGACAGAGGCAGCACAGCTTGTCACGGTGTAGACGTGAGTGGAGGTCAGAGTGCGGGTGACATCGCCAGTGGTACCGTTTCCTCCAGCGGGGGAAAGGGTGACGACGGGAGCCTCAGTGGTGACAGGCTTAGCAGAGCCCTCAACGGAAGTCTCCTCACCAACGGGGTAAGCATCGGAGCCAGTGGCCTCGGGGACGGCGTACGCGTCAGAGCCGGTAGCATCTGAACCCTCGGAACCCTCAGTGGTCTTGGAGTCGCCGGCAGAAGCAGTAGCAAGAGAGACGACGAGGGTGGAGGTCTTGGATCCGCTGCTGGCAGAGCCCTCGAGGAAAGCTCCGATAGAGCCGCGGCTGTCCTGGCAAACCTTGGCCTTGGCGGCAGTGGCGAGGGTAACGGTAAGGGTGGGAGCAAGGCTGATGTCGAGAATATCGCCAACCTCGACGTTGAGGTCAACAGCAAGACCAAGAGTAAGGGCAATGACCTCGTCGATAGAAACAGCACAGTCGTCAGTGGCGAGGAGAGCAGCAGTGTACTCGAAAAGGCTGACCCAGACGGCAACCTTGGCACCAGCCTCGATCTCAAGGACAGGAATGTCAAGCTCGCCCTCGAGATCAATCTCAGTTCGGAGACGAAGACCAAGCTGGAGAGCAACCTCAGCAGAAAGGTCGGCATCAGCAGCAACACCGATGGGAAGAGCCTTGGTGACGAGACCATCAAGGGAAACATCAACAATCTCCTTAGTCACGAGAGAAATCTCAACGAAAGCCTCCTCGCCAAAAGCAAGGTAGACACCAGCAGAAAGGTCAACAGCAGCGTCAACTCCGACAACAAGGTCAAGAGCAAGAGCAGCACCGGCCTCAGCCTCAAGACCAGGGATCTCGAGGCTAAGAGCAGAAGAAGCGAACAGTTCAATGGACTCGTGGACGGCGGCGGAAGCAGAGATGTCAATCTCAACGTAGGCCTTGACACCGCCGAGACCAACGCGGATGCGAGGCTCCTGGAGGAAGTCCTTGACGAGCTCGAGCTTGGCGTCACCAGAGATCTGAGCCTTGGGGAGGTTGAGACCGAGGTGGACGGCGGCAGAAGCGCCGGAAGCTGGAGCAGCGACACCCTTAAAGAGAACGTGGTCCTCCCAGCTGTTGGCCAGGCTGCACGAAGCAGGCGTCACGCTGCCCTTCTGGCCAAGGCCGCTCAAGGGCTTGGTAAGGCCCTTGACGGGAGAAACAGCACCCTTGACAGGGGACTCAACCTCCTTGGTGGGCAGGTTGACGTCCTCGGCATGGTCCAGGCTGACATCCTTGGTGTGGTCCAGGTCGACACCGGCACTTTTACCAAGCGATACATCGACGTCGAGGCCAAGACCGAGTCCAACGCCACCGGATGCGGCTCCAGGGAGAAGGTGAGGTGAGGCTTGGGCAACGGCCACAAGACCTCCCAGGGTGGGAAGCAAGCTGGAGAAATGCATAGCGAAAATGAGTGATCAAATAGCAAAAAGATTTAATGAGTGACTGGAGCGAAAACGTCTCCGAAGGGGGTTGTTTGACAAGAGAGTGACTGGAAAGGAGTGCTGAAGACTGCAATACAGAAGAGAAAGTGTTACTTCAACAGCAGCACAGCATGTATTTATTTGATTGCTACCTACACATAGCCCAGCGGGCTTATTCTCCTATCCCAAATGTAACCTCATCTCATGTAACGGCACAAAAAAGAGGCAAAGGAGAGGAAAAAGACAGTCACAATTATATCCGGCGATCGCTATTTCAGACCCTGGAGGAGGACCTTTCCCCAAGGGGAAATTCTCCTGTCAAGCCAGTGCCGCTAGGCGTTCGCTTGACGCTCAGGGTAGTATCATGTGGGCTGCAGATCAGCTAAAACCCACGGGCCTCGGGGATTTTTAGGGGAGATGGGTTCAATTAAAATAGTGTTTGTTTCGTTTCGTCTTTTTGTAATGGTTGTTTTTGGTGATCTTTCACAACGTTGTTTTGGTGACGTCGTAACAAGGGATTTGAAACAGGAGTTGATGTTACACCCGAGTACTCTTGGTTCTTGGTATCATGCTAATATTGATATGGGTTGTGCTTTTAGATATGGCGTGATGGGATGTCGTTCCGCTGCCAGTCGCTTCGCATGCACGCTCAAGCATTGATTCAGTTGAAATGTCTGAGCGTCTGGCAATTTGACATGCGTCAGACGGTGGGTAATTTAGATAAGATAAAGCATGTGCCGAGACTAGAGTAATATCCCACGTGAAAGAGACAACTGAGTCCCGGATCGTGAGGCTAGCCTTTGACTAGACGTTCACTAGAGGCAGAATAAGTTCCGTTACTAAAATAGGCCTCGTCATTCGCCATGCATACGTAGTACGTGCCTTTCACCGCCTGGGCGCAGATATCCGTTGCAGTTTGTCTTCGCCTCAGAGGATGCGCAGGGGTTGGTGGGTCAGCGCGATGGCACTGTACATGTAGATCCCTGATTATGTGCGTTGGAGAGATGCCAAGATGAAATAATCTCGATTATAAGCGGCGGGTCTTGGGTCTTGGTTGTTGGACTTGTAGATAGAGGTATTACGCGAAATTTGAGCAGATTTACCTGAATCATTACATTCAATTTGTTTGATTGTGATGCCGTTATCTTTCAATCGCGATGTTGCAAGCTGGAGGGTTGATTCATCATCGTCTAGAGCAAAAGGGACCTTTGGGGTGGAAACACATCAGATGCAACGTGGACTGACGAGGTATACTGTATGGTTTCATTATGTCTGTAAAAGGAACAAACTCTTGGCAAATACATTGTAATAATAGTTCGTCCATGTCAGTGCTGGAAATACCCAAGTTGCCTAAGCCGGCCACATAACGTTACCCTGTAGCCTGACCACGAAAGAACTCTAGAGGCAGGAGGCCTTTGTGGTCGATGAATAGCTAGAGCTTCCATGCTAGATGTCAACTACTGAAGCATCGATTGACAGCTTGAAATGGCGCCCGATGAGATATCCAACGTCGTAGGCGCCTAGCCATCGTCGCAAAATTTTGGTTCGGCGTGATGTTTGTGATTGAGTGTTGTCAGACAGGTAGATAAATCCAATCACTCTTTGTACCTCGTTCTCAAAGTAAATTAAACTCCAAGATAAAATGCTCTTATATGCATTACTTTAAAATATTAGTTTAATCTAAAATTATCTGTTTATCCACCGATTGTCGGGGTCCATCCCAAGTCCTGACCATATTCCAATTATAAATCTGTGTTCCGATCGTCCTCCTCGCTTTCCTTCTTAGGAACCCCGTCAAGTCCCTCAAAAAGGTCAACTCCCCAGCCCTTCCCAGGGTTGAGAAATCGATACTTCTTGTCCTGAGCCGCAACTTCAGCAAGCTCATCCTTTGTGAACTCAATCTTCTGTGAACCATAGTTCTCGTCAATGTACTTGTCGTGAGTACTCTTGGGAATCACGACCGTGCCCCGCTGCTGTCCCCAGGCGAGCACCGTCTGTGCAACGGTGGCGTTCTTACTCTCAGCGAGCTTGGTCCAGAAGGCGTCGTGCAGAATGCTGGGGATGTCGGGGTTGTATGTGGGGTTTGTGTTGGCGAGAGGCGAGTAGGCGATGACCTTGATGTTCTCCTCCGCGTGGAAGTCGACAAAAGACTGTTGTTGCAGGTAGGGGTGTGTTTCAAACTCGTGCGCGTACGGGCGGACGGTGGCGATCTTGAGGATTTTCTGGATGTCCTTGGGGGCGAAGTTGGAGATGCCGATGTTGCGCGTCAAGTTGGCTTGCACGAGCTCTTCCATAGCCTTCCAGGTGTCGACGATTGAGGTGTCGTTGTCTAGCTCCTTGTTCTCTGAGCCGTGGACGAAAGCAACAGGCCAGTGGATGAGATAGAGGTCAAGGTACTCAATACCGAGTTCGGCGATAGACTTCTCGATAGCCTTGCGCACTAGCTCCGGGCGATGATCTGTGTTCCATAGTTTGCTAGTCACCCAAATCTTGTCCCGCGAAACACCTGAGGCTCTGATGCCCGCGCCGACTTCCTCTTCATTGTGGTAGGCAGCAGCAGCGTCGATGTGGCGATAACCACCCTTGAGCGCATATTTCACCGCGTGAGCCACCTGTGCATCGGTTAGTTACTACAAAGCGAAGCGAATATCATTCGACATATAACGTACCTGTCCCTTCTCCGCCAACCAAGTCCCCAGTCCGAAGGAAGGAATCTCGTGGTGGGTGCCGTTACGTAGCGGCAATGTGGGGGGATCTGACGTGGCCAAGGAGAGGAGAGTGTAAGTACACAGGCTCACAACCGTGAGGAACGAAAACGCTCTCACGAAGCTCATTGTCGCGAGTTTTCTTTTCGGGTTTGGTTGAGTTTTGTGAGAGATTTTGTGAAGTCGTAAGAGGGATTCGTCACCAACTGTTTTTTCCGGAAGATCCTGATAGTGGGTTTCGGTGAGCACGAGACTGCAGGGGTTTCATGACATCATTACATAAGCGTCATTTGTGGGTATGACGATTGAGGCGCGCGGCTGTTGGAATAGCACGTGATAAATTATGATGAGTTTGATGCTCAAATAAACAATTCTTGAATGCTGTTTAGACAGAATTTGGTGTTTAATGCGAGGGGACAGTGGAGAAATGACAAGTCTCTATTTACGACTTGGGCGACGAACAGAGAAGAAATCGTCGAAAATGCATCGCTAATCGCATAGCTGTTATACCTCGATATGCTATTCTTTATAACCTATAATGTCCCTTCCTGACTTGAAAATGCCCTGTAACTGAAAACGACAGAAATTATATACCCGCCTTGTCTATATGCATAAATCCAGATAATAACCTCATTGACGTCATCCTACATTGTACAGTCCAAAATTGAATAATCTTATGTTAATCGTCCGATCATGAGACCAAGTAAATTGCTCAAAAGACCAAGATGATCTCTCAACCAGCTTGTGAAAAGAACACTTTCTCTCCTGTTGATCTCCATCAAACTGATGCAGCATCAGTTTAGTGGCCCGCAGAACCAGAGTTGGAGTTATCGGCGCAGGACCAAGGGCCTGATCCGCCGTTGGCCTTCAAAGAATTATTGATTCCAACAATCGAGCCATAAGTACCTGCCACCATCATGAAAGTACCAGATACAATAACAAATACACTCCAGCCTACCATAAAGCACCATTTGAATGTCTTGTCCTTCTTGCCCTTGGTCCAGTTGTCGAACAACCAGAAACAGCCGTACGGTTGGAAGCACATGAGCGTGCCGAGGAGGGCGCCGATGAGGGATACAAGACCGCCAAAGACAGGAATGGCGCTTGCGATGATGTATGCAATTATGGTTACGCTTCCGGTGCATGCTAACCAGGTGGCCCAATGCACGATACCGTTGGAGTTGAGGTGCTTGGTACCGCGTAACAAGCGGATGAACATGTACTTGGCAGGAATCTAGACACCAGTTAGCAAGGAGTCATTTAAAGTACATCAGGGCAAACTCACATGCGTCATGAGCATGGCAGTCACAACAAGTCCAGGCAGGGCAAATCCGTAGCAGACTTTCTTCATGAGAAGACCAGCAGACCCTAAAGCAGGGGATGTAACATATGAGCCGCAGTAGTAGTAAACCACAATACCGATAGTGATATACGTGACAGTTACGATAGATTGACAAGTCAATAGTGACCTTGTGTAGTGTTTCTGCTCGCGCATCTCGGCTGCGATCTGGAAGAAAGCAGGAGTACCTGAGAAGGCGAAAATGTGCGACGAAACCGCCGTGATGCCATCAACAAAGGTAGGGTGGTTGAAGAGCTTGTAGTCAGACTCCCAATGACCCTCAGTAGGTGCAGCTGCCGGTCTGTCCTGAAGACCAACTGCGACTGTGACACAGAAGACTGGCCAAGTTAGCTTTGCTGGGACTGGGTAAGAGGTTTAGACTCACTGGCTGTCATGATGCACACTAGTCCGATCCACGCCAACCAGCCAATTTTACCCAGCGTACGGATACTAGCAAAGCAGAAGCCGAGGATAGCGGCGACAGCGACGAACGCGGCAGTGCAGGCTGCATGGGTGGAAACTGAGTTGAGGCCAATAGAAATGCCAAGCATGGCTGAGCCAGCTACAAAGATCCAATCTGGAAAGTATTAGCACGAGATGCCCTTGTAAGTCATTAGGGGTGTTTGCTTACATAGCATAAAAACAGTCGCGAGAACCTCACGACCAATTCGTCCAAACATCAAATACCCAGCATCGTCAATACCGTATACGTGAGGATGACGACGCTTGAACACGCCAATCATGTAGTCGGACCATGTTGTGATACTCGATACAACTATGAGACATATAATGCCAGGGATTAAACCGAGGGCGTCGAATGTTTGTGGGATCGATAGGACTCCCAAACCGATCTGGGTTTTTGTCATAAGAGCGACTGTTGCGATCCAACCGACCTGTAAATACTATGTCAGTGTCTGTTGATGCTGTGTTGGTCAAGGTGATTTACATTGCGATAATTGGGACCGCCTTCTGAAACCTCTCCAAAAACTGCATCGTCAATGCGCATTGTCGTGTCATCTTGGGAGGGAGAGTGGTGTAGGTCGTCGAGACCCTCTAGACCATTAGGGTTCTGTTCTTTCTTCGGCGCCATATTGGAGTTGTTGGATAACCAGTCTTTGTACGAGGAGATTTGGTAGCCTGAGCATATGTGAAGAGATATGGAGAAAAAGATCGAGGGCCTGTAACGGGAAGGGCCTTGGGAATCTGGGGAAGATGGAGCCCAAGGGCAAGGGGAGCGGTTATCCTTTTCAATCCGGACTTTTTATGACTACAAGAAACTGATTACCCCAGATTATACTGGTTTAAGCCTATCTACAAAACTCCACATTGACTCCATAACCGTATCATTCTGCGCACTGTCGTCGGTAGGTCATCGGGGAGTAGTCGGATGGGGTTCCGGGGCCTTTAGGTATGGGGCCTGATAGGGATAGGTCAGCACTCGGCGGGACTGAACCAATTATTTTGTGCGTGATATAATGCTGCTGTTTGTGATATGTTACCATGTTGTGAGAAGAGATAGCGGACTCTAGGTATAGTGAGATATGAAATGCGGATAGATTGTTTTCTGTTGGTCATGCATATTGAGACTAGATGTGTTGTTGCATAGCGTATCCATAACCACGAACCCGCGATACGAGGCTTCATGCACAACAGGCCAAGTTACCTCGGTGCTCAATTCCCTGCACTGAGTTATTTGCAAGTATAACCGAAGCCTCCATCCTACACTATGTCATAGCCCGGTATTCCATGCATCTTAATCGCGCATGCAAGATCCACGGCGTCTCGGGAAATGGATTATTACAAAGGAGACAGAACCCCAAACTCAAAGGTCCACTGTAAACCTGATACTGCCCCTTGTATATGCAGATCCTTCTTTCTGGGTTCGGTGTTCACGGCATTCATGGCCGATCACGCTAGCGTCCTTCAAATATCGGGCCCGGAGTCGGCGCCGTGCCGTCATCTCATATAACTGTTCCTCTCCTCCCTCTTGCTATATGAGGCAATTTTGCCACGTTTGTTTTCACTGTCGGGGATAAAAGGATCCTTTTCGTGCATGTGTGGGTTGCATCCCGAAATTTCTCCTCGGGGGCTATCCTTCCGCTCTGCCTTCTGGAAGCCTCGGCTGCAGCGGGAGGCTGGCCTGCTGCTGCATGATCATCAGGAATTCTTGTGGGTCGTGCGAGAATGTGTCTTTGCGAGTCATGTTGAGTGTTGAGACGGCTATGATGCCGGCTCCATACCGATTGTGACTCGCGAGAACCGGATCACATCAGACTATTGCGAAAATCCGGGGTCCCCATACCAAAGCTATCGAGTCCTTTTGTTACGTCCCAGGTTTCCCTTCGTTCTGGTTTTGACTTGGTCCATGTCTGTGGGGATAGCAAAGGTTCCTGTGAGGTTGTCTACGCTGCGCTGTCTTCACATAGACAAGTATCACGAGGCCCTGCATTTCACCTCTCTACTATCAGACTACTGCATCCAACCAGATCCACTGAGTGAGGAAGTAGGAGTAAAGAACTTTCCAGTAGTTTTGACAACGTTCCACCCGTCGCTAGTCATTCAGAGGACAGAGAATATATGTGGAGTAACCTTGACAAATGTAAAAGTATTCAATGACTAGGATGGCGACAGGACAAGGTGGGTTACCGCATTGCGGATTCAACTTTTCAATTGCATACTCGGGAACATTTGGCCTGTTTAGACACTATGGATGAATTCGGGAATCGGCCAGGAGATGCAGTGATAGTAGGTGCCAACATATACGAAGCCGAGCTATGTGCTATATCACTCTATGTTAATCTATGTGTCTGAAACGCTTCTCCGACCTTTTCTTACTTAATCACTCAAAGCTGGGTTACGACCGACGTAAAAGACGAAACATCATTTTGTCACAGAGATTTAAGCGTTCTATCATCTGCAAAACAAGACGCCTCTTTCCACATTTTAAGCAATATACCGTCTCTCTCACACGGCGATTGGCGTCTATCAAGACTATGACGCGACTATCGGTTGGTGAAAGAAACACATCCGCTCTACAGCTTGAACAACCAAACTGACTGTGCTGCAACTGGCTCAAAATGACACTTGTTTTGCTTGCTACTACCTTTCAGTGAAAGTAACTGACCACCAATGCCTCTACTGGTGACAATCAGTGCGACAACAGCCTGTAGTCGTCCATGGCCCTTTGTCAGCACAGAGCAAGTATATAGATAGTCGGACGACTTATTCATGGCAGAGCCCTTCTCGATCGAACTGCCTCAGGTGAGAGGCAGATCAACTCAGCTTGTCTTGGCAAAGTTATAATTCATTTATCTTCTCGATATGACGAGGTACTGTAAGTTACCCCTCAATCTCAGCCCTAACAGACCTGCAGAGTCTAAGGATCTACAGCGTGCCATTCATCAAATCGATCCGCAAAACTATTCCTCAATATAGAAATAGCCGAAGCTCGATTTGAGCCCATTGGCTCAACGGATGAAAAGCATTGAGGCACAGGAGGCACAGGCGGCACAGAACAAGGCACAAACAAGGCATAAACTCGTACCATCAGCGTGATTAGACGTTTACTTAAAATGCGCAGGCCAGCCTTAATTGAACCCCACAAAACTCTCCACCTCAACTGAGCTATTGCTAGCCAATTCGTAAAACAAAATGCCGTCGCGAACACAATATTTCGGCTATGACTTCACCAACATCGGCCCCCTTACAACTACATACGAACCACCTGCATCATGCACCACAGCGACAACAGATCATATTTACTTCGCCAACGCGACGTCGCTGGAGCTAGCTTACGGCTCCGCCAAATGTGACGGTCCAGAGCCGGTGGGGAAATGTTACCCTTCCGGTGCAACCTACGATTCATTGTTGAGTTCTTACGCTACGTATCGTGATCAGGGCTTCTGGCAATACTTCTCGCCTGGTGTGGCCTGTCCCAAGGGTTGGACCACAGCTGGTACGCTTGCGCATGGAGACAAGACAGATTCGGTTGAGAAAACTGGTGTTTTTACTCAACCATACCCATTTCCAACGCCAGTGAATTATATAATGAAGCCGGAGCAGATTTGGCTCAATGTTCTGGAACCTGAGGAGACGCTTGCATACTGTTGTCCTAGGTATTTGCTCTCACCATTCCGCAGTTTTGGGCATCATCGCGGTTCTAATACGTGTGTTTAGCGGCTGGTCAGCTGGTCAGTGGGGAGGCTGCTTCTCTTCCATCGAGCCTCTCACATCAGCTACTTACAGTGAG
The DNA here is from genome assembly GCA_000966865.1 of Fusarium sp. JS626. NCBI lineage: Eukaryota > Fungi > Ascomycota > Sordariomycetes > Hypocreales > Nectriaceae > Fusarium > Fusarium sp. JS626. The sequence goes on along the minus strand of JWIV01000059.1, from coordinate 58,580 downwards.
TATTGCAACGCGTATGCACCCGCCAGTGCCGGGGTCGAGGTGCATACAGTTGAAGGCACTTCCGTGGCCACCGCTCTGATTTCCTGGCGGTCAGTCACGGACTTGACTACCAGAACTATGGCAATCTCGGACCTGAAGGATTCTAGGCCCACGGGATTCGATGATCTGGCAGTTGCAAGAAATTTGCCTGCTGTGGCATTGGTGTACAAACCGTCGGATGTCAAGGCGGCAAAGGATAACGGTGATGAGAAGAGTGGGGAGAGTGAAGAGAGTAAGGATGCGAAAGCTGATGATGACAATGGGGCTTCGACATTGAACGGTGGGAGCTTCATTCCTCTGGTAGCGGTCTTGTTCAGTATGCTTGTTGGGGCTGGTATGTTGGCGCCTGGATTCTAGTACTAATGTGTTTGTTTTATTAAGTTTCACTGGAACATGATACTTCGATGTTTCCACTGACGGAACAATACCTTTCCAAATAATACTGTCCGTGTGAATAGGCCATTCAAACTGGAAACAAAAGTTGGATTATCATTCTGCAAAAGATAGACCTTGCTGTCTCGAAGCACACCAACGTAGTTCCATGTCTTGGCCACGCGGGTCGTTGAGTTACGCCGATGATAATAGTAACCAATGCATGTTTAGTATCAGTCCATCCGTATTATTATAATAGGCTCAGTAAATTAACGTCTAAATTCGGTTATTTGAAACTCAATCACACCCAAGACACTGCGGGTTGCAGCCTAGAGTTCCTCGGTCGCATTAAAATCCGACACGTCAGGGTCAATCGTCCCTATATCGAAGAATCATCCTCATCAGAAGGCCCATTGCTAGAATCATCGTCATCGCCAGAATCGTCGTCGTCGGAATCATCATCATCCGGAGAACCATCATCAGGCGAAAGATTTGCTAGAGTTTCGATAACCTCATCCATGGACGAGGTGCTATCCCAATCGCCGTTAGACGTACTGCCCTCAAAGCCGAAAAGCCGGTTCCACCGGGATGCTCTTCGCCGCACCTTACTCATGTGCTTAGCGGCCCTTTGTGCCTCAACAGCAGTAATATCGTAGCTACTCCCATGTATCTGGCGCATGTTCTCATGCACTCGCGCAAACACTGACTTGCAGGCTTCGATGTCACCGGCTCGATTCGTCTCTATGTAACTGGCGTCGACTTCGGATTGCTCGCGGCGGGATAAGGGACAAAACTCTACGGATTCTCCTGCTCTGTCATAAGCGCAGTTTTCGAGTCGGAAGGATGTGATGTGTGACAAGCTCAGAAGTTTTAAGACATCTTCCCACGTGCCAGACCCGAGGTATATTCCAGTCAGGGACACTTCTCGGAGTGTGTTGGATCGGTTGAACAGATCACATAGTGCCTCTCCAGTTATTGCTAATCTTTCCAAGTCTAGTGACTTCAGCTCAAGTTGAGGAAGGGCGGTCGAATTGAGTCTTAGCACATCATTCTTAGGTCCAGCCACAGCGATAGAGTCCAGATTCACTCCGCGCGATATTAACTGTCGCACTTTTTTATTGTGATCTTGGTTGCTCTGGTTAACGCGGAATTCCAAGTACATGCCTGGCTCAGTACTGTGCTGGTAGCCGACTTTTAGACGCTTCAATTGCTGGAAAAACGCCTTTGCGGAGAAAGCCTTTGGTTCGTCATCCATGTCAAGAAAGTGACCAAAGTCATATGCGAGGGGCAACAAGAGATGGAGCTCTTCCAGCTTATCGAGCCCCGATCTATACATCGCTGTGGCCAATGATTCGAACAGGTTCGCGGTGTCCTGAACCCAACAGCACTTACGAAGTGCCGGGTAGTCGCTATCCCGTTTATAATTGTATGAGATGTTTCGAAAGTCGAGTTTGAGGATCTTGAGCCCAGTGAACTTTGGTAGGGCATTATGAATGACAACTGCTAGTCGTCCCAGATATTTAAGGTCATGATCTTTCCGTTCGACTGTCGGAGAGTACGATTCTAAATCTCCGGAATACACTCCAAAGATCTCCAGACGACGCACCATTTCCCAGAGTTCAGGCTCTTTTGCCAATTGCTGTAGGTGTGTCGTGCCGCTTATGCTGTTGCTAGATTTGACATTGCCGGCACATATAACAACGTGCTGGAAGAACAGAGGGTTGGCCACTTGACGGAACAGCCGGTTTACCCACCGTAAAGATGATAGACTCTTCTTGTAATTAACCGTCTTCGATTGGTATTATCCCAGAGACGGTTGCTGTGAGATGGGAGTAGGAAAAGGGGACGTGCCCAACTCATCGCGTACATACGAGAACACCTGTGACTCTTTAACACTGAGAAATCGTACGTAGTTCAGTATCATACCTCTTGTAGAACTTCGGGTGGTAACTTTGTGATAGAAACCATGGCACTGAGTATTCATGCATGTCTTTGTTCATCAGCTGCAGAAGAGAAAGGAAATTAGGTCATGAAAGCGTTTCGGTAGAGTGGGGCTGGCTACGACACCGTTCCATCTTTTTTCCAACGAAGGTAATTGGTCTAGCTTCAACATCCGCAGCTCGTTCTTGGTGGTTTACAGATTACTTACTACGGAAGGTAGTCTTTTGAAAGAAAATTGTTTTTGATTTATTTCTATATCTTCATCTTAAGCCGTGATGTACCTCCGTAAAGGTTTGCTCTACGTCTGTTTTGACGTATATCTGCTTATCGCCTTCAATTCCTTGCGGGCTATACATACTCCCCTCCCCTCCTACAGCCTGACTTCTCAAGGCGATTTCGTCATCAAATCTCAGCCTGTGCCCTCTCATCCTACCTGGCGTTGTCTGGTAGCCCGAACTTTTGTCTCCGCTCGAGGCTCTGCGGCTGAGATGTCTCAGGAACGATTTGAAGCTGGACAAGCAGGCTGACACAATGCCTAATGATGGCTCGACCGACGACCAAATTGCCACTGGGCCCATTGCCCATGTTATATCGTCTGATTTGGAGTATAGGTCCAGGTAATACACTCGCACGGCACTGGCGATACACACTCTGGGGAAGGGTCAGTAATTAGATCGAGGAATACACATCGTTCATGGCAGTACTTACAAGCCTCCAAGCGCCAGGATTCCGAAAACAGCCGCCTTCTTCCCTCTGCTCATCTGTAGTTTGATCACTTCGGGAACCGGGATCAAGAGCACAATGATATTTGTGATAAGATTAATGATGGCCAAAATGACGTAGAATTGGCCAACGTCGATGCATGTTCCCTTGGTTCCCTTGATCTGCGTCCAAAAGTTTGAGAGTGGTTGACAAGCGAAACCCATAGTGAACATGAATATTATCGGATACGACACCACGAGAAGGGCGCAGAACCAGAAGGCGATTCGGAACGAGATACCGCTGCAGGTAAAGATTCGTCGGTAAAAGAGGAGGATCGAGACTTTGGTTGTAAAGACGGCTGTGGCGAAGAAGAAACCGTATACATAAGAGAGCTGAGAGTATGAGCACGGGATCCTTTCGTCAGGCTCTGACAAACCTTTGTTGACTCAACGGCCTGGTCTATTGTGAGCGCCCACACATGTTTCCCAGCGCCAGCTTGACCGACTGCAAATATTAGTCATGGACCATGAAAAGCGCAGCTCAAGCTTACCAACTACCACCATTGCACCAGTGGCAGCCACAAATACCCACGACACAACAATCGCGTAATCATCAAGACTCAGGCCATAGACTTGTTTTGTACGGATCGCGATACGTCCACCCAGAAAAAGAGCCGATAGAAAGAGCAAGCTGAGGACAATAACGGCATTTTTCACTTTGCTGTCATCATCAAGATTAATCCCATTAGGCGGCGGACCAAAAGCCGCCAGCACCATAGGATCAATCTCCATTTTACCGGGTATTATTGACAGCCGCAACACTCCGGGTCCCTCAAACAGGGCGAGATATGGTCTTCTTGACTTATGTGTGACATGGCGCCTGCGAGTAATGGCAAGAATCCAATATGAACTGATTTATGATCGGCGGTGGAGGTGGTCGTATTCCTTAAGTTATTACCCTGTTTATTAGCGGGTTAGGCACCTAGGAAAGGAACAAAACCGAAACAGCCGGGCTTCAAGGGCCCCTGGAGTCTGGGGTGACATCGGCAGTTTCCTTACCTCTTTTGAATTAAGCTTTGAACTTTTCGCGTGATGCATGCTAGACGAGGAAGCCATAGCCACCACAGGGCTTAATATGTAGTGCATCCTGCCAGCCCTCTAAGGATTTTTGAAGGAATTAGCACTCCCACCATTTAATCGAAGATCGCATGAGAAATTGGCAACTGAGGCTCATCTTCAAAAAGATCGCAACTGCCGTTTTAACCGTAGATTGCGTGCATATGTTTCATCTTGACTACCCCCGTCTGATCCTGCAGGCCTGTCACAAATATGGAACTCAACCTCAAGCCAAAAGGCGCTCGCCTATAGCGTTACATTGCGGTTCCCTCTGCGTAACACCTTCCTATTCTCAACCATTAGAGAGCCAATCGCTGTATTTACTGAGCAGACATGCGTTTGAACAAACTTAACACTGCCCAATATCAAGCCTCGGCCCCCACGTTTGCCGACCGAGTTGTAACAAGAACCTGTTACTGATAAACCTACAAGTTACTACCTCGATTTTGGGCAATCCTTCTTATTCTTTCTTCATGGCTTATCAATGCAATCTCAAAGTCTCAATGGTATTATACGGTACCAATGTTAAGAGTATTGGCCAGGGCTCAACATAGCATGAACAGGCAGAAATTCTTGAGATTTGGGTTAGTAGACGAGGCTGTTATTTGCGGTTTTGTAAACTCCGAAAATGGACCCTTTACCTCCATTATAATATTAAGTTTTCGGATAAGTAGGCACGCTCCAACCCAAGCGGAGCCGCCAACGTCCCCTAGAGAATCTCCCCTGGATTCCCACCACGTGCCGACGTAAGTCTCCTTTTCTGGCAATGCGTAACATTTTATTCTTTATAATTCAAGATATGCCCGGAAGTTAATTCTCACACTTACCGCGCCAAGGCGGCCCCGCCGGGGTTGGCACACCCATTATCTAGTACTACACCGTTATCGAACATGATTTTTGCAGATCTACCACTGAACTGTAAAATCCTTTCGGCAAAAGTGCAACATCAAAGGTTTGATTTCTCCCTTGACATTTAACGTCGATAACGATCCGGCCCGGAGCGGGAGAGTGGGTGCCCAAGATGGTACAAAGGCCTGTTTTAACCCTTGTAATCCAAGCCTCGTCTGGAGCATCTTTCACCTAATACGTACCGATGAAACGCTTTCTACGTTTGGATGTCTGAATGGATGTAACTGGACAAGTTCATGACTCGGCGCTGAACAAGGCCATTATCTCATTACATCATTCCAAGTTCAGCGTCTGCAAGTCCCTAAAGATATTTAACATCCTGTCAGTGGGTCACTCACTCTATTATACTTCCGGAACTTCTTCATAGAGCGACGATAGGCAGGTGTAGAACGCAACTCATTTGTAAGCAGCCGAGGTTAAACATCACGGTAGAAGGTCATAGCGTCGATTTCTTTGACAAAGCCACAAGCTTATCTCACAACTGGAAGATATGTATTAGGGCTGCATTACGTGCCTTCCGGGGTTATGTACGCTGTGAGGCATGACCCGAGTTGGTATGTGTATGACAGCGACTAACACGAAACGTTATAGCGACAGATGAAGAATGACACAATTCTCGACCTTAATAATGCCAAGAGGGTTTTAAGTCCCAGATGGTGTGAAGAGTTACTATGACATATTCCATTAGGCAACAGCCACCTCAATACGCGAGCCTCATTCATGATACACATTTGCGAATGGAAATATGTCGTAGCATATAGGCAATAGCTAGGATTAAAATGACAGGTTTCATGCAACCTAAAGGGTACCTACGTAACAGCATAGTAGATGTCCAGAGGTAGTGCTAGGTGTCGTCGTCATTAATACACATGACCAAATGCAGTCGGACAGGTCCCTGGTTCTGAGACGGTCGAAGGCGTTTCAAAAGGCAGTTGGTGGATTTGTGTCTGCATTGTCTTCCATATTTTGAAATAAAACTAAATTCTCCACAAGCAAAACTGGCTCTATGGTCTAGTCGTATGATTCTCGCTTTGGGTTAACTGATTGCGAGAGGTCCCGGGTTCAATTCCCGGTGGAGCCCGTCTTTTTGCCCTTTTCATAGTCTTTTTGAGCTCCGGCATCTGCTATACTTTTTGTTTCGGCTGCTATATCACCGTTCGTCTTATGATTCTCTCTTTAGAACATCTGTCTCTCTTATTAATGTTTGGCCCTCCTACCGCATTATGTCTTGAGTAAAATTAAGTGTAGTGTTAACCGACCCGTTGTATATGAACAGTGATATTTTCCCAGATAACGTGAAGCTTGACAAAAGCTCAGATTTGCGTGAATCGAGTTGCACCTGTTTTTTTCATCTTATTTGTAGTTCAAGTCATTCTATATCATTCATGTAAGCCTTCTGTGGGCCACGAAAGATAGGTTTTCAGTCAGACAACATTTATCATATGCAGCAAAGAGCACACTGCCGCCGATCACGTCGAGTCTGGGTAAGATGTGGACTATACCGTAGATCTGTTGTTTATTCAAAGCTGGAGAAAACCATCCGTGATTGATCAAGAAGCAGTTGGTAAATCATAACATCAATTTAGAAGAGTGGTATAGTGCTAAATACAGACGCTGGCCCAACCGTTAAAGTGCAATAACGCGCAATTCCGAAATCCATCCTAAATTACCAGTCAAATCTTATCCTCAGTAACTTCATTCATCGCTCAAGACAGAAACCCATGAAGTCTCATGGTAAAGATCGTAAAAAGCATAGCGTTCATCAAAAGACACATCATAGCCAGCACCGAGACGACTCTGGATCGTCTTCGTAAATCGCCCTCAGGCGCAAGACTCATGACAGAACCCTCCTCTAGAGAAGCAAGCTTGCGTTGGAGTCCAGCCTGGTAGTCAAACTCTTGACTCTTCTCGCGATCCTGGTAGACATAGGAAATTACAGATTCGTCTGTGAAGTGATCTGAAGGCTTCGCACATGAATCCAACACGAAAATGTTGTCTTCCAAAAACTGCCTGACACCATCTTCCCACTTGGTCTTCTTGATGAATAGGTTGATGAGATTTGTGCAGCCATCGATGGCATTCCTTGCGCCGACCATTTCGTTGAAGGTGGTGACATCCTTGGGATCTGGGTCCTGTTCTCCATCCTTGTCGTCGTAATGTCCATGGCGATCACCGTCTTGGTCGTTGTAGGTGTGAAAGCATATGATGGATCCCCAATCACCGTATGTGTCGGGCCGGAATCGTATATAGCCTGCTGTGTCTCTTTCGATCAAGTCTGCTGGATTTCGGAGTCGTCTTTGTGTGTGGCCCAATGCGAATGAGTCGGAGATCATGTGGAGACAGACGCCAAAGGCTCGCTTTTGGATGTCGGCTTTGTTGTATTTTGGTGTCGTTGCGAGGAGGAGATCGCGGAGAGTATCGGTTTTAGAAGGGACTGTCTCTTTACCGAAGTAGCCTGGGAGGACGTCGCTGAGAGCATCGTTTTCTGATACACCCTGGTCGCCACATGCAAGCTTGTACATAACTTCGATCCAGGTAAGGATGTTCTGGCGAGTCTTTTGAGGTTTCTCGCCCATCTTGGAGCCCATGCCGTGGAAGAACTGGAGGTTACCCATATGTGATCGTTTGGTCATGCATTTCTCGTCGCCAAACTTGAAAGCATTCAACCACTCAATTCCTAGGCCAAACATTCTGTTGTCCTCTGTCACGTCCTCGAACAAGAGGCAGGATGGGTCATCGTTCCAGACCACGCCTCGGAAGAACTCCCATTGCTTGTCGTTGATGTTGTTGTAGACTGTGCCTCGGGGAAAGATCATGTCGGAGTTGATGAAGCCGGTGAGGACGATGCTCTCGTGTACGGGGAACTTGATGTCCATCTTGGTAGGGAATGAGACTCCGACACCGATGTCGTAGTTGGCTCGGACCTGGTCGTCTTTTGTGGTTGTTGGGTAGCTCTTCTTAGAATCCATGCGGATATTGACGGTCGCTTGTTGTGTTAGCAGCTGGCTGGGGTGATCAAGAGGTGAACGTACCTGTCAGGGGACTTCCTCGTTCTTGGACATCGGTAACATCAATTTCAAAAACCTGAGAGCAGTCCTTCACACTGACATGGTTCTTTGAAAAGGGCAGAGCAGGACACTCAAACTCAAGAGTGAAGTTCCTCCATCCTTGACCAAACCTCGCCTCATACGTGACCCAAGCTTTCGAGCCTCCCCAACCTACGATACATTAGTGGATGGATACAGTGACAGAAAAAGAAGCAAATCTTACCAGGCTGAGCGAGGTAGATGGTCTGCTCAGTTCCTGCCTCGATTAGATTTAGGGGCTGACGTAATGGCCAGTTCCCACTGTCAAGGCCCGAGTCTTCGAGCAGGAGATCCTGGTCAGACTCGTTGTTTATGCGGACATGGCATGAGAAGTCCATTTCGGGAAAGAAGATCGTAGCTCCAGCCAGTTGTGACAAATATGGCTGTGGGAGAAATGAGAACGGTAGGTGCTGGTGGTTGGGATAAATGTGCGTTCCTGCAGGAAAATGTGAATCATGATGCGCCTGAGATCAAAAGAAGTGATGATGTCATTCTTTTTAGCTTTCTACCTAGGCAACGCGTCTGACGTGAGACCTGGGGCGGAGCTTTAGCTCCAGACCGATCAGCTTTGAGCGCACTGACGCGACCCCAGGAATATTTGTGCCTTAGCACTTCACATCTTTGATAAAGCCTGAAATGCATGATCAATTGACAATCAACATTCACAAAAGAAGACATCAATACACATTTATTTATTTATCCAAAATGCTGTGTAATTACTATATACTTCTGTCATGTAGATTTCAGCATGAATTATCTTAACAGTTATTTTCATCTGGCCTTGCGCCTCTTGATGATCGATTAAAGGAAAACCGTAACATGAGGTACAGGGTAAGGTAACTCTAAATGAAAGTTAATGCGCAATTGTGTCAGTCAGGTGGGGTAATTACGCCTAAGATCTCCTCCCTTCAGCGCGTTCTCTGCCAAATTCGACGAAACAAATCTTTTCTGCGCAGCCTCAAAGCAGCTGTGACCGTCCCTCACAACTCAGAAATGTCTGGGCCCTGTTATGGACCTGCTCTTAATCCCTAATGAAGACCCGATAGGACCATTATCGATCCCATTGAGAACGACCGACCGCCCATTGAAGCCTGGCCATGCGACGAAACAAAGGGCCACCATAAAGCACCGACTTTGACGAACCCCTTCAACTCCCCGCACGATTCGCGATATCGACGGCCAACGCCACGTCTGTACCCGCTCAAGGAGTACACTTGCTTCAGGTCGCCGAGCAGTTTCCAGTCCAGCCAGCTACGCACTCTGGCCTTACCACAAACCTCGGGGCATCCTCTTGTAGAGGCTAGAGGATCTGCAAAGGCGACCGATATACCTGCCTTAACACTGGTTGGTGTTCAGCATGTATTTTTACTCTACCATACCATGGGCAGAGCCAGTTAAACCTCCACGCTTCGTGCAAATCGACGCGTTCTCCCTCTTGCGACAACAACCTCTCGACCAGGAGCCCTCGGTTTCGTACTCCGATTCGCGATCGAACGACCGTTAAAGCACCATCATGATACAATCAGACATCAAGAGAGTCGCGGGAATAATAAGCGGCCGTATTTGAATTGTCTCGACAGCTTCCAAGCCCCCACCCTACGATCGAACACAATTATGAGCCCTTGCGGTATGGGACAACCGGCAGGCACGACTCTCTTCCACCCACGGGCGCAATTGTTCCCAACTCACCGTATCGTCGCAACAATATCGCTGAAGGCGGGAGACAATCATCCGCTTCAAACCTTGATCAATCATACAACACCTGCGACAACTCTTGTCCGTAACAAAGGATTGCTCGCCTGCGACAAGTGCTTCGCTCTATTTGTGACATATTACTGTGTAGAACTTCACGCATTGGGCCCGTTTCTCGGCTTCACTGTTGAATATCCTCTTAGTGCGTGAACATTGCTTAGAATTGCTCACTTTCTCCCCTCTTCCCTGTGTATCCGTAGAGCTGTGACTCGGTGCTTTGTTTATTCTAGCAGGTATTTAGCGTCTGGTTGAACCCGAATTACAGCGCTTCACCTACCAAACGGGCGTGTTAGGCGGCTAAAAGGGCAAAAAACATACAACAGCGGGGATTCGCTGGTCGTCACCGACCCAACTACTAATCCGCCGGTTAGTGGCTTGACTATGGGAGAGCGGACGGGATCCCGTATTTTCCACTACCTTTGGTCGTATGTATTATAATGACTTGTGCTTATGGTATATAAGAGTAAATTGCAACAAAAGCTGAGTCAAGCAAAAAACCCGCCCAAACCAAGATGCTTTGCGTATCTGGAGAGAACTTTGGAGATCCAAAAGAGGGATCCGCTAACAGGCTGTGAAGCTAACTATACTATTCCGACAGGCAATCCTTCTTTGCCGTATCACACCACGCCCTTCATACCTAGCTTGTTACAGCCCTGTTTGTGATCGCCCGCTACTGTGCCATCTTATCTCTCCTTGGCTCAGGTATAATGCATCTCGTCTCCTCGTCTCCTCGTCTCCTCGTTGACACACGTGTGCTAAGCGTATCTTTTTCGAATAACATCACAAGCTTGATGTTACAACCGATCACTAACATTCTTGACCAAGGTCACAATCAATGTTCATGCTGAATATTCGTGGTTGAGCTGGTGGTCGGGATTGGTCACTGAATAGCCTCACGGTGGAGCCACGTGCGTGGTAGACCAGCTGTAATACGGCCACTAACGACTAGCCGTAGACTGGAAGCCGCCGCATGATCAACTCGGCACTTTGCGGGTATTTTTCGCATTTGTTACCATCTTTAATACACCGTATTTCTTCAATCTTCCGAGTTTGATATGGTCAAAACAACTACTTACGTTGGGCAAGTTTTCTTGTCTTGATCATCAGCGCAATGAATGTCGCCGGCTACTTCTGTAGTCAGACTGACAAAGATGATATCGAGTATCGGCCTCTTCGCGCTGCAAGTCCTACCAGTGAACATGGCGGATCCTCATATACAATTTGTTCCTCCAACAGGAGCAGACCATCGTGCTCCCCAATACGAAAAAGACGCTTTGGCCCGTGGGTGGCTGCATTCCTCGGAATATTCTTGATATTGTTGGTTACAGTAATGCAGGTCGTTCGATAAAGCCACTGACATACTCATTAGGCTCTCATTCTTTTTGTTAACATTCGTCGTCGAACGTTATGCCGTCTATAACTTCGAAGCTTCTGGCCTTGCACTGGCTGATCCCGTCGAGAACTATGGCGACACATCAGAAAGTGCCAAACGATGGGTTGAGGTTTTGTCTCCTCAAGTTTCGCCTGTCATGGTTCATTCGCACAACGATTATTTACGACCTCGGCCACTGTTCTCTGCCTTGTCTGTTGGTTGTGCAAGTGTAGAGGCAGATGTGTGGCTGAGCAGCAACGGTGAAGACCTCTTGGTTGGGCATCACTGGTGGAATCTCACGCCGGAGAAAACACTTAAATCACTTTATGTGAATCCCTTACTACAGATTCTCGATTCCTTCAACTCACCACAGTTTGTTGGTGGCCTGAATGGCCATGACCAACCGTTGGGCGTTTTTGCCAATGAGCCGAACAAAACGCTGATCCTGTTCATCGACGTCAAAGACGATCCAGCAAAGACTTGGCCAGTGGTTCTTAAACATCTCGAACCACTGCGAAGTAAAGGCTATCTATCATATCATTCGAGATTGCTTTCAAAGCCTTCAAATGAATCGTTTCAATCTGGCCCAATAACAGTCGTTGGAACGGGAAACATTGGCAAACGTCGCGATGTGAACGTTGGTCCGGATCTGGTAAAATGGCAACAGTACCACGATATCTTTCTGGACGCATCACTGGACCTCCTATCTAATCCAGGGTTCTGTCAAAGAAACGACAGTTTGTGTCGGGAAGTGGGAGAGAACGAGTTTTACACTGCTTCCGTCTCACTTTGGAGAGCTATTGGGACCGTCATTCCCTACTTCAGCAATTCGCAAAAGGTGTCGCTACGAAACCAAGTTCAGCTTGCAAAAAGCCTGAACCTCAAGTCGAGATACTGGGAACTGCCAGGGTGGCCAGTGTCCCGCCGGAATTATGTCTGGAGGACACTTGCCCACGAAGGCGTTGATCTGCTGAATGCTGATGATATTGTGAGCGCAACCACAAAGCACTGGCATTCCGATTATGCTATGGAGGGTGCCTGGATTCTTGGCATAGCGTCTTGTCTTTTTAGCTTCCTCTTCACAGTGATGTGGTTTGGGAAGAGGATGTTACGTCGAACATCTTGTCTTTGAAACGTGTAGATGCCCCAATGATACCCTTTATGTCTACTGCAATACCAATAAAATTCCAGCGAGAAATCAGAGTATGTCCCTATCTATGTTTATTGAGATCTGTATTTGGTGTGATATTTGTATTCCATATAATGACATTTATCCATTAGAATCATGTACAACCTCCGGATATTACTTATAAGCCTTATGGATAAGTATAGTTGGGCTCTATCTCTGTGGGTGTTACTTTTGTAGACACATAAAGGTATAATTTAGCACGTCAAGTCATGCATCTTGAGTTGGTCGAGGTTGAGAGAAATACTCACCATGGGCGCCTCCATATCAGGAAAGGTTGGGGTTACCAGTGGTAAATTGACTTATCACTACCAACCGTTATCAGTCACTCTTAGCTCGGTCCGAGATGACTCTCGACATGAACACTTCGGAATATGAAGCAAGACGGGAATGTTATACATTCTGAATTATGATATGGGTGATGACTCTCCTTAGAACTAGATAGTTTTCCGTTCCTAGTGAATATTACTCCCAGCAAAACATTGAACAGTGACTCGGCCGAGCGGAGATACACATCCGTCTCCAAGAAATTAACGTGAAGGACGCTAAGGCCGTGTCATACGCTAGGCCAATCCCATCACGTTACGCTTGAACTTCTGCGGGGAAGGGGCAATTCGAGTTCCTCATCCTTGACTACATCTGCCGAAAAGTGAGCACGTTTGCTCAAATAAGTCATCCATCTTTATCGTGTGAGCTTATACGTTGAGCGGTATATGATAGTAATAATTATGGAGTCCCCCTCACCAGCACAATCAAGTGCCAACCCCACTGCGAAGCGGAAGTTACCAGTCCGATCAAGAGCCGGGTGTTTGACGTGTCGGGACAAACACGTAAGTCTATGTCATGAAACTCTGCCCTACGAGGACTGACATAGTGAGGCAGCTCAAATGTGATGAAGCAAAGCCTCACTGCCAGGTTTGCATATCACGGGGCGTTCAATGCGGAGGTTATCAACGCGGTCTGAGATGGTCTACCAAGCACGAGAAAACCACGGAGCTAATCGACCACAAATTCCGGACTTCGCCAAAACAGGCGTGTACCACCAAGAAGCGTCGCGGTCGGCCTCCAAAGCGACAGCCAGATTTGGAATCAACGGCATCTTTCACCACCGCGGGTTCTGCGTACAGTTCCAATGACGCGAACCAAGGTGTTTTTGGCGAATTTATGCTGGAGAACGCCTCGCCGGTTGCATATCAGCAGAATAATAACCAGCTTTCCGAGTTACATACAATTCCACAGACCAATGACTTTGCTTCCGAGTTCTCGCTCGACATGCCCATTGAAGGTCTTCCCGTGGACGAGTTTCAGTGGGCAGACGCGCTGGACTTGACTCCTACACTCGAGGAGTTTACCAACAACACCGAACTCGCCTTATTTCCAGTCCATCAAAATTACTCGACACTGTTTGTACCTCCACCGATGACTGATCTCCCATCTCAGCTTGTTGAGTACTGGTTTCGCGATGTTTGTTCGCTGTGGTCCCAATACGATTCTCCAAGCAACGCAAACCGCATGATGGCTACGGCTCTTTGGTCAACTTCTGAAGCGGTCTCTACTAGTCTTCAGGGCATGTCGGCAGCGTATCTCTCATCCAAGATGCCTGACATGAAGAAGACATCCATCTCTATGATGAAGAATGCCACAGACGTTATCGAAGCGGAATTACGCGTTGTCAAATCATCGCCGAATCTCGACACCGTGCCAATGGGTCTGATCTATGGCCTGTTCTGCCTAGGAACAAGTATTTGCTGGTTGAACGCCACGCAGCTGGGAATACCGTTCCTCAAAGAGGCCAAGGCTCTTCTCCATCGGATCAATAAGCAAAAACGCCGCCTTACCGAGGAGGAGCGAAAACTTTTAAGCATCTTTAACAAGAGCTGGACATATTGTGAGATGTTGCTATCTGTGGTTTCAGACACAAATTCGTACATCTCATACGAAGCTGAAGAGGCGGAAGAAATTGACGATATTAGCGTGGACGAGTATCCAACTGCTGCACCCAGTGAACCTATCCTGGATGACATGCCACACCCTTGGACAGGCGTTTCGAATGCAGTTTCTCGACTACTAACGCGGACACTAAGGCTCTGTCGGAATTACCGATACCATGTCAAACATCCGGGGCCTTTTGCTACCCGTGACCACGCCACGGCTTTGAACATGATTGAAGCAGCAAAGCTGTTGGAAGAAAAGCTATTGGGTCTAGATTTCGAGTCGGCACCCGCGAATACGGAAACTGGTGACCAGAAAACACCATGTCGACATCTTGTCAATGTTGCGGAGGCTTACCGCCTGGCTGGACTGATCCACATCTACCAGACCTTCCCCGAACTGGTCCTTTTGAGATTACCTGACAGTATATCAGGCCCAGCAGATGCTCAGATTCCATGGGAAGAGTGTATTACACCATTAAGTCTTCGTCTGACAAGGCTGATTGAACAACTCCCTGCCGATTCTGGCAGTAAGATGACACAGCCACTCCTCTGTATCACAGCCAGCACTGGACTACGATTCGAGCCTTCCGAGACCTCACCGTTGAGTCCAGAGTCTCAGGCACCACTCGCCACGCCAATGCCGTTCGATCTTGGCAGCACGGAGAACTGTGGGCTATCCGACTACATTGGCCAACTCATTCAAGCAGATGAAGACATCGATCGCCTATCCAACACCACAGAATCTCGCCTGAAGACTGTTGATGCAAGATGCTTCATAGTCAGTCGGCTTGATTCTCTGGAAATACTTTTGCCTCCTCGACCGATTGTCGTGGCCAAGACTCTGGTGCAGGCCATTTGGAACGCATATGACAACGAGAAACCAGGCGGACCTTCGGTGCACTGGATTGATGTTATGGAAGAGAATAACTTGCGGTCTTTATTTGGATAAAGTTTATGATTGATACCCGTTCAAGTGTTTTGTCAATCCTTGAGCCTACGAACCGGTTGCAAACCTAGAGTGGACTAACACCCGGATTTTGAGCGCCGAAGGGGGTAATAATCAGGTTTATTACTGAGTCTATACTGGTCAATGGGATGTACGGCGCGAAGCACACCAGTTTGCATAGATAGGTCTGGTTCAGAATGGAGATTCTACATGAACAAAAATCACTATTGATCATCATAATCTTGAAACTGAAGTCTCTTATTAACATGCTGTTTCTATGTACCTTCGGCTCAACGTAAGCTCGAAGGCATTTCGAGATTATATACATTGAAAGCTAAAGTATCCACTAGTTCGGAACAGAGACCTTCTAGACCCCTTGATCCAAGTCCATTTAGATGGTACCGAAACCAGCGCTGGTAGCAAGGCCAGTGATGTCGGCAACGGGCTTAGCCTCAGCAGCCTTACCGTCGAAAGAGCTGAAGAAGCTGGAGTCGGTACCGGAGAGAGCACCAGAGTTGTCGTACTTGTTGACCTCGCAGACGTGGCCGAGGCCGCTGGAGCAGGCAGCGTTGGCGGAAGCATCGGGGCTGGCGAAGATGGCGCCGGTGGAACCCTCCTCGATAGCAGCCACGACGTCCTGGAACAGGTTGCCCTCAGCGACGATCTTGGCTTGGTCGCTGGTCTCGAAAGCGTGGCCGGAGTTGTCCTGCCAGTAGTTGTTGACGGCGTGGAGAACGGTGTTACCGGCGACCTTGGGGGCTCGGCCAGAGGTCTTGGTGATGTAGTTGTTCTTGAAGGTGATCATCTGTGGTGTGTCAGTGGACGCTCATGGAGTGGGTTGGAGTTGTAAACTTACGTCGCTGGAACCGGTGAAGTACATGGACCAGTACTGGTGACCGTCGCAGGTAGCAGAATACTCGCCGTCACCGTCAATGTGAGAGTTGGTGATGGAAACTCGGTTGTCGGCGTTGGTTCCGAGGACGATGTGCTGACGGCCGATCTTGGAGGTGGTAACGTGATCAATCCAGACGAGATCAGCACCGTCAAGAGTCACGGCATCACCACCCCAGACGTACTGAGGGTTCAATTCGGTGATGTGGATGTTCTGGATGATGATGTTCTTGGTTCCCTTGATGTAGAGACCCTTGCCCTTGATGACACCGTTGGCACCGATACCAACAATGGACTTGTCAGAGTTGACAATGATGGGGTCGAGACCAGCCTTATCGTAGGAAACGTCAACCTTGGGGGCATCAGGCTGGTAGTTGTTGCACCAGTCGTCCTTGTTGATGGCAGTCTGGCAACCAGCGCCGGTACCCCAAGGGGCACAACCCTGCTCGGAGGCAGTTCCCTCGGTTCCGGTGAAGTCGAACTCCTGGTCAAGGAAGATGACACGAGTGGTAGAGTCGCCAAGCATAGAGACCAGCTCATCGGTAGACTTGGGGTAGGCTCCCTCGGCGCTGCCACCACCGGTGGCCTCAGAGGCGAAACCCTCGGGGGTGCCGGTCACGCCAGCGGCAGAAACGTTGGAAACCAGCGCGGCCATGGCCACGGAGAGAATAGAGAAAGACTTCATGTTGGAAGAAGAAAAAGAATGTATTGGTAAAAACAAGAAACGAATGAATGAATATGTAGAAAATGGAATGGAGAGAAATGTGAGGGTAAGAGGGCGGCTTCTAGTATATTTATTCTAGTTTACATCTCCAGCTATCCACAATTAACGGAGTATTTCTGTCCCCAGAGTGCCATTCCAGAAATACCACAGAAGAACGAACAATGGTGCTATCCGCCTCATTGCTGTAAACTTGAAACTTGAGGCAAGCTATGATGAAGTCCCACCCACAAAACATCCTTGGTATATCCAGCTCTGCCAAGGTTGATCATACAGGCACAGGATGTTGCGATTGGCGGATATTCTCTATCGTTGTTTCTTCCGTGGAACACCGGCAGTATTTTTCAGTGCGCGGATTCGCATTGTGAAACTTGGTCAACAAGGGTTTTGGCCTTGGGATTAAAGGATGGGCCATTCTGTGGAGTGCGTGTTTCAATGTTCTGGCGTTGCTTGAAGCTTAGACAGGCTGATCAAGCGTTTGCAGACTTGATGCCAAGCGTTATACGTGAAGTTTAGTAGTAAAAAGTCTGCTATAAAAGGAAGGTATGAAGTTAGAGTTTGAATTAAATGTCCGAACTTATTTCAGCCTCAATTTAAGATGTTTAATTCAATATCTTGGCTTTGCTCGTTAGGGGTTAATCTGTTAATCTACGTGGAACTGCCCTGTCAGAACAGTGGGCCTGTGCCCTGCACGGTCACCCATCGCCTGTTTATGGAACTGTGGGCTACTCCGTAGGAAATATGCTTATCCTGGCGTTGAGCTGATAACGAAACATTGGTGATAGAGAGTGGTCAGTTTCATGTTGGCCAACATTTGTGCACAACTAAGAATGACCGATAGTCTGAGCATATGTATGAGCTGTGATTTTGGATGCCGAGTTTTGAACTTTAGTGTTTTTTTCTCGTGATTATTCACTCATAGTTATGTACGCATACAATAGACATACAAATATCACACAACTTCCTCTGCAAGGTCGTGTAATACCGACCCGTGGAAGATAAATTTGTTAGACCTATTGTAAGCTTGGAGTAAACGTCACAAGTTATTGAAATTCTCACAAACTTACCCTGCAACACAGCATGCATCTATCACCCTCACTCATCGATCGCTTGTAAGTTTTAGTGTTAGAGAGGTTCACTCGAGTGCTCCGAAACTAATCTCAAAGCCGCGCGGCATCCTCTCTTCATATCCACGCAAGATGATATGTTACTATATAATTGGCCCGTTGTCAAATGCCTAAATCACCCGGAACAACTTGACCAAATTGCAAGGTAATGTAGGACTAGCTCGGAACCACAGCAGATCAAGGGAATGTGTACGAGTTTTTCTTTCCCTCAAACTTTCATGCATTGTTATAACAAGATGAGGTTGCAGGCCTATGCCCTCTTGTAATTGTGATCAGCAACGTGGTGGGTACACATCCCGAAGCCGGGATGTGGCTCACAAGCGACTCTGCCTCTTACAACATAACGAAGCTTGACTCTAGAGAAGACGATCGAGACGTCTGACGCTGTGCGACTACAGTGGGATCCCGCTCACTCATTCGTGTAGATAACTTGGTCTGTTATAAGATACGTACCAGTTGACTATCACCGGAGCCTAGGGCATAGATCACTTGCACCACCTAACTAGTTGGCTTGCAGCGAGCAAAGCCATTCATAGACCATTCACATGATATCCTTCTCACTATGTCGTGCCGAAATATAATCTGCCGTGGGCGGGATGGTGTAACACCATCGAGGACTCGGAAGGCTCGAGTCCTATCTTGTGAGACCAGCTGAGATGCGGTCGGAAAGCCTAATGCTGTGAACGGCCAGCTGGCACCACTAACTAATCTCTGCTTTGATGCTCGAGTGTGGCAGCAGGCGGAGAGTTTAGTGCGAGATATACGAGATTTGTGTTACACAACACTTCGGGAGAGCAGACCTCGGCCCTCGTGCATCTCTTATCGTGAGCATCATGCATGATTGTTGTGCTACGTCTCAATAGTCGCCGGTGTAAGTATTCCGACCTGAACTCAGTCGCCAAACTTGACCAATCCATGGGTATTTATCAACCTGTTGCTCAACATTGATTTTCTCATACTGTTCACGTACAATCATGGCCGCCTCACTTGGTCGTCGTTCCATAGCAGATTTCTACACACCTTTTACCTTATCCCTATATGGACTCTATGTCATTCGAATTTCCCTTCCCCTAATCTGGGGATGTTCTGCGCAAAAGCACCTAGGTCCTTTGTTTTCCAAGAACTTCTCCAAAAGGCATCTCGATATTGGTGTTGGAGATGGCTATTTCCCAACAAGGGCCCTAAAGGAGGCTGGCCGCAAGCCAGAGTCCCAGCATCTTACTCTCGTCGACTTGAGTGAGCATTCTCTTGCGGCCACTAAGCGACGTATCTTGTCCCGTTACCCTGAGGTGGATATTCGCTGTGTCCTTGCGGACGCGGTCAAACCGTTCCCTGATACGCTCAAGAATGAGAGGTTCGACTCTGCTTCTCTCTTTCTGGTAATGCATCATATGCCTACACCAACTCATCTGAAGACGCCAGCAATAACCAATGCCAAAAACCTGTTGACTAGAGAAGGTACTTTAACGGGGTGTACTGTGCTGGGGACCGAGTGGAAAAAAACTGATCAGGGGTATAAGATACTGAACGAGAGGCCATCGAGTAGGTTTGTGTCGTTCATGCTTAGATTTTACAACAAGAGAGGGATGCTTGATAACTTGCAGGAGGATCCAAACGTTATTGAGAGGGCTTTACAACACGAGTTCGAAGAGGTGGAAACAGAAGTTGTGTCAATGATGTTTGTCTTCAGAGCTAGAAAGCCGCGAGCATAACTCATGCGGCCAGTTTCAGGAACCTAAATTGTTAATGACACGATGAATTGAACGTTAGTAGTGACTTATGTTATGCTCACATCACCATGTTACGTGCTCTATTGTATTCCTGATTTTCTCATTGAGCAGAATTAGCAAGATATCCACACTTGTTAACACTGCGGTTTGATGGAGGATGCTTATCAGCGTACAGATGTGACTTTTGAGACACATGCTATTTTCTAGAAGTATAGAGATCCTTGCTGAGCTGTGATATTTTCCCGATGTTGACGTGATCATGGATATAGTGATCGTCCTTCCGTTGTATCAATTAAACACGACACGTGGAGAGGTATGTCCAATGAACAAGGGACACGATGATCACGGATGCTCATGCCTGTTATACAAGACCTAGACTATATCTCTATTATTGTGTAATACCTGAGAGCCACTCGCCTCTGACAAAGGCCTTGGTAAGACCTGAAATGTCTCCCAATAGGCGTTACCGATCGAGTCTCGATCCCAATCTCCATTTCCGATCGGTGAAAAGACACCGACATATGCGCGATGCGTTGGCTTTTAACTGCACCTCGAGGACTTATTTCTGTGTCCCAGTATGCAGGGTTTTGCATCAAAGGCTTAGCCCTGGTGTTACAACGGTTGCACTGGTGCACAAAAAGTGACTAGAGATCTAGATCCGCAATGGATCGTTCGCAAGAACCAGGGATATCGCACGAGATGAGGTTCCCTGTCAACTGCCTGGGGATCTTGCAACTCTGAGTCTCTAACCCAGTGAAGAGGGAGAGTATATAGCGGCTAACCTGATGACAATTCAAAGTGCATAAGAAGAAAGCTCTTCGGCTCTTTCCAATTTCAGGATCTAAAGAAGTAGAGCAATTCAATCGATTGATTCACATCCTATTACCAATCCATCTACACTCCGATACTCTTTGTCTTTGCTCTAATCCATCTGAAAATGGTTCAACATCAAACCCCCCCACACTCAAGTCAACAACTACCTGAACAGGGTGCCACAAAAAGTAACAAAAATACATGTGGCAGACAGAATCTTCGGGTGGAATCCCCAGCGGTATCAGACATTGCTATCTGCGGCATCGGGCTTCGTCTCCCTGGAGGTATCCGTAACTGTGAAGATTACTGGAACCTTCTGTACAATGGCCTTGATGCCAGAGGTCCCGTCCCTAGCAGCCGCTACAATAACGGTGGTTTTGACGACAGCCTCAGTGGGATTAATGCCATCAAGTCCAAGCATGGCTATTTTCTCGACGAAGATCTCTCGTGCCTCGACACATCCTTCTTCACCATGGCTAAGGGAGAGGTTGATAAAGTCGACCCACAGCAACGACTCCTGCTTGAAGTCACTCGAGAATGTCTTGAGGATGCAGGAGAAGTTGATTACCGTGGAAAGCAAATCGGTTGCTATGTCGGTACCTTTGGTGACGACTGGCTGATAATGAGGATGAAGGACCCTCTCGATGGAGGGTTGTATGATGTTACTGGTTATTGCGATCTCATGATGGCGAACCGAATTTCATTTGAAAACGATTTCCGAGGGCCTAGGTGAGTTGTCAAAGTCACTGAGCCGTGTGGGCAAGGTCTGACTAACAATTTTACAAGCCTGGTCCTCAAAACAGGATGTTCTGGCTCAGCAGCAGCACTTCATGAAGCATGTCGCGCCATCCAGAGGGGTGACGCATCAAGTGCAGTTGTAGGGGGTGTCAACATGATCGCTACTCCAGCCCTCACAGCCACCATGTCAGCAGGTGCAGTTTTGGCTCCAGACGCGTCCTGTAAGACCTTTGATGCTGCAGCCGATGGTTATGCAAGGGCAGAAGCGATCACAGCCATATATGTCAAGCCTGTGGCTGATGCTCTCCGAGATGGCAACCCTATCAGGGCTGTTATTAAGGCTACTTTGCTGAACTGCGATGGAAGAAGCACCAGCCTCATTACTCCAAATGGAGCTGCACATGAGGCTCTGATGAGGAAAGCTTACCGTGACGTCGGGTTAGATCCCAAGAATACGGCTTTTGTTGAGGTGAGTCGTCCATACCTTACCTATCTGAAAGCCAGCCTAACGAAACCAGTGTCACGGAACCGGCACACCTACAGGTGACCCCATTGAGACTAGAGCAGTAGGCGAGGTCTTTGGAGGGGAGAAAGGGGTATATATTACGTCGGTCAAGCCGAATATCGGACATACAGAAGGTTCTGCGGGTTTGTCCTCAATCATCAAGTGTGTCCTGGCTCTGGAACACAAGACAATCCCACCGAATATCAAGCTGAACAACCCCAACCCTGCCAGTAAGTCTTGCCTGTCGTGCACAATTATATCTTGCTAAGAACCGTCAAAGTTCCGTTTGCCAAGTACAATTTGAGAGTTCCGCTTGAGCCAACACCTTTCCCATCAGATCGAGACCTAAGGATTAGCATCAACTCTTTTGGTATCGGAGGAAGCAATGCTCATGTACGTGCACTTCATGTCTGAGTTAATTACCGTCACTAATCTTCTGCAGATCATTCTAGAGCCTGGCCCATCTAAGCCAAACCCAGTACCACAAGCCAGCGAAATTCAACACCCAGTCCAACCTGAACTACTTCTTCTTTCGGCCAATACGGAGGGCTCACTCAAAACACATATTAGAAACCATGTGGAATGGGTCGCTAACCACCCGGAGTTTACAGCCGATGCTAGCTATACTCTTGCAAAACATCGAGAACATCTACCGCACAGAGCATTTCTCGTCCTTCAACAAGATAAGTCCATTGAGACTTCTGACCTATTCAAAGTTCATTCTGGACCACTACCGCTTGTGCTTGTATTCAGCGGGCAAGGTGCGCAATGGCCTGGCATGACGAAAGAGCTCATCGAGAACGATAAGGCTTTTCGTGATGATTTAGTCAAGATGGATCAAGTACTGAAGGTTCTGGAGTTTCCTCCATCCTGGAACCTTATAGGTAACGATTTCTGTCCCTGTCCTAAGTAGCTACTGATTGTATAACAGATGAACTTTGCAAAACTGCCGACAAAACACAAGTGCACAGGTCAGAATTATCTCAGCCGCTATGTACCGCAGTTCAGCTGGCACTCTTCAACAAGTTCCTTGCTTTGGGACTTCCATTCACGGCTGTCGTTGGGCACTCCAGTGGCGAGATAGCTGGTGCTTACTCTGGAGGACATATTTCCTTGGAAGAAGCCATAATTATTGCCTATTATCGTGGCTATGTGACGACAAAGCAAACTCGCCATGGCAGCATGGCAGCTGTTGGAATGGGAGCCGAGGAGGTCTCTCGGTTTCTCTCGAACGGCGTTGTTGTGGCCTGTGAAAACAGTCCAAAAAGTGCTACTATCTCTGGAGATTCCGACAATGTAGCTCGCGTCATCGAATCTATCAAAGAGAGCTCATCTGATACGCTTGCTCGCCTTCTCAAAGTAGACATGGCCTACCACTCAGGTAAGTATTCCCTTTTCCAACAGGCTATTGCCCAGCATACTGATACTTTTAGATCACATGGTGTCTTTGAGTGTTGAGTATCACAAAGTCCTTCAATCCGAGCTTTCAAAACTCGCGCCTCATGCACAGTCAACCGAAGCTGTCATGTTCTCTTCTGTCACCACCGACACAGTGACACAGAAGGATGTTCGCAATGCATCTTATTGGGTTCAAAATCTGATTTCCCCAGTCAAGTTTTCGTCCACTGTGTCCAATATACTCGCAGTAGAGAAGGAGTGTATCTTTCTGGAGATTGGACCACATTCAACTCTGGCTGGCCCTCTTCGGCAGATCTGCTCAACCAACTCTCTGCCATTCCACTATGTCTCCGCACAAAGTCGCGGAAAAGACTCTTTTGCTACATATCTTTCTGCTGTGGGAAAGCTGTACCAGCATGATGTGCCACTTGACCTGACATCACTATTCCCCGATGCCACAGCAATACCAGGACTCCCTACCTATCCTTGGGAGCACAAAGAGTCCTTTTGGCATGAGAGTCGAATATCAAAGGCTTGGAGAACTCGTCAGTACCCTCAGCACTGCCTTCTTGGGGTGCGAAACTTTGAAGGCCCAGAGTCTGAACCTCAATGGCGCAATATTGTCAACATCGAAGATTTGCCCTGGATTTCAGATCACAAGGTGCATGATGACGTGGTCTTCCCGTTCGCTGGATATGTCGCTATCGCCGGCGAAGCTGTCAGACAGATTTCTCATGCTCCGCCCGGATCTGGATACCGGCTGCGTCATGTTATTGCCCATGAAGTACTGCTGTTAACTGATGCGGTGGAAATGTCGACTTGCTTCCGCAGCCATCGACTCAATGATATCGAGGACTCGACTTGGTATGACTTTGTGGTATCCTCATACAATGGTTCGGCTTGGATCAAGCATTGCACTGGCCAAGTGACTACACTTGACCGGGCTAGGGTCTGTGAATGGACTCCAAAAGTGCTCCCTCGGGAAGTTAGCTGTTCGCGTATGTATGAGCAGTTGGCTCAGATTGGCTTCCCATTAGGCCCCGAGTTTCGCCGTTTGCTCAGCGCCACCTCAGCGACTTCTGAAGAGTTGGTCTACGCCAAGATCAAGAACAGAGAACTGGAAAGCCCATTCTTGTACACTCTCCACCCCGCTACGATCGACGCTGCTATCCAGTTACAATTTGTTTCGCAAGCTCGAGGTCTCCCCGGGCGCATTATCGACCTCTGTGTACCTACGGCTATTGAGGAACTTGAGGTGAACTCAGGCTCGGGTATCATAGATGCCAAAGTATGGAGGTTACATGGCCTGGAACCATGTGTTGAGCTTGCGGCAGACGGTAAAGTTGTGTTCCATGCTTCGGGTACCCGACTTCATCGTCTAGGCGACGGCACATCTTCTGATGTGCTTGGTCTTCATGCCACAGCAAGACTCAACTGGCTTCCTCATGTTGACTTTGTTGATGTCTCAACATTATTTGATCCACCATCCTTTGAGAGGAAGCACAATCGTTTGCAAGAAGAACTGGCCTATCTCTGCATGTTAAAGACCGCAGAGAAGATCCGGTTCCTGGAGCCCTGCCAACCTCACTTCATCAAATTTCGAGAATGGGTTGATAAGCACATTGAGCTTGCAAAGGTAGAGCATGAAGGACTATTGAGCGAGTCTCAGCCTCTTGCTTCTGACTCTTCCGCGGCCATAGCCTCGAAGATGGAGGAGATCACAGGTCAACTGTTGCAAACACCAAGAAGGCCTATTGCCACTGGACTTCGACGTGTCGTCGATAACATCGAAGGAATCTTTACTGGAAAGACTACAGCCATCGATACACTTCTTCGGGAAAACATTCTGGCGGATATTTACGGTTTCGGCTCTTTTGATTACTCCCCATTCCTACGTGTTTTGTCACACACTCGCCCAACCCTCAAGATTCTTGAAGTTGGCGCTGGAACAGGAGGGACAACAGAGACCATTCTTCGAAACATGGTTGACAATCAACTAATCCCGGCCTATTCCGTCTATACATTCACCGATATCTCCGCTGGCTTCTTCCCAGCAGCCAAGGAACGATTCTCGTACGCCCCAAACATAGAATTCAAAGTGTTGGATATTTCTCAGAACCCTCTTGATCAGGGCTTTCAAGAGGATACATACGACGTTATCATCGCAGCTAACGTTATTCACGCCACCCCCTCGCTGCACCAGACATTGTCTAACATCCGAAAGCTACTGAAGCCGGACGGAAGGCTTGTTATGACGGAGTTGTGCAGTCTGTGGCGCTCAATCAACTACATATTTGGCACCTTTTCTGGCTGGTGGCTAGGAGAGGATGATAATCGCAGAGACCAGCCTTATGTTCCTGTATCACGATGGGACGAAGAATTGAAGGCCAGTGGTTACAATGGGGTGGACACCGCTGTTTACGACGATGAAGAGTCACAGGCGCATTGTGCTGTCATTGTGGCCAGCAAAGAGCCCCCTGCGAGTGCCAAGCCTACTTCCGTTTCCCTTCTAGCCCAGGACCATGAGGGTCATGTTGCTTCTACAATTGCTGCTACCTTGAAGGGGGGCGGCTGGAGTGTTTCCTATCATCACTTGGGTGACTATATTCCTGAGTACTCGGCTATCATCTCATGCCTTGACCTAGAAGCAGCTTTCTTTGAAGATGTTCCAAAAGGCAAATTCACTGCCCTTCAAAACTTCGCGCGATCTGTTGGCACAAGAACTATCCTGTGGCTCATACCCCCAACCCAAGCTAATTGTTCCAACCCGTCATCAGGGCAGACACTTGGTGTTACTCGTACTCTCCGTTCCGAGCTAGGTCTCAACCTTTTCACGCTGGAGGTGGACCCGCAGGGGGCCTTCTTCGGACCCTCAGTCTTCAAGGTCTTTGGGCGAGTGACGAGAGATCAGGACATTGAGAATCTTGAGCCGGACAGGGAATACATTGTCAAAGACGGAGTAATCTGTGTCGGAAGATACCAACCTATTCCGTTGATCGAAGGGGTAGCAGATGAGTCTTCCGGCGTCGAGAACATGAAGAAGCTTCATATTGATCTGCCTGGTATTCTTGATACAATGGAGTGGAAGACAAGCTCCCTTCCTAATTTCCTAGCTCAGGATGAAGTGGAAATCGAAGTTCGCTCCGCTAGTCTAAACTTCCACGACGTTGTTTTTGCTATGGGCCTTGTTCCTTCTGATGCCAAGGAAATCACGATCGGATTGGAGGTATCTGGCACAGTCAGACGTGTTGGAAGTGCGGTGACACACTTGGCCGTTGGTGACCATGTTATGGCCTTATGTCCAAACGGCGGCCTCGCAACACATGTTGTACTTGCGCATCACTATGTACATCATATTCCTGAAGGCATGAGCTTTGAAGAAGCTGCGACCTTTCAGTGCTGCTATTCCACAGTCATCTACGCCTTACTCGACGTGGGGAGGATGCGCGAAGGAACAAGTGTTCTGATCCACTCCGCTTGTGGAGGTGTTGGCTTGGCTGCCATCCAAGCTGCTCAAATGATGAATGCAGAGATATATGTGACTGTAGGAAGCGAGACAAAGAGAGACTACTTGGTCAAGCATTACAACATCCGGCAAGATCGCATCTTCAACTCACGGGATGATTCGTTTCTAGGTGGCCTAATGAAGCAAACAGGGGGCAAAGGAGTCGACCTGGTTCTCAATTCTCTTAGCGGTGAGCTATTGCATGCCTCTTGGAAGTGCGTGGCACAATATGGCACTATGCTGGAACTTGGGAAACGTGACCTTGCTGCGTTCGGTCAGCTGGATTTGAGAAGGTTTCTCGAAAACCGATCATACTGCGGTTTTGATATGAAAGACCTCATGAGGGATCGTCCATTACTCGTCAGGGAGTAAGTATCTCCACCAGCACACACTTCTGATAGCAACTGACATATCGCTAGTGTAATTGAGAGGTCCCTCAATTTCTACGGACAAGGGAAGCTGAAAGCAGTCAAGCCTATCACTGAATTCCACGCCAACGACGCCAAGAAAGCCTTCCGCCATCTCCAGGACGGTAATCACATGGGTAAGGTGACCCTCACCATACCCACAGATATTTCGACCATCAAGGCCAAGGCACGCACACCCAAGGTTCACCTCGACCCGCTCGCTTCTTATTTACTTGTAGGTGGCTTTGGAGGACTTGGACGAGGGTTGGCCGTTTGGCTGGCTGAGAACGGGACCAAGAGTCTTGTCATCCTCTCCCGCGGCGGCAGACTCGATGACAACGTTTTACAAGAGCTTGAGTCCATGGGATGCACAGTTGCTGTGGTCAAGGGCAGCGTCATTAAGCTTGAAGACGTCAAAGAGGCTGTCACCCGAGCGCCAAGCCCTATTAAAGGTGTCTTCAACCTTGCCATGGTGCAAAAAGTTAGTAATTGCCCCTTTGCTATGCTGATGCAACTAACATGAGAAGGACTCGCCATTCATAGACATGCAGTGGACGGATTGGAACGATGTCAACGAACCAAAGGTCAGAGGTACTTGGAACCTTCATGAAGCCCTGCATAATCAACCGCTGGATTACTTCTGGCTAGCAAGCTCTGTCGTCACTGTTGTGGACCAACCTGGCCAGGCAAACTACAAGGCTGGATGTATATTCATGGAGTCGTTTTGCCAGTACAGACACTCTCTCGGCCTCCCTGCATCGGTACTATCAATCTGTCCTATTGGAGACGTTGGGTTTGTTGCAGAGAACCCTGCCGCGCTGCGAAGCGTCAAACTGCAGGGCCAATACACCCTAAGAGAGAAGGAGTTTTTGGAGTGTTTTGAGGCTTCGCTCCTAAACTCGATGCCCAGGAGAACTTCTGCTGGCAGCTTCAAGGACCTCTCTTCGGGGGCGTGCTTGCCCTGGAGTAGTAGCAGCCACATGATAATGGGGTTGAAGTCTCATCTTCACCTTGACGATGCCAAGAACCCAGCCAACTGGCGCCGCGATCGACGAATGGGCTTCTATCACAATATGGCAACCGAGGGCGCATCCAGCACTGCAACGGAGAGTAGTCAGCTCAAACTATTCCTCGAAAGCCTTTACGAAGATAGCGGATCTAGTATTCTGGAGAAGGAAGAGTCTATTGAGTTTTTGACCTGCGAGATCGGCAACAAGATTAACGAGTTTCTTCTCCGGCCCGGCTCGTCCATTGACACAAGTCTTCGACTTGCAGACATGGGTCTGGACTCACTTACTGCTATTGAGTTGCGGAGATGGTTCCGTCAAGCTTTTGGGCTACAGGTCAGTGTGTTAGAGATGATGGGTGCTGCGTCGTTGAAGCAGCTTGCAGAAACGGTAACATCAAGGCTTGGAGAGAAGCTTGTATAGTATGGGCAGATTAGTATGGACCGAACCTTTACCCGAAACTTGCCATAGCTTTGTGGTAGTTTTGGTCTCGACCTGACAAAGGAAATCATGCATTTCTTGGGGTAACTTATGAATGAACAGACACTAAAATAATTACGCTACGTGATCATATATAGTGTGTAATATTGCTTCTGTCTAATACATACGACCAAAGATAGTGGAAAATACGGGATCCCGTCCGCTCTCCCATAGTCAAGCCACTAATCGGCGGATTAGTAGTTGGGTCGGTGACGACCAGCGAATCCCCGCTGTTGTATGTTTTTGCCAAACAACAACCCCAATTTTTACCCCTCCATACACCAGCTATCGCGTTACTTGTCACTCTGCTTTTTTACTTCCAGTCCGGGGATTGTACAACTGGTGAGGGTTTTATTTCTCCGCGATAGATCCTCGTCAGTGCTAATGGAAGAGATACCCCCATCTATGGATGTCTTAATTGGCTGCATGTAGGGGTGTGCGGTACATGCTCCTGAGAAGAGGGAGGGGTGCCTGTTATCTGTTATACGCGTTAGAGCACAAGATTGGTCTGTTTCTTGTTCTCTGGGTAGTATCCCTATGTGGCGGAAATATTACACGTGCTCTCAAGGCAGCAGCGCATCAGTTATAAAAGACATTGGAAGGTTTTCAGCTTTCATCCCTCGATCGATCAAATATCCCTAAACGATAACAAAAATCTCCTGTTTCAATCTCAACATGCCTTCATACTCAAGCGACGATATCATGGCGGACTGGCGTTACGCCGTGGAGCAAGACTTCACTACATCTTTCGGAGAGCCATACCCGTATGCCAACAATGGCAAGCTGCAATGGGGCAATGAACTCAGTAAGATTACCTTCAAGGACCAGCCTCAGCTTGGTTGCGTGAGCCATGATGGCAAGCGCTTGGCTTTTGCGGTAAATCGCAATATTCATATTGTCGATACCCAAACCTGGGAGACTCTCACTGTTCTCAAAGGTCGCACGTCCGGGATTAATGCTTTGGCTTTCAGGCCCAACGATGCCCGTACCCTCATATCCTGTGAGAAGCCCATGTACGATAGACATAGGCTTGTAAAGGAACCCACTATTATTCTGTGGAATATTGAAGAAGAGCAAGAAAAGATCAGTCTGGGGGACGATCAGCTGAGCAGTATTTCGCAGGCCGCAGCATCTGTCGTTGGTGACAAGTTGGCAGAGCTTGGTGTCTCTCTAGATCGTGCCAAGATCCAGAATCTGGCGGCGGTCTTCGAACCAGCTGTCGACCGCCTTGTTGCCGAGCACATGGCAGCTGGTAAACCCACACTACAGGGCAAGCTCATTTTTAGCCACGAATCACAGATATTTAGCCCGTCTGGACAGTACATCGCCTACATACCTGGAAAGCCGCCTCGCTCAAACCGCGACGACCCTTGGGATATCACGATTCTATCCGTGGACGAGTTTAAAGAAGTTATCACCCTCGAGGGCCACACCGATGCTATGATGTGGCTCGGGTGGAACTCTAACGAATCACTCTTCGCCTCAGTGTCATGGGATGGCACAATCCGCATCTGGGACCCAAAGACAGGCGATCAGAAGCATCTTTTCAGAACCGACCACCAGAACTGGACAGGTGGTTTCAGTCCAGACTCGAAATATTTTGCAACAGTAGATGGGGATGCCAACGTGAGGATCTACTCAATTGTTTCTGGCGGGAAACTGCACTGGACGTACGACGGACAGCGAACAAACTACTGGAGACGAACTATCAGCTGGCATCCAAACAGCCAGTGGCTCGCGGTAGGAGGGGAGAAGAGCGGCGAGTTGCTTCTTCTGGACATTGAGGAGAAGAAATTGCTTCAGAAAAGGTTCTTGTCTGTCGATGCTAGTACAAGCAAAGACGAAGTTCAGGACTTGATGAAGGGGTTTGTAGGCACGTATAAAGTGAAATTTGTCGACGGTGGGAACAAACTTGCAGTCTGGACTTTTGGAGATGATAGTATCGAGGTCTATGATATCAATCAGCAGGTAAAATGGAGGTTCGCCAGGGGTGGAACGGAAATTGGGCCGGAAGCCGACAAATGGAGAGATGACGAGGGCAAGGTCACCAGTCAACGAGGCTATAGTATGTTGACTTGGGAGAGTCACACAAAGGGCGTGCTGCAGCTGGCGAGTCTCGACTTTGACGGTGTTCGAATCTGGGAGATCCAGCTTTAAGGCAGTGTTTACGACAAGGGGTTTCTGGGGACTTGATGAATTTACTGTACGGAGTAGCTAAGGTATTTTCGCAATATTCTTATCATGCTGTTGGTTCAAGGATGGAACTTTTGTTAATGAGTGCTTACAGGCGAGGTAGTGGGGATTACCCGCTGTAAATACAGGGCATAGGATTGGCCACAGCACACACAAACAACATCCAACAAGTTGGACTCTGGAGAACAGGACCAATAGTCTTTAGCTTCTTTTAACAAACTAAATTCTTACATACCTATAAGGCTGCATTCTCGTTCCACGGATACAATGGCGAGCTCAAGGATCAGGGTGACAAATACAAATGTCGGCTTAATGTGTCCCCGACCCAACTATTCAGGAACCAGCTTCCTTCTTGGGACGTGTTGGTTATCACCCAGGACAGGGAGTGTATCGTATGACTTCTGCTACTCTCCCCGGGAATTATTTTTCAATTTAAGCGTTGTCTTGCACCTTTGGCCAAGCCTCACATAAAGAGTGCTGTGGGTTTCTTAACACCTCTTCGCCCTGAGTTAGGCGGCTTTGGGTGACTCTGTTCTATTCCCAATCGCTCTCTTCAGCTTACGGATACACATCCACTAAATATTGGGCTTATCGCAAAATGCCTTCCTTTGGCGATCAGGAAGGTCTGCTTGAGTTGAACAAAGAAAGCTTTGACTTCACTCTTCAATTCGAGCAGTTGTTCTTCTCAATCATTCCATCTGTCTTGTTCATTGTATTCTCAATATGGCGATCGCTCAGCCAGGCTCGAAAGCCCACTATCGTGGACGCTCCTGTCTTTCAACTCATTAAATTAGTAAGTTTAGCTCCCCGGCGCTCGTCAGTCGCGATGCTGACCAAAACCCGAGACATCCATTACAGTATATGTTGGCCTTGAACTTTCACTTGTTATTCTTGTCGCCATAGGGACTTTCAATGCAACTGGCATGTTTATAGCTTCGTCTGTTCTCAAGCTTGTCTCGGCTCTTGTCATGATTCTACTCAGTCTGATTGACCATCGCAAGAGTTTACGACCTTCGGTGCTACTGAACAGCTACTTGTTCTTGACACTATTGCTCGATGTCGCTCAAGCTAGAACGCTGTTTCTGACAGGGACAGTCAAGCCAGAGCTGGCATACAGCAGCATTTTCACAGCGACAATTGCCGTCAAACTGGTGATCTTATTACTCGAAGCTCAGCGAAAGTCTAAATGGGTCATCTGGAACGAAAAGGAGCACAGTCCGGAAGAAACTAGCGGAATCTTCTCTCTCGGGGTCTTTTTCTGGCTCAACAGACTCTTTTTGGAAGGATACAACAAGGTTTTGAAGGTTGACGACCTTTTCCCTCTCGATACCACGCTCCGCGGCAATGCGCTGCATGAGAAGTTCTCCATGAACATGGACTACTCAAAGCTCAAGAGCAGTAAGCTCGGTTTACTCAAGGTGCTTGTGCGAACGCTCAAAATCCCGTTACTACTCCCTGTCCTTCCACGCCTTGCACTTCTGGGCTTCACTTTCTGCCAGCCACTCTTCATTGAGAGGCTGTTGGATCACCTGTCGAAGCCAAAGATTGACGACAACATTGGATACGGCCTGATTTGTGCCAGTATCTTGATCTACACAGGCATTGCAATCTCAATGGCACTCTGCTGGTATGCATTCTATGTGAATATTGATATCCTCTACTGATCAACACAGGTACTTCCATAACCGATTTCGCAGTATGTCACGGTCAATCCTCGTGATTGAGACGTATCGCAAAGCCACTCAATCTCGCATCGGCGCAAGTGACGACAACGCCGGAATCACTCTGATGAGTACCGATATTGAGCGAATCCACCTGGGCTTACTTCCTCTACACGATATCTGGGCCGCCGTCATCCAAGCCGCTCTTGCAGGATACATGCTCTACGGTCAGCTCGGGGTCGTATTCGTTGCGCCAATGGCAGTAGTCGCTTTCTGCGTCGCAAGTCTCATGCTGCTTATGAACTTCGCTGGCGACTCTCAAAGAGCTTGGATGAACGGCGTTCAAAAGCGAGTCGGTCTCACAGCTACGGTAATCGGAAACATGAAGACCATTAAGATGTCTGGGCTGGCAGGTCCCGTCAGTACGTTCGTGCAAAAGCTTCGCGTCGACGAGTTGGCGGCTGGTGCCAAGTTTCGCAAGATCTATATTGTCGCCGCACTTCTTGGCTTTATCCCTCTCTTACTTAGTCCACCTTTGACTCTTGCATTCGCTCAAAGAAAACTGGATGCAACGAGGATGTTTACCAGTCTTGCTTACCTCTTGCTTCTTACGACCCCTCTTTCCGATATCTTCCAGATGGTTCCACAGTTGATGTCTTCAATAGCCTGCCTAGGACGGATTCAATCGTTCTTGGAGTGTGAGACTCGATCGGACTATCGCGAGTTTCGCTCAGATGCTGCATTCGCAGGGGAGACATCTACAGGTAGCGCAACATCGCCTAGGGCGTCTCAAAACGTCGGCGATGCCATTGTTATTGACAATGGATCATTTGGCTGGAAAGAGGATGGTTTTGCCTTGAAGGATATCAATTTACGGATCGCCAAAAGTTCCTTAACGATAGTGGTTGGGGCAGTTGGTTCAGGCAAGTCTACATTGGCCAAGGCCCTTCTGGGTGAAATTCCTTACATGGAAGGCAATGTATCGCTCAGCAACAGATGTCCTCATGTCGGGTTCTGCGATCAGACGGCCTTCCTCTTCAACGGAACAATCAGGGATAACATTGTTGGCTTCTCTTCATTCGAACCTCACAGATACACGCAGGTCATCAACGCCACAGTTCTCGGATATGACTTCGCTGCGTTGTCGCAAGGAGACCAAACATGCATTGGCTCAGATGGTATCACCTTATCTGGCGGTCAGAAACAGCGGGTGGCTCTTGCTAGAGCTTTGTACCTGCAGTCCGATCTTCTGATCCTTGACGACGTCTTCAGTGGCCTGGATGCAGACACAGAGGAGCAAGTCTTTCGTCGTGTCTTTGGAACAGAAGGTCTTCTTAGAGAGCGCCGCACAACAGTTGTGCTTTGCACACACAGCGTAAGACATTTACCTGCGGCAGATCATATCATTGCTCTTGCAGATGGTACAGTTGCTGAGCAGGGAAACTTCACCGAACTCATGGCTCACCCCGGTTATGTTCACAGTATTGGACTCAGTACTCCTTCTGACCCCGACTCTGACATAGCTGTGAGCTCATTGAAAGATGATGCTAAGGATTCCAAGTTCGAAGTCAATGTCACTTCCCTGCTTACTCCCGCGTCTGCAACAGCTGATGACGACGGGGCCCGTCAGAATGGCGACCGATCTGTGTACAAACATTACTGCAAGAGCGTTGGCTCCATCTTCGTTCTCTTCAGCCTCTTTTTCGCTACGCTTTGGGGATTCTTCACAAACTTTCCGACAATCTGTAAGCCAAGCCAGTCCTATATGTTAGGAGAGTTCGACCTAGGCGATCAGATGTACTAACCTATGCTGCTGCAGGGCTCAAATTCTGGACCGATGATGTTTACTCAGCGAACCCTGAACACTCCTATTCTTATTACTCCGGTATCTATGCCTTGCTAAACGTCTGCGGGCTGGTCTCCCTTTTGCTCCTGGGTATTACGATCTTTATAATCTTTATCAAGAAGGCAGGTGCCAATCTTCACCATGACGCTTTGCGGACCTTGATTCATGCACCGCTTCGCTTTTTTACGACTACGGATACAGGTGTCGTTACCAATTACTTTTCGCAGGATTTAAACTTGGTTGATACAGAACTTCCTTCGGCTCTCTTGAGTACTCTGTTCAGTGTAAGTTCTGCCATCTCTCAAACTCGCTGAATCCTAGTTCTTTAGTTCTGACAGTATCGAAACAGGTCTTTCAAGCACTCGGCCAGGCTGCTGTCATGGTCACGTCTTCTCCGTTTGTCGCAATTAGTTACCCGTTCCTTATTGCTTTGCTGTGGGTAGTACAAAAGTTCTACCTCCGAACTTCGAGACAGCTACGTCTATTGGATCTTGAGACAAAGAGCCCCTTATAGTACGTCCCCCCACCTCTAAGTATTGGATGTTTTGACCTAACACGGCCAGTACACATTTTCTTGATACCCGCAAGGGCATCGCAACCCTGAGAGCTTTTGGTATGTACCGAATGGTCTACACTCTGGGCCTGGCATGAAACAAGGTACTAATACAAATTTTTTATAGGCTTTGTGGCAAAAGACGTTGAGAAGAACGCCCACCTAGTCGACACTAGTCAGCGTCCAGCATACCTCCTGGTCATGATCCAGCAATGGCTCAATCTCGTACTAAACCTGATAGTCATGGTTATTGCTGCGATTTTGACATCTCTTGCCGTGAGACTTCATTCTAACACTGCTTTTACGGGCGCCTCCTTGGTCACTCTTATGAACTTCGGGGATAGTCTTTCGGGCATCATCATCTGGTGGACCAAGCTTGAGACCTCAATCGGAGCAGTAGCTCGACTCAAGGCGTTCAACGAGAAGGTGGAACCTGAAGACAAAGAACATGAGGATCTTATTCCAGTGGAACATTGGCCACAAAATGGTGTAGTTGACATCAAAGATTTATCCGCTAGTTACAAGTAGGTTTCCTCCTATCTGCGATAGTGCTTCTCTTACTAACGGTGCATTAAGCCCTGAGGACTGCGACAGCAAATCAAACATCGCTCTACGCGGTATCAATCTCAAAATCAGCCCCGGAGAGAAGGTTGCCATTTGTGGTCGCACAGGTAGTGGAAAGTCGAGCCTCATTGCTCTACTTCTCAAGCTGCTCGATCCACTCACCGAGAATGGCGGAGAGGTTATCATCGACGGTACGCCACTTGACCGAATTGATAGACCAACCCTGCGTCAACGTATACTGGCAGTACCTCAAGAGGCCGTCTTCTTACCTGACGGCACGACCTTTAAGCTGAACTTGGATCCACTCAACGTCTCGTCTGTTGAAGAATGCGAATCTGTGCTTGTAAAGGTCGGCCTGTGGCAATACGTGCAAGGAGTTGGCGGGCTCTACGCGGGTATGAATTCAGAGACTCTCAGCGCAGGAGAACGACAGCTTATGTCGCTGGGTCGTGTACTCTTGAGGCGCCGAATCCGAGCACGACAATTGGGACTTACCGGACAGAACAGAGACAGTGGCATACTGTTACTGGACGAAGT
Source organism: Fusarium sp. JS626 (assembly GCA_000966865.1). Taxonomy (NCBI): domain Eukaryota; kingdom Fungi; phylum Ascomycota; class Sordariomycetes; order Hypocreales; family Nectriaceae; genus Fusarium; species Fusarium sp. JS626. The sequence goes on along the minus strand of JWIV01000059.1, from coordinate 22,550 downwards.
CAGTTCTAGTGTTGACCACGAGACTGAACGAGTTATGCAGGAGATTATCCGTGCAGAATTCGAGAATTATACAATCATAGCTGTGAGCCACAGATTGGACATGATTATGGACTTTGACAGAGTTGTTATTATGGATACTGGAGAAATTGTCGAGATTGGTGTTCCCACGCAACTGGCTCAAGAGTCTGGAAGTAGGTTTGGTGAGTTGGTTAAGGCTGGGGGCAAATGAGCAACACAGGGTAGATACGACAGTGACTTGTTGTTTTATTGGGGGAATCTATTAATATATAGCTTGCTGGCTATGGTTTTGAGATTATCGAAAATTCCAGTCTTTCAGTAAATACATGATCGGGATGACATTTTAGTGGGCAGGTTGGGAAGTGCGAGTAAAGTACTGATAAACCAACACTGAGACAGGATGTTAACGGCCACGGCTACGTAAGTAAAACCGCTGGGGTAATAGGATGGAGCGATTGCGAATAATTAATAGCATATTGGGGACACCTAGTTTGTAGTGCCACAGGTGATGTGAATATTTCCAGTGTCAGAGGCAGGAGTCGTAAATCAAGTGGAATTCGCAAAGCCAATCGCAGGCGGAAATGGAGAATTGATCAGACCGGGGCGGACCAATCCTCATCCGGTGGATGCGTGCAGGCACAGCCACTCGTTCTTCGCGCATTTGTGGGGCAGACCCTTTCTCGTTCCAGTGAGAAGGGGAAGCGAAGAGCGAGCCCAGACAAGCAACGTGTGTGGGGTTGAGTTGGAGGCTGAAGCTGCTGAACAGCGAGGACGAGGACGAGGATTGAGCGAGGCCTATTCCTAGATATCTTGGAGATGTATCTGTATCAATTGATATATAAACAAAGTAGACTCTGGTTCAATCAGTTTTAAATCATCATTCAAACAGCAAACAGCAAACAGCAAACAGCAAGCAAAGCATTCACACATTCACATTCACAAACACAAACATCACCAACCAAACAATTCACTCTAACTACACACAACACCAAACAACACAACATGACCACTCACACAATCCGCAAAGTCGTCTACTCTGAATTTGGCGGCCCCTCCAATGTTAGCGTTGTTACCGCCCAAATTCCCCCTCCCGCCAAAAATGAAGTCCAAGTCGACGTCATCTACGCCGGATTTTCTGGTGCAGACATCCAAATGCGACTGGGCACGTACCCCCAGCAAAGAGGCGCCCCCATGACCCCCGGCTACTGCTTTGTTGGTCGTGTCAGCGCCAATGGCCCTAAATCCACTAAATTCCAGCACGGTCAGCTTGTCGGCGCCCTGAGCATGTACGATGCTGAGGCCCAAAAAATCAACATCGCCGAAAAATACTTGATTGCCATTACTGAGAACGTGGATATGCGCCAGGTCCTTGGGGTCTTTCTTGACTGGAATACCGCCTATGGTCTCGTTCATCGCGCTACGAACTTGGTCGGCAAAGGCCAGCGCGTCTTTATTCACTCCATGAGTGGGGCTGTTGGTTATGCCATCATGACACTCTGTTTGCTCGAAGGCGCCCAAGTTTACGGCACGGCCGCTGAGCGCAACCACACCTCCCTTCGAGAGATGGGCGTGACGCCATTTACCTACAAGAATAAGGACTGGATGACTGAAATGAAGCAGCGCGGTGGCGCACATGTTGTCTATGACCCCATCGGCTTTGAGAACTACAACGATTCGTGGGACATCCTCATCACCGACGAGCCCAGCCGAGTCGTTGGATTCGGCGGTAACATGAACATCTTGCAGGGCGACGATGCTAAGCCACGATCGCAATTTACCTCAATGGCCAAGCTCCTGGCCAAGAACGGCTGTCTCCTTACAAAGAGAAGCACGGCCTTCTACTACATTGACCGCGACCGATCCGCGTACAACGAGGATCTTCAAGCTGTCATGCTCATGCTTATGGACGGCAAGATTAAGGTGCCGATTAAGAAGGTCTGGGATCTGGAGAACATTCGCGAGCCCCACGAGACTTGGGGTAAAATCCCTGGAATGGGCTCGTGTGTGGTTCGTGTCGATCCCAACGCTCCCTGATGAGTTCAGTAAAGATGAGGGGACGGAGATATGGTTCCGTGGCGTTAATGATTGGTTCGGACAGGATGGCGATATTTAGATTAGATAACGAAATTGTGCTGCCACATACCCTATACGGGTCAATAATTAAATGAATTGTTCTTTTAACCTCAGTAAAGCGGTATGAGGTTGGGTAACCATGAATGTAATTGAGCATCTGTTGTATCTATTTTATAATGTATCCTTTTTCAAGTCTATATCTGTTCGGTGACGTGATTTGATTCTTGTTAAACTACGTTGACATCGCCATTGATATCCGTAACTGCGTCGCATTTCTCCCTGTAGGAGTAGGAATCATTGGAGTGCCAGGGGCGTATTTTAGGCTTGTCCGATGCCCGATAGCTCTGAGCGGCATAGATCTGCACTGTGGTACCTGAATAGAGCAAATTGACTGGATTATCTTGGCAATACTTGGTCGATAAAGAGCATGAGCCAAAGTGAACCTGCAATGGAAATCCCTTGTACTTGAGGTGAAGTGGAGAAAGTGACTTGGTGAAGGGCTGTCCCGCTCAGAGGGTACCTAGCGTCCTAGCCACCTGAACGCCAACGCGTCGCTCTCGCGTTATTGATGTATTTCCACACAACGCGACGCGACGTGGTCTTGCTGCGTTAACAAGGATTATTTGTCAAGTATCTAATCATAAGAAACGACCCTGCTCCGATGCTGAACAGCATGTTAAAGGAACTTACTTCAAGGTAGTTAACTGCATGTCATAGGACACCTGGCAGGAGCAAAAAACAGTGCTAGAAGCATAAAAGAAAGTCCTACACCTGGGTGTTTGCTTTGCCACGTCAAGGGATCGAACCTTGGACCTTGTCATTACTAGTGACACGCTCTACCACTGAGCCAACGCGGCGACTTCTTATTGGTTGAGACCGGACCGGTCTGAGAATTGCCATGTTCCTGGCATTGCTGATGCAGAATTGAGACGGCTGCGATTGATATTGTTAGCATCTATAGGACCCTTTTCACACCCATTTGCTTGAGCCCATATAGCCTCATGGTAGATTTGTAGGACACGGGGTGATCTTCTCCAAACTCTGCGTTACTAAAGTTAGGGATCCTTGGGGTTTCGACATCTCATTAGGATCAACCTACCAAATAGACTTTGACATTGTCCATCTGCTGGGAAGTGTTGGGATTTAATAGAGTTCCGGTCCATTCGGTCCGTACTATGGGCTTTTTGTTTATCGAGATTATTATAAACTATGATGTACTGTGTTGGCACCCTCTATGCCTGCTACAAATTTTGAGTCTGATAAGATGTCCTCATGTTGTTCTACACATTGGAGGTACACGTCTGGTGCTGATGATGATATCGGGCCAATTAACGAAGGTACGCACAAACTCTCAGCCTAGTTTTACGGCGTGTGCTTCCTTCAACCTCCATTCGGTTCTGCAGTTTGGTATTCAGGAGGCAGAGCCCCACCTTGTTGACCATGCGATTGCAACGGGGTCCGAAGTGCTGTACGATACGTAGGTACTTTGCTGAGTTCGACCAGCTCTTCGGGGTCTGTAGAGATACTTTCAGATGAACTGCGCGAATCATAATGATTCGAGTTCGCATTCTGCCGCGTGGCCACTTCAGGGTTGTCTCCCTCTGATCGAAGCGGCTGGGAGCCGTTACTGGGTATCTGCCAGTTTTCGACGCTGTCGTAAAGTTGATCAAGGGTATGCTCGCCGTACACAGGCGGACCGCTTGACTCATTTCCTTGATATTGTGTGTCTGGAGATTGACCGACCAGGTTTCCTTGTTCATCAAGGGTCATAAATGGTGATATAAATATGCACAAAGGAATCCCCATGTCGAGCTTGCAAGTCAGTATTATGAAATATCAAGATAGGTGGTGAGTGACTTACATGTGAAACATGCCCATCCTGATTTCGAATAGGGATATGGACCTTTAGCTTGTGGGAAACCTTGATACCCTGAGCATCTATGTCCTGAATACACTCACTAAGCTTCTTCGGCAGCTGAAGCGTCTTTTTAATCACCCAACCCTCCTGATTTGTTTCCTCAATGTTGTCTTGCCAGTCTTGGTCTCGCGAAATATCGAAGTCCCAATGAGAAATCTTGCGTTGACCCTTATGTTCTCGTGTGTAAATGTAGTGCCTGCTGTGCATGCTGAATTCCTGAAACTCCACCAGCGTCACGACAATATTTTCCAGCTCGATGCCTTTGACTAAAGGTGTAAAGCGCATTTCTAAAACAACAGAACCTCCGAATACGGCAGCTTTTGTTGGTATTGACACCGAGTAGTCCACTTTGTTGACCCAGGTTTGTTCAATAAATTCAGAGTGCATGAATTCAAGTGCAGTCGGTGAAAATGTACGGATTACTCGAAGGCGCTTGCTGCAGGAGATGTGCCGAGCTAATTTCCCTCGACCGATGGTCGCCCTAAGCTCATAGGTGATAGAAGCATCTCGGATCCCCTCAAGGCTCTCTGGGGTATCACCGGCCATTATAAGCTCGAAGGGCCACTCGTAGTTTCCGGCTGGCAGCGTGAGACTCTTTCCGCTACTTCCTATCAACGCGGGCCATTTGTGCTTGAGGATGTTGGTATTGTGTGCCACACCAGGATCCGTTAGCCATCTTGCAGGTGAGTTAGTCCATGGCTGCTTTTTAAGGGGAGAGAATATGGATTGGAATTGAAAGGGCACTTACGCATGACGAACTGTACCATCCAAGCGGAGTCTGATGTCCTCTAGCTTGAGAGGTGAGCGCAAGCACAGGACTACAACGCCCTTGAGTAGTTGATCGGGCGACTCATATTGGTTGCCCCAAAAGACAACAAAGTCTCGATCAAGTCTGTTGAGTCTGTTAGAAAAGAAGCTGGAGCCGTCAAGTATGGAAATTAGTTCAATTACCTGATATCGAAAAGAGAATACGGAGTAGACAGTATGCCGCTAAAAGACGCGCTGGTAGGCGGATTATTGGACAGGGGAACTGCCGAGGGCTGCATGGTGGCTGAGAATATACATGTTAAATATGAGGCTTAGTGCGAAAAGTCAAGTTTTATGTAGAAGTCCGAGGTTTTTAAGACGTTACAGCTTGTGAAAGATAAGAACGTGCTGTTGAAGATTCTAGACTTTTGTTGGGAAGGCCAGTGTGCCTCGGCTTACGTGTGACGTGGGCCGACCATTAATGAGACGTCGATGGGCTGATCTAAGAATGCAATTATTATATGGAGCATGACACATCAGCACGAACCCACCCGTGACTAGGCATATGTTGCGAGAGTTTTTCAGGCGAGGCTCATGCCGGTTCATCGCCACCAGATTTGCATGTGATAGGACCTTAGAGCTCACCGCATTTGTCTTTCAATCTTGTGAAAAGTTTGCCTTGGTAGGAACTATAGCTAATTGAAGTGTACCATAGGTATTTTAAAAGATCATTTATGATTTTTGCTTATTCCTGCAATCAAATAAGAATAGCTGCCCGAAGAGGCTGTGTACTTCATTTGTGTAACTAACAATACTTTCGTATTGCTGACCTCTTTCTTGTGAAGAAGAAAATCAGCTTAGTATGGAATATTTTCATGAAGCAGCCACATGAATTGCTGGTTACTTTGGAACCAATCCCCGACGTTGAAGCCAGAATTGTAATCATCGTCACAAGCCGGAATTTCCACACCTGAGACTTCTGCAAGATTTGCAACAACGTCGTCAACCATTGGCAAATCACTTGGGGTTGGTGAAGTTCTATCAGTGTGTGAAGGACGGGTGCCAGATTCAACGCACAGCCGAGCGGTCTGGCTGAGCAGCTCGTACACTCGATATGGGTGAGTTGTTGGATCGGAGTCGGCAGTCTCCGACTTGAAGGAGGCAGCGAACCTATCTAGACGATCTAGATCATCTACATTCGAGTGTTGTATGGCGTTGGAAAAGACAATACTGAAGGGGAAGAAAGGTGTATATAAAATCGCCCTGGGTGGTGAATACCGTTAGCCAAGAACCGAACTGTCAACTCATAATGAAAAACCAAGCCGTTGCCTTCTTTGTTTTGAACTCACCAGCTGACATACCTCCTCACCAATAGAGGATCTCGGCAGCCTTTGACAAGCCTCATGCACTGATCATGCAAGTCTATAGTGTTGCGCGCAACAGTTACATATCTGTCATGGACGTTCACATCTTGAATGCCAGACACCGCCCTCAGTATCATAGACAGTATAGATGATTGGCAGACCAAGTCACAGTGTAGATAGATAACCTTCATGGGGTCCCCCTCCATACCGCTATCTTGGTTTAGGGCCCCCTAAAATCTATGTTAGATTCATCATGAGACGGCAAGTAACCATACGTACTGAGATATCAACCTGGGTTTCATCCATTATTAGCTGTAGCTCATGCGCGAGGGTGTTAACAGCCTTGACACGCGTTTGTGTTGCTGTAGATGGAGCTTTTGGTCTGTAGAGCTGGTCGTAAACCCTTCCTTGTATCCGCCCGTGGCGAATGGCTCGGTGCTCATCCGGCTCAATTGGTAAGGTGATCTGAGAGTCCATGATACCAGAACAACGCCCTAGCCTTAACGAAAGCCCTCTCTCATAGGTATACACAGCCCAGAACAATCGTGCTTGTACTTCGTTATTGTTACCTTGAGACATATCCAGCCGATGATAGCACAGGGTCTGACAGAGTGTCATGGCAGTTGAGATCAGGATCCAGGATTGTGTGGCCCTGTTCTCCTCCACCATATATAAAGCCTTTAAAGTATCAGCCGAGTTATCCGGATGGCTTCGAAGGACCAGCATACCCCCAAAGTCAATGCCGCCACAGCTTCCAACGATGCCGCCAATAGGAGCGGCAGCTTTGACAGAGCTTGGCCCAGACTAGATCGGAAGAATTGACAGTATTCTCGATGTTTCGCATCACCATAGATGACAGCATATTCTGCAAAGACGTATGAGAGAAAACTGCTTGCGATGGTTGACTCCGCTTCAGAGTAATCATCGACACCGAAATGCACTTTGGTACATATTTGTTGAAAATGATCTAGTGGAAGAATGTTGCAAATCCATTTGATTCGGAAATCGGTGGCGTGAGCTGGCGAGTTGTTAGCACTCGTTCGGCTGAAATGCGTCTACAACGTGGTACCTTTTGCCCACCGCAGAATGCTTGAAATCGCCTCCAAGGGAGGTGTCGGTAGGTCATCTAGATGCTCATCAAGTTCAGGCCTCGTTGAAGCTAGACCTGGCGTAGGATGAGAATACTCTAGGGCGTTGGCAAGGCTCTTCAACGAGGAGATAGTCTCTTCCCATTTAGGGTTCGCCTGGGCCAGGCTGCTGTCTTGAGCAACTGACTTGACGAAAGAAACAATGTGTTCGGAACAGTCCCAGCTTGGGGGTGAAGCAGCGGAAGCTACCCCTGCAGTGGACTGTTTTCCAGGAGTGGAAGGATGTTTCGGGGATGGCTGGGTTGTTGCAACAAGCTCCGCTAATAACGATTTGATGCTGTCGACATCTTGAGAGATGCTATCGATTTTCCGTTCACTATTTTTCAACCGTTAGTTGAGATTTGTGATGGACAAGGAGAGATCTTGGTCACTATTGCTCGGAAATCAGGACCCTTTGCCTTGCAGATGCTGGCTTAGGGGCGACTGTGCTGTGAGTGCAGTCCACTCTTGCAGATAAGCAGTTGGAACATGGCGTTCCTCTGTCGCAGCCGATCTAAATAAAAAAGACCCGTTAGCTAATGATTGTCTTGATGCTGAAGGCAGGGTTACTTTTCGCGCACGACATTGATCGCACTAACAACCAAGTTAGTTAGAGGGCCTGCAGAGGCTGTTGTGGGATGGGTGACTGTACTGAGCGACGACTGATTGCCGGGCGGTTGGACATTCTGTAATCGACCGGACGAGCGCGGAAATCCGTCGTCAACACTTTTGCAGTGGTTGGGTTTTGTCATCTTGTGCTGGCGCAAGCAGGGGTGATTGATGATTACACTACATTTGACGCAAACGCGCGGATTTCCGGCATTTGTCATGAATGGACCCCATTCTCAACCAATCAAATTACTTGCTCATGTCCTTCAGAGGAGAGGTATGAGTACAATAGACCAACGCCTTTACAAGTCAATTAGTACAAATATCACTATTTTCCCCATCAATCCGGAGATTAATCAGACCAAGGACAATACTCACTTCCAAAGAATCACCAAGAGCCTCATCGATCAATTTCTTACCGCAACGTCACAATGCCTCTAAACATCCTTATCACTGGAGCTGCTGGTTACATGTAAGTCAATTACTTAGTGAACTCTATCATACTAACTACTTCATAGTGGCGGCTCTGTTATGAATGGTATTCTATCTCACAACGATCAGAATATGCAGAATACAAAGATCTTTGCGGCTGTTCGAAACCAAGATCACATTGACAAGATATCTAAGCTTGAAAGAGTTCAAGCCCTCAACATCGACCTGACTGATAAGACCGCCATCGAGAGGGAAGTTGAACTGAACAAGAGTGAGTGCGCTTTCGGTATCATGCTGCATGTAATCTGATAGCCTTTGTAGTCGACCTCGTTGTCCATACAGCGGCAAGCTGGGACCCGTCTATGATAACCACAATCATTGGTGCCCTTGGGAAACGGCGAAGGACTAGCGGTGCCAAAACCTACCTGATTCATGTAAGTAAGACCCAGAGGCAAGGCGTACTAAAACTAACATGAAGGAAGACATCTGTTGCAAGCATGTTTACTGAAGAAGGCGGTTGGCCTTATGGCGAAGTGAGAGACACCGATGCTATTCTTGACAAGGAAAGGGAGATTGGACTGGAAAATCCAGTACGAAAGGTAAGGCAAGATTCCCAACACAGTATTAACAAGTTCGCTAACAAAACCGCAGACAAATATCTCCCTTGCAGACGAAGCAAAAGCCCAGGGTGTAGAGACCTTTAACATGGCAGTTCCCATGACTTGTAAGTGTTTTTCTATCGCATTGATCTAGAAATGACTTGAATGGTGGAAACTAAATTTGGGATAGATGGAACCGGGTCTGGAGAAGTCAGAAAGCTCTCAGTCAACATACCAGCTTTGGTCCGCACTAGTATCAAACTGAAGACGGTGTACAAATTTGACAACGATTCGGTGAGTAATCCCTAAATCTATTTGAAGTACAGGGAATTAATTTCAAAACATCTCAAGTGCGCAGGAACAGTGCATATAGACGATCTCAAAGACTTATATGTTCTTTTGGTGAATAAGATCGTGAACCAGGAACCGATCGCGGTCGATAATGATCGATACTTTTTCGTTGTCGCTCATCGCGAACATTGGTGGAAGGTAATGGACAAAATTGCCAAGAATCTTCACGCCCGTGGTCTTGTGACGGAACCTAACCCAAAGATCTGGCCGAACTACGACATCGCAGCCGAAAGCCTCGGGTTCCCACGCAAGTTCATCGTTCCTATGTGCATGACTAAGTAAGTGGCTTTTATAAACAATCCAGTGTTTGGTTTTCTGACCGATTGTAGCGGAGACCTTGTTCCAGTCAATGGAGACAAGCTAGGATGGAAACCTAAGTGGGATAGCGAGGAGAAGTTTTTGGATCTTATTGACCAGGAGATTGATGACATTTTGAAGTTGGACACAGCTGGAACATCGCTATTCAATGATCTGCTCAAGCAGTGAAAGGCTATGTACCAACTTTTGCAGCTGGTATATATGAATTCCCTCTTGCGCAGTTTTGCTCTGGAAATAAACGAGTCTATAACGAATGCTGCCCCGTGGAAGATAAGAAGGCATCGTTGCCATGTGTGATGCGCGTTACCTAGCAGGAGAATAAATTAGTGCGAGTTGTTCAAAATGCCGATGGCATCCCCTCTGTGAAACATGTAATGAATGCATTTAAAGAATGTAGTTTTGGTACAGTGTCGTGCAGAAGTATCAGTTGTGAAATACTTGTAGGAAGTGAACTTGCCGGATACAACTAACAGGTAATACACTCTCTGAGACTTCGTTTTTGGGTGACTGAAATATAGAACTATAGGGTAAATGATACCAACATCCAGAACTATTTCTAGCCTAGCCAGTGCCATCTGACGACGACGAATGAGAAACGCCGGTACTCAGTTATAAGGCAAACAGCTGCTGCCCTTTCCAGCCGAAACCATCGTAACTTCTTTGAGAATTCTTATTGTGCGTTGACTTGAATTAAAGTTTCCAAGAACTATGCCTGATATTTCCGAAGTCAATCGACGCAAAAGTGCTATCAACTGACGTGTTGTGGTTCTAGGTTCGTTCGTGCCGTGAGAACATCCCATGTAGATCACATAAGGAATGGAATGCACAAGCAGCTACGTCACGAACGCCACTGGATTAAAACTTAGTGAGCATTGATCTCGGACTTCCATGACTAGATCTCTAGGGAGTAGTGTTACTGTGCATCAGTCATAGCGGTGGGGTGGTCCCTGTTGGGTGATAAGATTAGGTCGTCTAGATTCCAACAGTTAGCTTTCCAATTACTCAAATCAGCAAGCCTGTTTACACTTCCCTTCGTCAATAGACCGGCCCTGAGTTCTGTTTCTGTTAAGTGCAGACTACTAGGACATGGTCTGCGCTCTCATACATGCATCGGGTTCCTGCATCATGCAGGTGATTTAGTTAGACTGCCACGGAGATCTCCGTAAGGTTCAATGTCTACGACGATGAAGGGAAGGTGCCAGATTGGACTGGAGGGCCAGACCAGGGAAGATCTGAGGCCCTGGCCTGTCAAACTCTATTTCTCCAGAAGCGGCCACGATGACTTAACATGCTTTCCGAAGACTAGACGATTAGGAATGCAAATGGCGTTGAGTGAAAGTTTACAGCAAGCCTCGGCGCGGCTCAGGTCCTGAACGATTATTCACCAACTAAATTAATTTGGATTGTAAGACACTAGGAACACTAGAGCCAGGGCGAGTTCCCACGAGGAGCGCCATCGCCCTTCCCTGCATTCCAGTCATTTCGAGGGACCTGGCCGCATCCTACTTAGTGTCAAAAGGTCAACAGACAATAAGAAATCGACGAATCCATTCCATTGTTTGCAATCATTTGTCTCACCTTGTCCATCATTCTTGGTGACTGTTGACACATTCATTGTCAATAATGACTCTCACAAAAGCCTTTCCGCCGCCCCCTGGGCAAACCGTGCTGGTACGTTCATGGTGTCTCACATTCATCTCATCATTGCCCGTGTGGCCAACCGTCCGGAAATTAATGGCATGAGTAGGCCGTAACATTCAGCCTCATAGCATTCGCAGCGGTGCTTATCGGTACGCGAATCTTCCATCGAGTGAAGGTACAGAGAAAGAAGCTTGTTTTGAGCGACTACATCACGATTGTGGCCTTTTGCGCAGCTCTCTCTTGCGCAGCCTTTGATGTTGTATTCTGGCAACATAATGTCCTTCGACCCAGGATGAGTGTTGGATTTGAGAACTATAACCCTCGCGAAGAGCTCGTGGAATACATTTATAAGGTAGATATGTCTGAAGGTAATGCCTCTTTGCCTCATTGAAGACTAACACTATGTTTTAGATGTCTTGGGTCAGTGAAATTCCGTTTTACGCGGCGACGTATCTATCCAAAGCGATCCTCCTCGCAATGTACTTCAGCATTTTCCCTTCCTTTATGGGAAGACGTCGCAGGGCTCTCTGGTTCACAGTTATCTACTGCGCGCTAGCTTACATCGTGACACTTGCAATGCAACTATTCTCTTGCATGCCACTGGAGAGGCACTGGTATGTTGGCCAGATACAATGTCTTATCTCAAACCATTTGCTGACGGTTTGCAGGATCATCAGCCGCCCTATGACCGCTTGTGATTGGAAGTGGCAGGGTACAGTCTTCCAAGTTTCTTGGGCCCTGTCCTTTTTGGCCAGTCTTCTGCGTAAGTTTGACCCGACAACGGATCCTGGATTGCTTTGGAGAGTCACTAACATGCCTGTGTTAGTCCTTATTTTACCTTTTACCGTGATTAATGATCTCGATTTGACGAAACGGGCGAGGATGGGACTTTACTTTGTCTCATTGGTAGGCGTTCTTGACATTGCCATTTCTCTCATCCGATTCTTGAATGTGGAGCTTGGCGATGGTGGGGAGTTCAGGTCATTCACTACGATCGGTAAGTCGCGCTCAAGATAATGTTTAGAACCCAGCTAACAAGTGTTGTCTTGATAGAGCTTTGGAGTTCCCTCGATGTCAACATTGGTCTCATCGCGGCTTGCCTCCCGGGAGTAAGAATGTTACTAGGACGCATGACAAGAATAGACGATTACACTTTTGATGAGGGGAAGACTGCGAGGTCTTCGCGGGCAATGGAGCATCGCGAGTTGGAAGAGATCGAGGACTCGACCTATCTCGGCGTCAGTAGCGCTGGTCCCTCCAACCGCTCAAATCGAGCCTCCCACGTTGACGAGAAGCTTGACAAGGCGCCAGAGAAGCAGCCTGAGCGTTCGTGGAGGGACGATGATGGTGACGACAGTGATCTCGAGCTTGACAATCTCAACGTCGAAGCTCTCACAAAGGACCAGGCACAGTCGTACTGGTCGCATCCTTAGTTGCTTCTTTTGTTATGAACATGTACCAGTTTGTCAATCCATCAGACCTTGCCATAGCAACGATAGTCAATATACCCTTGGACGACCTCTGAGCGTCTCATAACCACAAGCCGTTATCTTCTGTCTACCACAAGCTCCTAGCCACACATTTAGAAGAGTATGAATCTAGGGACGGCAGTTCGCAGTTCCATGTCTAGAGATACGATCATCCACATACTCGTTACCTTGAACGGCACCATTTTGTCAAATGATTGGCCCTATAGGATAAGCATTTAGTTCAAGTAGCAACTCTCCAAAGAGCCTGAATGTGAGACATTGATTACTTCTTGAATTTACGTATCATATCACCTCACCTTATGTTGTTGTTCTCAAATCTAGCCACCGCCGTTTCGTTCCACCTCGTATCCCCACCATGTAATATGGGCCTGTACCTTACCTACACAGCATGTATGTTTAGTCAAATAAGTACCTTCAGTATGGTAGTACGACGTCAATGGGGAATGCCTCTTTACTCTTTTTACCATGAAGTCGAACCCGTGCAGCCTCAAATCTTGTAGGACATGTTTCTATTCAACCCAAGGCATACAGTTTGCGATATAGATTGTTAACGGCCGCTAAAGCCGAGTTCCCTTGGTGCAAAGTCACAGCCTGTTGTTCACGATGTCTTTGACCCTATCCAGATCCAGTGCCTCAATCGTACGTCCCTTATATCCAGTCATGGTCGTTGCCATACAAAGGGCATTATAAATTGCTTCCTCAGTTGCGTCCGCAACTGCTTCGAATACACCGTTGATTGACTCGTTGTTTACAGTTTCAACACCCAAAGAGAGAGGCGCGTAGGGGTCAAGGCCCCCCTCGAACTTCTGTATGGGGATCTTGGCAGCCGTAGAGAAAGCCAAGAATATATCACCTGAGCCATTGCTGCCATAACCACCGACACGTGATAGGCCGACGGTAGCACGCTTCGCCAGTCTTTGGAGCTGGACTGGAATGAGAGGAATGTCGGTAGCAATAATAACAATAATGCTGCCATCAGCGTGAGGCCCTTGAGCCGCAGAAGCGAATGTTGAGAAAGCTGCTTGATCCTCTGACGATAGAAACCGGCCTACCGGGACACCCCCAATATGGAGATCCTCTTTGAGTCCGTAGTTGGCTTGAACAAGCACACCGACGGTATAGTCTTTATGAATACCATCCTTGTCAATTCCCGGGACAATACGGCTGCTGGACCCTGTGCCTCCTTTGAACTTGTGGCAGATCATGCCTGTCCCGCCTCCAGTAGAGCCCTCAGGTACAGCATCGGCGCTCGCTTTCAGAATCCCTTGCACAACATGATCTGGTGTAAGGGCAAATCGACTTTGCTTGTTGAGGTAGCCATCATAAGTCTCTGTGATAACGGGGAAAGCAAAGAGGCCCATGTCTCCATCTTCTGTCGGATGATAACGTGTGACGTAATCGTAAACACCTCTGAACGCATCACCAATCGATGAATTCGTTGTCAATATGATAGGCGAAGTCAGGGTACCGGATTCCTCAATCCAGTGGGAACCAGTCATCTCCCCAGAGCCATTGAACTTGAAGATGGCGGCATGGCATGAGTATTCAAACCAATCTTGACGTGGCAGAACAGTAGTGACGCCGGTATTGACGTCCTGGTCAGGCTGAATTGATTCAGTGTTAACCAGTACACCTGGTACATCAGTGACGGAGTTGAGACGGCCTGGCTTCCATTTACCCAGGTAGAGCTCAGGAAGAAGCTCGCGAACACGAACACGCCGAGAATATCCTTCAGCACCGCCCATAGTGAAGAATTATGAATTGCAAAGATATGGATATTGTCGTGCGTAAGTTGTGCGCATGCGAAATAATCAAGATTGAAAGCTAATACCAAGAGAGACAAAGCAATCTTGAAGAGTACCTATTAATATGGAGAATAATGGTTTTTAGAAAAAAAGAAAAGCAATCGGGTGAAACAGTATACCAACGTCAGATTGTATATATATAAATCCCGTTTTCGGTTCTCGGGTTTCATTGAGCATCCCCCGCATTTCGGCCATGATCCTTCGGCTTTGGGATGAGATAGAAATTTGTGGATTGCTGCAAAGACTACTTTCCTCTCAATGAAGTTGGCCTACTACTCGATTTCGTAACATCCTTTGGCTTCATATATAAAACCTTCAATTCTACAATGGTTTGGTTCCTGTTTCTAGACGCTACGTGTGCTGTTCCGAGAAGCCCGGACAACTCTCGACTAAGTCTTAATTGAGTAAGCTTTGGCCGGATCATCCGCTATGCTTATGAGATAAAATGTGGCAACGGCCGGAACTAACGGAGGTTCGGAGCCTGGAAATGGGAGCTGAAGCGGGATGACGTCTGCCACGTCAGACACTTTAAATAGCTGTGTGTGTTAAGCCTTGTACAAGACCCGAAACAAGTCAGCATCTCAGTGTATTTGTGCTGTCTTTCACCTTGTATAGTACACAACGTCCGAGATGCAGAAAGTGAAAGCTATCGTACCTTCTTGGGATACTACCAAGAACCAAAGCAAGAAGGGTTTCGACAAAGTATGGGGGTGGGCTGACAAGCTGGGCGCACCAATCAACAGGCTGTCAAATCGTATCGGCAGCGAGGCCTTTTGGCCAACAACACTTGATAAGGAGAGCGATAAAGCAGCTAGGATCTTAAGATCATTTTGCAGTAAGACTGATACCGCAACCGCTTTTACGTCCGCGTACGAACTAAGTTGACACATCGATAGAGGATGGTTTCTATACCGAAGAAGACAAGCCGGCCGATGCCGAGCAGGCCGGGCCAAAGCAAAAACAACGCGTGCTAAAAAAGATTCCACAGAAGGTAATCCAGAATGCTGTCGGTCTTGCTATCTTTACAACTATGCGAACTGGCCTATGGGTTTCTGGAGCTGGTGGATCGGGAGTTTTGGTAGCAAGAAATGAGGAAGATGGCTCATGGTCTCCCCCATCTGGCATCATGCTGCATACGGCTGGTCTAGGATTCCTAGTTGGAGTCGACATTTACGATTGCGTCGTTGTGATCAACAACCGTAAGGCTCTGGAAGCATTCACTAAGATCCGGGCGACTCTTGGTGGAGAGATAAGCGCAGTGGCTGGACCGGTTGGAGCTGGTGGTGTCCTTGAGAATGATGGCAAATGGAAACAAGCCAACAGGCCTGTTTTCACTTACTTGAAGTCGAGGGGCTTCTACGCCGGTGTCCAGGTTGATGGAACGGTCATCATTGAACGCTCAGACGAGAATGCGCGTTTCTATGGCGAGGAAAAGATTGGGGTGGCCGATATCCTGGCAGGGAAAACACGGCGTCCTCCTGAGATCAAGATGTTGATGGAGACACTTAAAGCTGCCGAAGGTCGGGATGATATTGACAAAGAGCTGCTGGAGGAGCTGGATGGACAGCCTCCGCCAGGCGATGTTGATGTTGACAAACCCAGTGAGGGGAGCGTCTTTGGTATTCCTGATCCTGAAGATCCTGATCCTTATGGTGTCCATGCGGTCGAGAAAGAAGGACTCGAGATACGCGATGCTGCAACTCATTCAAGACCTTCTAGTCAGGCGTTCGAGTACAGCCCCAGCCCAAACAGTCCAACCTACAACAAGTTCTACAGAAGGAGCTTGGAGACGGGGATGAGAAGCAACCGAGACAGCTATTCCTCAACGCCGAGCCGAGCCTATACAACGTCCGAGGCTGGGACGCAGACTGAGCCTGTGTTGATAACACCTGTCACAAACAACACACCTCACAGCAAGAGCCCAAAGTTAGGGGAGAAACTTGATGACGATGATTCCAGCGTGTATGAGGATGTCCGCCTGGAAGAAGACTTCCGATCACCATACGATGGAACATCAGAGTCCCCCTATACTACAGCTGACAGTTTCATCACACCACCACTTGGGCCACCACCCCTTCCGGCTAGGAGTTCAGTCATACAGTAGATTGTCCCATATATAGACTTTAGTTGATGAGGAAGTTTACCAAGCATAGTATTAATTTCAGCCCGTATATTCACTCTGATTCGCTTTGTTATTATGCATAGCCATGATCGAATCTCGCTGTTCCATTGACGAAGTAGCATAGACGCTGATGCTACTAGGCTAGCAGATGGCCTCTTTCCCGTCGATTTCTAGTAAAGTAGTAGCATTCATCAATAGTGAAGCAGAGCTCATGCAC
Source organism: Fusarium sp. JS626 (assembly GCA_000966865.1). Classification (NCBI taxonomy): domain Eukaryota; kingdom Fungi; phylum Ascomycota; class Sordariomycetes; order Hypocreales; family Nectriaceae; genus Fusarium; species Fusarium sp. JS626. The sequence goes on along the minus strand of JWIV01000059.1, from coordinate 5,719 downwards.
TAATTTCGGCCAATTTCTTCACATTCTCAAAAGCGGACGAAAGCTGCCCAGGAGTGCAAAGCGATAGGCATCAATAGCCAGACACAGCCTTATGAATGTCTGTCTAAGAACAAGATCTATTACATTAATTGCCTATGCCGTGAGAGTCAGAATATTGACTCTAGCGATAAATTGAGGGAAGGCGAGAAGCTAACTATACGCGGAGATGCCCGAGAACACGGCCTTGGTCATAATGAACTGCTATGATACGTTACTTCAGCCGTGATTAGTCCAGGGATTGATTTTGGGACTTCAAACATAGTCTGAGAATTGAAAAGCATCAATTCAGCACTTTCAATATTTCAATACGGTTGCCTGATGACTTGGTGTCATTCTACCTCACTTGTGATTAGATGTAAGGTCCTTGACCAAACAAAATACATTGTTTCTTATCTGAGAGGTCTTAGAAATTGAAGTCACTTTTACAGTTCGTAGCCGGCCCTTTCTATACGAAACAGTCAGAATCAACAGCCGTTTGACCGTTCCAGAAATAATAATTTTAAGTAACCAGTTTAGTGCGGGGCCTTAATGAGGCATTTATTTGTCTCAACGTTTCTTGAGCGTATCACGATGTAACTCTTTGTAAGGCCTTGTTTGGCACAACATTCTGTGATTGCTTTGTTTCTAAAACTAACGCCGAGGGATCTAACTTAATCATCAAACCCGGAGAGTTGAGAGCTCTAGATTCAACATGGAGGACGTCATGATCCAGCCGGCAACATCTGACCAAATTCCCGCAATTGTCGACTTCATAATCAAGGCTCGAGAAGACATGTTTCCATTCCTGGATAAATCATCTAGCGATCAACTTGCGACGCATGAACTCGCCAACTTCCACAAAACGTATTTGGATAATCCCCAGGGAGCTTTCATAACAGCTCAGGTCAATGGCCGCCTGATTGGTAGCATCGGATATCGAGCTTATGACGGCCGGTTCTCTCACTTCTGCCTCGAGCCAGATCTGGATCAGGTTGTCGAGATAGTGAAACTTTATGTTCATCCGCAATTTCGCCGCGGAGGACTAGCATCCAAGCTGTTTAATACGCTACTAGAGTCGGCTCAACGTCGTGGTCTCAAGCAGCTCTATCTGCACACTCATCCATTCTTACCGAGTGCAAGCGGGTTTTGGAAATGTCAAGGGTTTTCCGTCATCACTGAGGATGATGATCCAATATGGCAAACAATCCATATGAGTCGGCTATTGAGAACTGACGAGGACGTACTGGTCACAGCATCTTGAGAGAGACATGGAGATATCTTTGTCACGGGTTGCGGTGAAACAAGTCACTTCATCTCGTATATAACTTCAATACGAGACGATTTGGCAAGTCAAAGCCTGGAACGGCAGGTTGGTAGATGACTACCAGGTAGTAACGTGGGGAAAGCTTTTGGTGTCTTCTGGGCATCTTAACTTGGGATTCGGGTTTATTATGGGACTTTCTTCCTTTCATCGAGAGGGTAATATATGATAGACTGTATGGAATATTCATGTGCTATATTCAGGGGCATTTTGTGCCAGCCTGGTGCTTGGAGTATTGCAGTCGTGCGACATTTCGACTTTTCCGCCCTGCACAACATCATTTCTACTAATAGCGAGGTCCTCCATAGTTCGATTGACCTTGCTGTCCGTAACCTTCCTGACCTCCGTAACTCTGACCTCCGTAGCTTTGACCGCCGTAACTTTGGTCCCGGCCCCCGTGGCTACCACTATGATGGCTCGAGTCTCTATAATGAGAAGAGCTCTGGTGGTGGGAGCGATCACCGTATGCCAGGTCGCTATCATTGTTTCTTCGGCGACGATCGTCACCGGAATCAGAGTCACTGCTGCTAGTGGAGTCGCCGGTAAATGCTCGAGGTCGCCCGTCCCTGTGATGCTTCTTGTTTTTGTTCTTCTTGTGCTTCTTGAACTTGTGTTCAAGGAAGTTGGCACCGACTGCTCCTGCGGCTGCGCTGGCGAGACTACCCAGGAGGCCGCTTCCAGCTGTATGAGCAGCCCATCCGGCAGCACCTCCGCCAGCAAGTGTAGCACCTAAGCCACGCTCACCGTCAGGGCCTCCCGGTCCACCCGGACCTCCTGGACCGCCAGGATAGGCATTTTGCCCTCCGTATTGCCCACCTTGGTGTTGGCCGTTGTAGTCTCGGTTGTCATAGCCGGGCTGTTGAGAGTCATAGCTAGAGCCCTGAGCGTATTGTTGCTTCAAGAAAGTCAAGTTAGTACGGTAATGCCTGTTTGGTGATTCTTTATTTGGTGACTTACCTGTTGAGGATATCCTTGCTGTTGACCGTAGCCCTGTTGCGAGTGTTGCCCGTAGCCTTGTTGTTGCTGCTGTTGGCCATAGCCACTACCACCGCCGCCGCCATAGTAATCTTGAGCTGACATGTTTTGTATTTCTTTGTTCTCGAATGGATTAATATAACTCCGTGAAGATTATTTACGGTGCAAATGGTTTCAGTTTGATGTGTAATTATGTGATGGTATAATGCTTCGACACAGAAGAGCGAGGGATCAAGCTTCATTTAAGTAGAGACTGTCGTCATCAAGCCATTGAGCCTTGGCCCAACATACATAGCGTGCTTGGCTGATGTGATCTCATGCTGGATAACCAAGGTGGCGCAGTTGATGTCAATGTTGGCGGATGTCGGCGACACCGGTAACTTGGCGGCCGGATGCATCGGCATACGGCCAAGAATAGTTGTGGCTCGGCAGTCAACTGAGGACTAACGTTATGTAAAACCAAGGACACTACCCACGAGACGACGCTCGGACTCACCGATGATTTTCTCTTACTCATCATAATCACGCTCTTAATTGTTTGCGCCTTGCTGTGGACGGTGGTTGACTTGGCATCGCGGGACGACGCGCGGCTTCTGATCACGTAGAATTGACAAATGGAAGACAAGGCGAGACCCATAAATGCGTTACCTAATACATACAATTGCAGTGTACGGATACTATGAATTACTATTCTTCCAAGGACTTGAAGATGTGCTAGGTTATTACTATTAATAGTGAATAATATGGTAGTGATAAGTATACAATTCAATAATGCTTATATCACTAGACTAAAACACTTTATTATACCGATTATTGAATATTACGCACAAACACTTGAATAAGGTAAAGATCTAGTCTCGCACGGTCGTATACTAATCTAATTAATTAACCGCCTATACACAGTTCTCAAAACCAACACTGGATGCAGCATTGCTGTCATCTACATGAAGCTCCACCTCTATCTATATCTATGCTCAATTACAATTACTTTGTCTATTAGCTTATCGTCCGCATACACATTCATCCAAAGTATCCTTTCCTAGATAATCCACTCTGGGTTGATTCCCAAATCATTGTCCTGGATCCACATTGCTTTTCTCCTATCTCTCTTCGCCTTTTTAGCTCTCCAAAACGCTTCGTCGTCCTCTTCATCAGTACTGTCTTCCTGAAAAACGGCAGTCCTGTCTGGCTCCTCGCGGTGATTCAAGCGCCACGTGTTGATATTGGCATCATCGTCTTGGTGAACATGGCTATCCACTCGCTTTTGACTCACAGCTTTGGAGACAGGTCTGTAGCGACTTGGTAGACCTACTGTATTACGTTCCGACGGTGCAACCGAAGGGGCATATCCCACAGCATGCTGGTGAACAGACCTTGCATAGTTTGATGGAGCGTAAGTTGAACCAGTGCCGGGAAATCCCACGTTCATAACCGACTGCTGAGAAGAGAAGGTATCCCACGGCCGGTTACTTCTTTGCTGATTTACAGAAGCCATAGTACGCAGAAACTCAGTTTGGGCTTGCAGGAAATTCAACATCTCATGGCTTTGAGGAGCATGAGGCATCTGTGGAACCGCGACGGGAGTCTGCGGCCGTGACTGAGGCATTGGCGTCTGCATCCCTGGCATCCCATATGGTGGATTTATCGGTGCTTGTTGATGAGATGGGGCTGTCCAGCTGAAGGCGTTATTTGTGTCAGGAAGGGGTTGGAAACCATGACTCGGCGCTACACGACGCATGGCTTTAGCACGCTCCTCACTCGCTATCACACCAACTAGTCCACCAGGAATAAGTTGCTGATGGTTCATTGGCCATGTGTTGGAAGCATTCCCTGGGAAAGGATTTTGTGGTAAATTTCTAGCGAAGGCTGGCATCGGCGAGTTAGGGCCATGGTAGCCAAGGTTGGTAGCCGGCTGTGGTTGTGTCGCAAAGAAAGGGTCTTGTTTGGCTTCAGAATATCGCTGAAGTTGGAGTAGTGCCAATGGTACGTCATCCTCGTCATCACCCTCAGCTGGAACTGGCACATCTTCTGGGCGACCCCGAAATGTTCTGAACGAATTCATCGACCACGATGAAGAGACTCGGGAGTGAGAAGGCAAAGGCGGAATGTCTGGTCCGCTGGTCTTCTTCATCATCCGCTGCCGGTAGCCTTCAAGGTGTGCCTGCTGCTTCCTTCTTTGAACTCTCTGCCTGTTTACCATATCTGCTTCATCTAGACAGTCGTAATCAATTTTGTCATCGTCATCTTCACCTTCATAAAACCGTCTTTCGGCATCTTCCCGAGCGGTGCGCTTCTGTAAAGCTTCGAACTCGGCGGATGTCATGACCTTTCCGCGGGGGCGAAATGATGCAGAAGGTTTCCGTAACGGGGACTCTGATGCGAACGCTTCTGGTACAGCCTCAAGTGGTGGGACATACAAAGCAGCTAGCTCCTGAAGATCCTCATCTATCCTGTGGCATTGTCTCGGTTGCTCAACAGAGGCTTGGGATGGTTGAAATAAAGGCTCTACTTCCGTAGAATGTGTCAAATTGAGACCATCGTCATTGATGAAAGGCCAACGCGGGCTCTGTTTAGTAGTTGAGCCAATGAGTTGTTTCTGTTCCGCATTATGGACATCCTCAAGAGCGCTCGCCGTTTCATCGCTGAACCAGGATTGAGAATAGTGCTCAATTATTCCGGCATTGGAAGAGAATCGTAGGACGGACCGATCATTTCGTTCTGGCTGGAAAGGCGGCGAGCACTCTCCTAAGCGATCGGGTGTGCTCTCGTTGGGTTCGAGGAAAGTACTGTTCTTGACAAGAGGTTGGATCTTAGCGAAGTTGAAATCTAGAGGGCTTGTTCTGTTGATGGTGGTTGCTGTTACATCCATACTACGACCTGAGGCATGGCCATACCTCTTCGAAGGCCTTCCAGGTCCAGTATCACCATACTTTGAAAGGATGTATGGTGCCGCAGTGAGAGACATGGAATAGATGTGGTGTGGAGCGGAAAAGAGATAATTTGAGATTTTAGTAATATGAAGTTTAGGAAGTAAGGTTGAGGAAGCTAGAGTGCACTAGAAGCCAGATAGGTGATGTTGCATAAGTGTCATCAGAACTATTACATCCCTTGAGAGTGATCCCTTCGGAGCAAGGGGCATTATCAAGGATATTATTTGTCTTACACAGGAATGCACTAAAGTAGGGCGAGGGAAAGCCTAGATACTAGACTAATATGTCTTACCTATACTCTACTTTACTTTTTACTGTAGTACTATAATGATGTAAAGATAAAAATATAAATAATTAAATTACTTTATAAATAATATAAACATATTTTAGTATAATAAAACGTATTATATTTAATACTAGATTATATAAGAACTAATTTAATAAAATATAATAGTTAGGTTTCTTAAGGAATAAA